>BGPR01001095.1:0-30343 GCA_013235015.1 Araneus ventricosus | reverse complement strand
ACAGTATAGTGAAGGAAATTTATTACATTCAGGAAAAGTATCTCATCTCATAGTTAATTCTGACAAAGAAATAGAACACAAATCCAAGCTTGATTTTCTTACATGTTTTTGTATATATGGCGCAATTTTGGGTCAGCTGCACAGTTTAGGGAAGGGAATAGAATATATTCCGGGAAAATATCTCTAACCGTTGTTGAATTTGGACTGAAAACTGAAAATGGCCCAAGAATGATTTTTTAATTACCTAAGACGTAAAAATTCATAATATTTGCCAGATTGAAAACTTTGACGATTGCAAAATCTTTCCCATGCAAACTTTGTAAAAGAGAATATAAAATGTATCATACTCTGCTATTATTAACTTTAATTTATCTTAATCTTAACGACAAGGGGCAGCCATCTGAACATTTTGATTGTAGATAAATAAATGGATCTCCGTAGGAAAGCGTTAATTCATCTATCATTTTGATACAATTAATAATAGATAATGCTTTAGCTAATGTTAATCATCAGGATATATGCTGTTTCATTTAATACAACTGACATTGCATTCGAAGATATTCTTTATCATCTTCTTGATTTTTATTACAATTCAAATCCAACAAACTTGCACAATTGTATTGCACACTAGATAATTCTTACTTTAAATGGCAATCATTGAGTAAAAAATCAAAATTAACATTTCTTGATGACACAAAATAGCACATTGAAGAAAAAATATTGGAATTTTACAGAAAGCTAATTGTATTTTTAAATTAATGAATTATTTATTTGCGAATCCTTTGCAGCACATAAAGTCTTTCAAAATCACAAGAACTTTCTTAATTAGGATCGAAATGAAAACCTAATTAACGTTTTCCCTAAACTTCGAAAAACTTTTTTGTATTCTCTTGAGACGGTAATTACGAAACTCAGAACAAAACATAAATTCGGTTTACTTACTTATTTCTAACAGCGAATGCCAAAAGTTGTCGATAAAACAGTAGAGATTTGTAATTATTTTCTCTTTAAAATAGATTTAAATCTGATATGTGAAGAGAAAAGGCATCTCTTCCAATTAATTCAAACGCAATGTAAATTAAAATGCTGATATTCATTCATCCAAAGATTGATGCGAAACAAGTTAAATAGCTTATTATGCTTTTTTTCAGCTTGGATATATGTTAATTAATTAATTATATTTCTTGTTTTCTTAGGAAGAAGGTGTACTTGGATCCAGAAGTCTTTAATGAAATATTTATTCATTTGTATGCTTCCTTAGGACTTTTTTCTATAAAGGCTATTTTGTAAATGCATTGTTAGCTGAGGTTATCTTTATGAAAGTGAACAAAACTAAAATTAAACGGTAAAAATTAACTTACAAAAAAAGAGATTTTTGCTCTATAGAATAAACTTCGCATAAGGGATAGCTATTGAAGCTTTAGGAGTAAATTCAAATAACAGAAAGAATAAAAAATCGTATGATATCCCCATATTCATGAAATGAGAGAGAGTCCATTCAAAGGTCCAGTCTTCAATATTAAAAAAATTCATTCAAAATCCAAACTTTTATTGGATAATTGGCTTATAATGAAAAAATTCTTCTATAAGTTAAGCACAATGTCTCCGATATTTGGATTGAACGTTATAGAGGTAAACCAATGTAAATAATCATGTATTAATAAGTAAATAATCAAGTATTAATAAGTAAATAATCAAGTATTAATACGTAAATAATCAAGTATTTCCATGTATATCATATCTAAGAATCAACTTAGTAACTAAAATTGCAAAACACTAATGCATTTGAAAAAAAGTAAAATGTTATATGGAAAACGTGTGTTCAAAGATTTTAAACATTGAATCCATCAGTAATGAAGAAAAGAAACTTAATTAAACACTTTGAAGCTTCAAACACAAAGCTAACTAGAAACATTATTGAATTTTTAAGGAGATTAAATAATTTATTATTCTTCAAAAATCCGTTATGTAGTAAACGGAAGTAATTCGATATTTCATTTTTGCACTAAAAAAACAACGTTGCAAACTTAATAAATTTAATTTCTTTGGTTGACTTTTCCCAGTACACAAGACAGCCCAGGATAGTCGAAATGACTTGAGATATAACCTGGAATTAAACAAATTCTTGAGTCAAGTCACGTCAGCGTCGTTTGGTCTGGAGGCGCTGATATTAAAGCAGGCGAGTTTCCGCTAAATTAGCCAGCAAAGAAAGCTAGGCAGAGAAGCAACAAGAGCGATATCAGCCTTAAGAGAAACAGGGAGGACAAATACAGTGAAAAGAGTTCCAAAATTGCTGAACTCAGGTAATTAAGTGTGAGCGCGGCTTATCGCATTAGCTCAGACGCACTCATTTTTCGCGTAAAATCATAACTTTCACAGAGGTGTAGTTAGGAGAATATCACATTTAATTTTAAAATATCATAAGACATTTAAATGAAACTCGGGTTCTTAAAAACGAACTAAACTGGCAATTTAAAAGTTGCAATTAGTAAACAAAATTAGAACTTCGAAAAATAAGTTAAAAATTATAAAAAATAGGCATTAATAAAACCTTAAAATAAAACACAAAATTTGTTTTGCAATTAGTAACCTTCAATTTTTTTTATTGTAACAAGAAAGATATCAGAAATTTTCAATGCTTCAAACGAAGCAAGGTTTTAACTGAAATATAATTTAGAAAATAAATATTATAGAGTAGGTTATTAAATAAAAGAATAACTTCAACAAAAAATTATATTATTCTTTACATAGAAACCAAAACATAACATAAATCTGCTGTCTAGGATATTAGATATTGAAGTAAGGATAAGGTTTTATGATATATGGTAAATTATATTATAATTTGCATAATGCTTCTTTTATGCACTTACGTTTTATAATTTTTTATAATATAACGCTATTTATAAAATAATTTGCATAATCCTTATTTTATTCAATTACCTGTTAAAGATAATGTTTTATAATGCGATGCAAATTATATTAAAATTTGCATAATGCTTATTTTATGCAATTGCCTTTTAAAGATAATGTATTATGATACAAATCAATACAAAATCAATACAAATTATATTATAATCTGCATAGTGCTTATCTTTTATCATTAAGCAATTTCCTTCTAAATAGTTTTTAAATAGAGTATTGTCAGAAATATCAGTCTCATTCTTTTGTCTTTTTAATTATTAAAACAATATTTACCCCAAGATACTATTGAAATAAAAAATTAAACATGTCGAAATATTTTATACAGATTTGAAATATACCGACACCTTTAAAATTAAGATATAAACCTTTCCAAATTGGATCGCATAATGAAGTTTCGGATATGACTAGTTTTTTACGAAAATATGAAGTTTTATTACTTATAAAGTGAAATTAATTTGGCACTTAAATTTTTTTCGACTAACAGAACGTAAATTAAAACTCGCATATTTAATTTCATTGGTTCTCATTTCTCTATATTTTCTTGTTTCCACTTCACATCTTTAAGGCAGTACAGGAGACCTGGAAATGACTTAAGATATAACTCGGAATTAAACAAATTCTCCGGTCAAGTCACGTCATCGCCGTTTGGGCTTGCGACGCTGATATTAAAGCAGCGAATTTCCGCTAAATTAGGCGGGTAAAGAAAGTTCGGAGGCGAAGAAGAAACAAGAACGATATCAGTCTTAAGAGCAAACAGGGAGGAGAGATACAGTGAAGAGATTCAGAATTTGTTACACTCATAATTAAGTCTGAGCGTTGCTTGTCACATTAACTTAGAAGGCTTCTTAGCAAACAGTTTTCGAGGAAAATTTTGAATTTAGCCAAGTTTTAGATAGGAAAACATTTCTTCCTAACCAAATTTACCATAGACGTTTATACAGAAATGGGTATTTTTAATTTGACTAAGTATTTAGTAGTATTTTGTTTCTTGTACACCTGGAAATATTTATGTTTGGATATAAAGGGAAATCTGTTATATTTTATAAAATAAGTTATACTAACATTCTGTTTGGAATAATTTAAATAATAAAATACCATATCGCATATCAACTCCTGTGAAAATTAAATTGTAGTTAACAGTGCAGAAAAATTTACAGTCCAAAATATATTTTTTTATGTAATAGAAAAGACTTCACGCTATTTTTCATTTATTTATTTATTTGAGGAATGCATTAATTTCTAAAAATTGAATAACTTGCGGTTTATTACTCAACAGAAGTTCTGTAAAAGCATTTAAGCAATTCCTCAGTATCTTGTAACTCATGATCCACAATAATGAATAACCTGGTTTTCCTAAAATGCAGTTTTTAAATGAAAACTTTCACAGAAATACGCACTTGTATTTATTCATCCTTATTCGTATATGCAATAATAACTACATTACCTTCACATTAAACCATAAACGTAAGAAAGCATGGAATGCCAGTAATAAATATTATTGCATTTTTTTAAGGAAGAAAAGACTCAAAAAATAAGGCTTACGATGCATTAAATACATTGTACATTTTGTAAGTCTTTAGATTATGACAGTCAATGAAAGTATTAATTCATAAACCAGACTTTTATAAAAAAATATTTACGAATAAATTTAACAAATGTTGTATTGAAAATGATGCCCATATAGATGTAACGCGCTTCTTTCTGCTAATGATTATGAAACATGAGCAAAATCTACGCACATTAGCAAATGAAGCAAAACTAAACGGGATATATGAAAAGCAACCGATTTATGAAATTCGCTACGTATAAGTTATTTGTCGGAAGTTTCTAAAGAGATTGCATAATTTGTCTTGCTGTTCCCTCCTTTTTAAATGAAACCCACCCTATGTGTTGCATTTAAATCCATATTAATGAAAGAAACGCGAAATATTTCAGAAACGAAAGTTTTCAAAGGAAATCTATTTACCTGTCTAGACGGTTATAATAGTCATTCATTAAGACATTTTTGCTTCTGGATATTCAAAAAATATTTATTTAAGTTTTCCAAATAAAATTATTGCAGTATAAATATCTGAAAGGATAATTTCCCCTTTTAATCTCAGACTTGGTTAAACCAATCGGAACAAGCGACATTTTGTTAAGGTAATTCTTTAATATGAGTAATTTTATTCTGGTAATAATTCTTCTTAAATCAGTTTTTCCTATAGATTTTAAGATGAGTAATTCAGATCCCAGACGTAAACACTAAATTTGCAAAAGGCATAAAATATTTTAATTTATTTAATTCTTTTTAAGTAAAACATCTATATGAATATAGTTGATAAACAACTTGCTTAAGAATGTATGCTTAAAGTAAACATTCTCTGTTTGAGTTCCGTTCTATTTTCTTTCCTTAATTATTGTTTTTTTAACAGAAAATTGCCAAGAATCCGCGATAATTAATTGTATAATTAAGATATTCTTTAACTGGGTAACGTTCTTAATTTTTACCATGGGAATTAAAGGATTTTGAATAATATGAAGGATTTGAATTATTGATTTGTATATGAAAGGTTTGGATTATTGAAATAATTTTCGAAATTATACATAACTTATAGACACAGAAACTTACTCTACGAAGTCTGGAAGTCATATCGGTAATTTATAGCATTCGATTTTGGAGTAAAACACCTTTTTCATTGTGAATCTAAAACGGGCATGGCGGGATCTTCAGCTAATTTTTTACCTTTAAAATTGAAATATAGAAAAAAATATATTTGAAAAATTGTGATATGGATATAAAATAAATAGGAGAAAGAAATCTGAACTCTTCTTCTTAAATTTAGTCAGCTTGAATGAAATAACGGTATAGATTCTTGAAAAGAATCCTGAATACAAGACTCCGTTAAAATCCTGAAATCCTGTCTTTATTCCAAGGATTTTTTCAGATTTATACACATTCTTGGGATGGAAGTTATGTAGAAAATATTTCCCAATATTTCATTGCAACTAATAAGGACTATTTTATTTAGAACTGATTCTTTGAACGTAAGAGTACCAATTTGAGTTACAAAATTGATACAAGACAACTATGAAAATGTGAATCGTCTGAATTTGTTAAAGCATATTCACTTACTTGTATTATCCTTCCATATTTAGTTAAACCTTCAAATAAATTTGTTTCTGATTGTTTCAGTTAAACTTTTAAACATTTGCACATTTTTTTAAAATTTTATAACATTTAGCCATACTATGTAGCAAATGATTCTTAAATAAGAACATTTTACAATATAATAGGTGTGGCTTACAATTTCTTCGTGAGGAATGACTCCTTGCACTTGATTAACTCTTTAATTACGAGGCGACTTTTTTCTTCTAGTCTCTTTGAAGCCGGACCTTTTTGGGAGGATGCGACATGACTTGGACTCTCCAAACATGGGTGGTCATTTACCCCGCCCCCTGCTATAACCTTCCCTTAAGGCGCTCGGAAACGGGCAGCGGTTGGCGGGGATAATTGGACCTCCTACCGCGTTTATCTCCGAAGCGATCCCAGAACCTCACCTCCCCTCAAAAGAAGCCAACCGCCTCAAACCGGCCTTCGTCGCTGTTAAGGGGAACTTTTTATACCGCCCGAGACCGCCTCGCTCGGTATTAGAGGGTTAAATGAAAAATTTATTTTCTCAATCCAAGCATAACTACAACTAACTCAAATTCCTCTTATCTTTCTCTGTAATGAAGCATGTACGGGCATGTGTTTCAAGTTTCTATTTTTATTTATGCGTTGCACTATATTTAATTATCTAAACATTAAATAATATTTTCCTTTTGTATCATTTTTCACATTATTTCAATAAAAACAGTTGATTGCGAAATTCTGAATTTCCTAGTAGAAATACAATTTGACAAAACTATATTGTTTTTATGTAAAAGTATATTTAATTTAACATTTTCTTTTTAAATTTTAAGCAAATGTTAGAATCATAGCATAACGTTCTCCGACAAACAAACTACTTTTGTTTAACCTTTCTTAATGTCAAACACAAAGTCAAAGAAATATTAATATCCTAAAACTAAAATATCGAGGCCTCTTAGTAAAAAAAAAATTATACATTAAATTTACAAGCAAAGCCTTTTGTTACAGTTAAACTCACATCTTGAAAGCGTTCAGTTAAAATTAATTATTTTTTGAAGTTAAAAAAAACAAATGAGAATTTATAAAAATTGTTTAAAAATAATGTTTTCTAATGAAGCTTGTTACAAATTAAAAATTTAGTGCAACAGCATTAATTTTTCACTTCTGAGAATTGGTTTCCTGACACTTTTTCACTTCTGTAGACCATTAAAATTTTATAAAATGTAAAAAGTTAACAGATCATTTCATCTATTCAATTAACTTTTTTACAAGTGCCATTTAAACACAAAATCAAATGGGAGAACAGAATAATCCTCTTTCCATTCACACGCACTATTTTCTCTCAATAGAAATTTTTTTATAACCACTTATTAAGACATTCACCTCTTTTAGTTCACAACCACAAATCACTGTCCAAAGTGTTTAAAAATTCGCTTTTAAAGTGACAAAATAAAACTCTTCCTCGGCACCTCTCTTCTCCATTCTCTAATACTACAATGGATAATTCTCTCTACAAAGGGTCTTCTTTCTTTCCGTTAATTACTTCTCCCTTCAAACAACGACACAGAATCCTAGCAACCTTTAATTATTAAATGTATCGCAGAATCCAGGACACAAAGCATTCTGTCTTACCACGGTTAAGACAAGCTGTTTGACACAGGGAACCAATGTCTGTCAGGCTGGATTTCGGGCGAGGTTGCTATAGTAACCGTATTGTTGCTTATCATGTGAAAGGGCTGGGATTACGTAACCCAGACGGAGTTCCAATTTAAAAAGGGCAGGGCTGATCCCCTTTATATTTCCTTAAGTGAAAAACACCACACGCATTCTAATGCAGGCGATATTTATTACGGAGTCGTAATAGTCTGTACCATTAAATAAAATGGGTGGGGCATAGTTATACATTGTTTTTCACCTAGGAGACTAGAATATGTGTTTGTAACATACTGTTGGGGCTAATTTTAGAGTTCTACGGTGTAATAGAGATCGAACATCAAAAGTTGGCTCTTGTTCGTGAAATTCAATCAATAATTCGTCGCTTAACAAGCAACAGCACCTATTTCAATTTATTGAAATTTAAACGAGAAAGAAATTACTGATATTTTCGCAACCAATAACGAATATTTCTGATTTTTTTCACATTTGATATAAATATCAGACCGCATGTTCCTATTAGATGTGAAAAAAATCTTAAATATTTATTATTGGTTGAGAAAAATTCAGTTCATTTTTCCTATTTGAAATTTCAAAAAAATTGAGATAGGTGGTGTTGATTGTTAAGAGACAAATTGCTAATGAGTCAAACAAATTGTTGTTTAAAAAATTACAAATTAATGCCACTAGAACACATTTGAAATAGCAATTTAAGTGAGTAAAAGATTACCTAAATTGTCATAAAGGAAAAAAAGAAATGAAAAATCACTGAAGTTGCATTAAGTTTCTGAGGAAAACTACTCTAACTAAATTTTAAAAAATTGCTTTAAAAACACTTTTGTTAGTTAGGAAGGGAAAAAGGGAGAAATTCTTTTCTTTTAATTAGTTTCTTAATTTTGGCTTAGAAATAAATAGTATATCTTAAAATATATCTAGGTTAAGCTATCGAACTTGATATTAAGATTGTAAAGGAAAATAAATCCTTTCTTTACTGCACGCATTGCAAAAATATAAAAATAAATTTAATAAAAACGGTTTTTAAAGCCACTTTTATGAGTTGATTAACACTAGAAAGACAGACAGCGGTCCTTCTGATCGCAAATGAATTTCAGACGCTCATATATCCTTTTTTTTTTCTTCGATTTCTTATTCCTTCATTGACTTTTCTTAATTAATCATAAAGAACATTTGAAGCAAAAAAATGGGTTTTGCTCGTTATTATCGACACTATAAAAGTTTATACCTATAAAGACTGACTGCGGTCATTTTGACCGCTGCACAAACAGCATAGCCTATGTTGCCTTTTCTACTCTTGTTTTTGTTTTGTCTACTCTGTTGTTTTACCACTCTTTTAATGTTTGTTTTGCGATGATTTGATGTGAAGGAATATAAATGAGATGGGGACGGAGCCTGAAAATTGCGATTCTCAGCAATTCTTTTTGTGGTCGAAGCATCTACTTTATTGAAATGACAGATATTTATTTCTTTGGATATTATTCGCCTGTTGGGTCATCTATTTTCTCTCATGATGTTGGGAAGAACCATTGATAAAAAAAGAAATTCTACAATTTTTTCACAATTCTGGTTCTGAAGAAATATCTGATTTGCGCAACTTGTATATATTCCCAGCAACGAACGTGAACCAACTTCATCGGACGGATGTTTTACAGAAATTACACCAAACAATCTCTCCTCTGAATCTGAAAATGAAGAAACTTCATCTATAAACATAGATTCTCACCACGCAAATACTTCAGGCAGAAGGAGTCAAACGCCAAATAAAAAAATGAGAAAAAGTCAAGCGCTAACCTCTCTCTCTCAAAACTAGCACAATGAAGAAGTAACAATAAATGGAACAGTGTGGATTATAGTTCCTTCTGATATTGTTTTTTAGGAAGACGGCAATAGCACAATGTGTTGAAAGGAAGAGTCTGGACCAAGCTCATTTGCCATTAGGTGTAAAGATGGAACAGTGTGGACTACAGTTCCTTCTGTTACCGTTTCTTTAGGAAGACGGCAGCAGCACAATGTGTTAAGAGGAAGAGCCTGGACCAAACTCATTTGCCATCAGGTGTAAAGATGGAACAGTGTGGACTACAGTTCCTTCTGTTGTTGTTTCTTTAGGAAGACGGCAGCAGCACAATGTGCTGAGAGGAAGAGCCTGGACCAAACTCATTTGCCATTAGGTATGTAACTCTTTTGAATTTTACTAGTGCATGAGGATTCTTAGTAAACGAAAATATTCTGCATATTATACAACAGTGTGCAGAAGCGGCAGTTAGCTGCTATCACTGCTTGGGTAATTACAAGGAAATTACCCATATAAAAATAAAACGTCGTGATTATATTTTGAATTTAGCTGATGGGCTGCGAAACAATTATATTTCCTCTAAGACATCTACTCTTTCCGATTTCACTTCAGGTACAGATGATTAATTCAAAATCAATCAATGTCGCAATTAAACTATGAACATTTGGTGTGATTGCAAAAGGTCAGTTTGTGGCTGTTGTATAAGCAAAGTGGTAAAGCCGAGTGTTTATAGAAACTGTGAAAAAGAGTAATGTAAGTAAATCTATTTGTAATATTTATATTCTTAAATGTTTATAAAAGTGTTTATCATATGTAATATATATTTAAAATATTTTGTCTAGTTCAGAGTAATTTCCTTTGCATAATGTGCTTTATTTTGCATTTTATTACTGATAGATAACGTATATATTATATTTTCCTGAACATAAAAAAATATTATAAAATGAAGAAAAAATGATGAGCGGGAAATTAATGTTAAGAACATGTAAAATCTTTTTAAAAAATTCATTAAAAACAGGTTTCAGCAAAGAAATCTTGAAAAAATGTTGTTTTTAGTTATTAAAAGAGAGCGGTAAAAGTGACCGCTCTAAAGTCTTTCTAGGTATACGGAAAACGCCGTTTTTCTAGTATTAAAAAGTAGATTTTTTATTTTAATTATTTTCTTCCTTTTGTTACTTTATAATTCATTACTATAAATATTATGGAAGCTTGAAATCAATTTTTCATAAATTCCTTACTAGGTGGGGCGTGTATAATGTCAAAATTTGTTTAAGTTCATCGAATAAAATATATAAAATTCTGAAATTATTATATTAGTTTATTGCCATCGAGAACACACAAATGTAGAAAATTTTGAAACTCAACTATTTAAGGAAATGAGTGAAAAACTATTACAAAATGCCTTCTTTACAAACATGAAACAAATCACATTAAATAAAAGTTTATAATTAAAATAATATAGATTGACAAGGCACCAAGAGCTTTAAGTATAATAAGAAGGAATTTTCTGATATTTAATTGAAAATTTACTAATTTAACAATTTAATATTATTTGATTTAAAAGGATGCATTATATAAAATTTTAAATAATAAAGATATTTAAAAAAGGTATAGAAAAAAATGTTACCTTTCACTATTTATTCTATCAAATGTGAAATGAGTAACTTTGGCGTCCTCACTTAGTATTTCAATCTGATTTAACTTTACAGATAAACTTTACTTATGCGCTAAAGTTTTATTTGTATAATTAATTTAATTTACTTATGCAGTTTAAAACAAATAAGCACGTTTGCTTTAAAATTTCATTTTATATCAACATAAAGAAAAATATTTAGCATAAAATAACTCAAAATGTGTTATCAATTATGATCAGTTTTTGTCCAGCTCTTCTAGTAAAACATGCACGATTTGATTGAAAATAAAGAACCACTGAAAGCCTGAATAACTGTAATGACTCTAAGTTAAACTATTTCAAATTGCGTGGCGTTATTCCCACCATAAAGCGACAATTTTTAGGTTTCTAATAATTATTACTAATTCTTGCGAATCACGTAATGGAAATTTATTATTACTCTTACTAATGTTTATTAATGCCAAATTTATAAAAATGCAAGTTGAATAAAAATATAAATAATTATTAATGAATGTTTAATACAGTTAACAAATAGAATGGAAATATAATTAATTAATGATTAATGTTTAATACACTTAAAAAAGCAAGTGAGAGAAATTTCTAAATCTGAGAAATTTATTATTTCAAATCATTGTCATCTTATATTATTGGCAACTTGATAATGAACTTATGGTTTTCTAGTTGATGAGTTTTTCAAATATCTACACATAATGAAATAATTATTTTCAACTTTTTTTCCGAAGTGTACTGAACTGTAGATCTTTAACTAGTTTTGGATTATTTTTTGTATCATTTTATCAACTAAATCTTTACCCTCACATAGTTATTTCAGATCATCATTTGAAATCCGGCAACCTTCATGAAAAAACAGTTTCCGACATTTGATTTTCCTTTAGAAACGGCTTATTATGCCTTATTTAATAACATCGAAACAAATCATTAGTAAACTATTCTTGGAATAAAAATCGCATTGCACCGTTTCAAAAACTCTTCTTTTGTATTGTTAATTCGGGGGGTTTTGTACACTAGATAATCTATTACACTTAAGAAATTTTAGTCTCCATTAGTTTGTCCCGTATCTAAATAAAAATGTTAGACATATTTTTTTTATCTATTCAAAAAGTTTTGAGTAAAAAAAGAGCAGTTTATTTATTTACACTATATATTTCACCTATCAAAATCATAAAATAAAATCATTTGTAATAGCAAAATACCATGACGTTTTTATTTTTTCCTCAGACTTCTTTAATAAACCTAATTAAAATTATTCATAACACAGAAAACCATTTATGTCAATAAAAATTGTATCATGCAGCTAACTTAGATTTTAAAGAATAGCATAACAGAGAAAGGCTTTCAGCAGTCCAATATATAACATTTAATCTAATGTATAAATAAATTTGCAGAATACAAAACCAATAAACAACACTGGTAACTGACTAATTTCTATGAATTGGACAGGCTAGTGACATTTAGTTGACTTAATGAGATTACTTTCTTCATTTTTATGCTTTTGCTTTGTCATTCATGCATATCTCATATGAAATCCATTTGGAAAATATAGGACTTTACGGGCCATAAACATCATTAAAAGTGAAAATGCTGCTGCTGATTGGATCAAATAATAAACCTGATAGTGATAAAAATGTTAATGATGCCCATTATTATAAATGTATCATGATCATTATTATTTTCAATAAACAACAGCATTTTGTCCACATCTGTAACTGTGTCTATTATAATGTTAAATATATTAAAAGTACGGATGTCTCCGTTTGATGTACAGGGTGGTCATAAATTATTGGACCCATTTCAAAATTTAATAAAAAAATTAATAATGTGACAACTGAGTTTTCCTTTTAAATGAGAGAGCAAATACAAAAGTTTTTTATATATGTGGCGTACCATTACGGCGTTCTAAATTTGCTACAGCGAGAGATTTCCATGATCAATGGCTACCAATCAGCAGAAACCGATGCAGGTTTCCTTTTTCAGTTTTTCTTGAATATCTCGAAAACTATTCAGTTTTCAAATTAAAATTTATTTATCAAAATAAAGAGCGTAAAATTCCCTACAAGCGTATTCTCTTTCAATTTTCTTCTAACTTTCATAGTTTTGCAGATAATGGCGCTCAAAAATGGGAGATGTCCAATATTTACGATCTCCACAACCGCTGTAACGGCGCGTTACCTATCTGAAAAAACTTTTTAAAATACACTCACATTTTTAAAAAACCGTAATTGTAACATTATTAGTTTTTTCATTAATTTTTGAAATGCGTCCAATAATTTATGACCACCCTTTATATACTTTATCCGAACTGGTCAGATATGTCAACTGTCAGGCACCTTCATTTTTTTATAGGCAGCAAATGAATTATTTATATCCCTCTGAGCGGCGCAAACGTCTTTTTACGTTTTTCATGTTCAATTCAAAAGCGGATAGCTCGTATTTATATGTATATTTTCTTAAACAATCATGTATAAAGTAATCTTAAGATTTCAGAGATATAATTAAATACAAAAAAATCGATTCATTTACTTTAAAAGCTAAGTTTTCTAACCTGTTAGCTAAAAGTTCAAAATAATTGTTCGCTCACAGGGATATATATATATCAGTAACATGACATGTCAAACAATACGCTTTCATTAGAGAATTTTGTCCTTTCTATCTCCAAATTAACGAAATGCAGGCAACCCAACACTGATTTTATGTTTAAATCCGACTAGTATACAAATAATAGAGCAATAGTTTATTTTTTATAAGAGAAGTCTAAGTAATTAAGTGTGTTTAACGACAGACAATATACATGTAAACCAGTGAATTTTATTCAACATATTTTAGATTTCATTCAATTGCATTCTCGTTATTATTCATCCCATTTTATCTCATTTAAAAACATTAAAAATAAATGTTTTCTTGTTCTAATCTTTGATATCAACTATGAGCTTTCTCATTTCTGAAAGCATTATTATTTATTTCTTATACTTCGAAAATAATAGACTTCAGCATTATATAAATATTACTTTAAAAATATTATTATTTAGATAAAATTCTAATCTTAGATTACTTGAAAGTATTATTTTTAAACCATTCATTTGAATTATGATTATTTTTTATTTTATGATTCTAGACTTCATCCTGGACAATTGCATTCTGAAAAAAAAATTAAATTTACGTTTAGGTTTCATATTTATTGTCAACGATTTTCAAAACTCATTTCCATTTCTTCTAAATTAGAAGGCAATAAAAATAGCGTCTTCTTTTTTTATCATAATGACAAATATAAACTTTAATATTTTCGAAAGGAAAATTATTTTTTATGCTTGTCAGCAATAGATACTAAAATTCTAAGCTTTGATTGCTTTAAACATTTTTCAACCTACACATTCATTTAAATAACGATCAGTTTTTCATTTCTGATCCTACATTTTATCATATACAATTGCACGCTGAAACAAAATACATCTTACAGTTTGGTTTACATTTTTATTTATCTTTAGCGATTCAAGTTCCATCTTTCCACTTAGTTCCATTAGTCCTTTCTTATCTTCCATTACTGTTTGCCCAGCTTTCATTTCTGGACTGTTGTCAATTCTCTATGAATTTCCTTTTATTTTGTCTTATCTTTCACAAGAAAAAGCTCTTTTCATTTTTGTCTCGAATTAATTTTGATCAACTTCCATATTTAAACGAATATCGGAGGCAAAAAACTGGTTGATATGTTGAAGTTCTGAAATTATATTTTACTTTATGTTTCATGTCGAAGAATGAGATATTTCCCCACTATTTCATTTCTTTTAGGTTCAGAATGAATAAAATCCGCTATTCTATTTGAAATATTAGGGAAATACTTGCGAAGTTTTAAAATAATGATGGTAATTTTTGGTAATCTTAAATTATCATTCTGGAATATTAATTAATTTTGTTTCTACATGAAATAAGCCATAAATAATGCATTGAAATTTGTGTACTATCGAAACATCAATTAAACATTGCATAAAAAAATGGGAACTTCGTCAATTTTCTAGCGATTCAAGATACTGGAATGAATGGCTTTGAAGGATGAAGAATCAAAATTTCGGATGTGCAAGTTTTTCAAAGGATTTGAAAGTTAGTAAATTTTATATTATTAATCATATTATTGATAAAGAAATATATTGTTGTATAAGATATCAGAAATTATTTTTAAAAATATTTAGGGACGGCTTTAATCATTAATGCTTCAAAAATGAAAGATTTGATTTTACAGTTATCTGGACAGTTCTTTTCAAAATTATTATCTGAAAGTTTATGATTGTTGAGTGATAATTGTATTCAAGATTGTGTCAAATAATCAAAATGGTCACAATTGGTGTCAGTAAGGATTGCAAAATAACTGGGGGAAAAATCAACGTCTCTTTTGTGCGATTAGAGGGGCTATCGGGCTGCAGCCCCCCCCCCCAGAGCTAAACCAAAATTCTTGATTTAATTTAAAATCACTACAACTGTTTGATCTTAATTTTCATTTTAAAAAATAGCAATAAAATCGTGAGAACATTGCTTTCTGACTTGACAGGCTCGAAAATTGTCCTACTTTTCTAATCATTCCACTTGCACTTGCGGTCGAAAACATTTTTTGACCAGTTATTTCATTGTATTTTTTATTAAATTATCGAAAGTATTGTAGTGTTCTTTATTATTCTTATTGTCAGGAGAGGAAAGCCTGTAAAGTTAAAGTGTTTTGGTTTATATAAGCCATGAGGTTTGACATTCGTCACTACGATACAAAATTTTTATGACTTCACCTCCACCCCAGACCCGAATCCTAGATTCACCACTGGTACAGAGTGTCCATGAACTCTTGAGATAAATACGAGAGGTCACAGTACTCAGTAGTATATACTGTAGGCTCCATGACCAAAGCATGTTAGTGAATGTCCAGGCATATTAGGGAGAACAAAAATCCGATTATATCACGTTAATCTTTTACTGGAAAAGCAACGACCCTTGTACCAGCTTCTTCATGAGTCCTGACGAAGGGATCCATTCAATTTATGACAAAATAACTTTAAAGCCCAGAAACAGGTCCACGAATTACTCGTAAATGTATGGTTTTACGCCCCAACACTATTAAGACGGGTAGGTAGCGTTAATGTTGTGGCATTAGGAAACCTTATTTACAGTCCCTCATTTGGGCAAGTGCATGTGTATAGTTCTCGGTTTCGTTCCAGAACAATAGATCTCATTCCTGTCATAATTGTTCGCCGACAAAATGCGTACAATTTAAATTTTGGTTGACATTCTAAAACAGGACGTCATTTGTTTTAGATGGTGGGGCATATTTCACTCTGTATCCTTCTAGTATTCTAAGAATATTTTATGAGAACAATGCATCAAGAAATAAGAAAATATTATAACGATGCTTAACGTGTTTTTCTAAGTGAAATATATTGATCCAATAATTGCTTAATGCTGAACTTCTTAAATATTGAGGTGGTCCCTTCTTTATTGAAAATATTCAGAATTGGCGGATATAACCATTGGAGATTCGGTATACATGAGAAATTATTTGTAGGTGTTGAATTCATTTATGACATCAACAATGCGTATCACCACTAGGAATTTCGAAACTAATGTACATGGAAATATGGAGATTTATTCCTAAGAGAATTGAACTTCTGGAGAATAAATATTATGCGCTTTCGAATGTTACATTTCAGTTATGTTTGTATTCAGAAATGCCGAAAAATAAAAGGTTTAATACTATTTCATTCTTCGACTGGCGTCTTTTCTTCTTATAGAAGAAACCAAAAGCTACTCTTTCAAGTATTAACTATATATAAAAGATAATATCTGCAAAAGATAAGGCAATAAAACTGTTACAAATAAATTACCACTGAGAATAAAAAGTTGATAAATGCTTTATAAATTCCTAAAGAGAAGTTAACTTTCCGATTGCATCTTTCGTTTGCATTTTTTACCTTCCAGTCAGATGCACATGAAAAAATGCCGGAATGTTAGACGAATTTATTTATTTCTTTATTCTATTTCGACTCATCACTTTTACTTTAAATGTAAAAATTTGTTTCTTTTTATATGCGATCAGTTCCCAGCACTTTAATATATTGGATTCAACATTCCTTACAAGATTTAATCCGTCTATTCTTTCAATGCACTTTGTTTAATTTTTCAGATTTCATTAATTAAAATCAGAACATTTTTTGCACGCCTTTTGTGTCAAGTGCAAATATCATATTACATTTTGAAGTTATTTATTTGTTAGCAAACAATATTAAAATACCTTTTATGCTATTAATATGTTAGTAACCAGTATTCTCATTCGTTTGCGATATTTATAAGTCAAATAGCCAGGGGTGGTGAAAATTGTTGTACGGGTTATTCAACTAGTTGATAAATAAAGATCTGGCGAAAATGTGAGACCAATTTCATTACACTTGCCCCCCCGTACAGCAGGTTCTTCCCCCCCCGTCCGGCAAACTCTAACTCAACTCCTGCAAATAGTGTGAAATTCTTGTGCGTTGTTTATAAATTCCTTAGCAATATCAAGATTATTTTTTGTTATTAACACACCAACTTTTAAAGACAGTATTTTTTGTATGAACATAAAGTATATTTTCTTATTTTAGCTACGATAATTACTTTTCCTAATAAAAATTGCCTTCTTTTCTTCTCATTCTCATGTCCCCTTTAATGAGATGTATTCCATAGGCTGAGTTTCATTGTTTCACGATCAATCAATCAAATATCAGCCTTAAATAAAATAGAAAAAAGCACAGAAAACTCTCATAAAATAGTCTGCCTATAAAAGTAAACTTTACAGATGAGTTACCGCCTTCTTATAAATAATTAGCAATTCATTATCCATGAGGGGACTCTGTGAACATTAATTATCAAAAGCCAAGTAAATTTCCAGAACAAAATATTCTGGAAATTTCTTGATTGTACACGTTGACCAATTACCGAACATGCCCTTAATCCTATCATAAAACTTCTTTAACACTGTTTTCCCCCTTTCTAATTTACACGGTCATGGAAAATTTAATTTGCTTTTAATCCCGTTGTCATGGTAACAACTGCAGGTATTACCATCAGAAAGGGAGCGCTAAGTATAACCTTGGAAAAAATAATCAAATACCCTCTTTCATTTTTTGAAAAGAACTTTAGTTTCCATCCTGGCCATTTAATTAAAAGCATATCAAATAGAACTTTATTAAACTCCAATTTCGGAAAGAAAAGATTTGAGTGGTATTCGGAAAATCGTTTGGCGATTTATTTGTCAGAATTCTGTTCTCACTGGCTGGATTTTTAACTTAATATTCCACTTTCTTGTAGCTAAATCGATTCATTAAAAAAACTGTCACTAGCAACCTTATTTATGACTTTATGATGGTAGAAAAACAGCTGGTAGAAAAATAAGAATCTCGTTTATTTAAGGACTCTGTTGGAAGGTTTAGAATTATGGATTCGACTTTGGGAAGATTATGGAAAAATGAATCATCTTAATACGTGAATTTGTTGATGATTTGACTCCCTCTATTTTGACTGATGTTCCTTTGAAGTGATTTCATTTTTTTAAATGCAATAATAGCGGAATGAAAAATAGCAGAAATGAATAATTTTGTTTGTTGTGGAATAATTTCTAATTGTTTAGAATTGTGATTAAATAAAAATACCAGAATGTTTAGTTCTGATTCATAGAAATATTCTACTACTATTTTTCATTCAGTTTAAATAAAAGAAAAAAGAATTGCAAACGATTTATTTATATTAAAAGCGAGGATTTAATTAGAAGTGATTTTTCATCATAAAAATTATTTTCTAATTGCATTAAAAGTCACTTTTTGACAATTCTCTGTTAAACAGAATTTAAGAACTTTATTTTTCAAATAAAATGCCTCGTATATAAAATAAAGTTATTTAATATGAAGACAGAGAAAATTCTGAATATTAAGCTATTGAAATAATTAAATTATTCGAAAAAGTTTTGTAAATGAAAAATCAAAACATGTGAAATTTTTTATTGCTTAAAACAACACACAGTTAACAGAAAAAAGTGCGGAATGCATTTTTCAATTTTTTTGTAAAAAAATAATTTATTGGTTTGCAGAAAAGTGGGCATGGTTCATCAGTTTTCACTTAAATGTATAAATGAATTTTAAAAAAATAAATTATTTCAAGCATTTTATGAAGTTTCATTGTAATTTAAAATTCATTTATCAAAAACAGGTATATAATAAAATGTCAGTATAAGAAAAATTGTGAAGTATAAAATATGATAATTAATTGACTTTAAAATGGCAGAATTATCTGCCGCAAATCTTTTAAATTTTTCCATATTGATTTTACAATATTCCAACCATGAGAAAGTTGAATAAAAAATTTGCCATGAATACCTTTCACACACATTTCTTCTATTTGAAAGGCGATGCAGCAAAACTGTTATATTTATCATCGGTGCTCTAGTGTCCAATCTTTAATTTTGAAGTTTTTATATATGTAATTCTATGAGCATAATCTGATACTTAACTCTATTTTCAGCATCCCTTTGCGATACATTCTAAAACAAAAATTCAATAACTGTTTGGAATATATCTTAAATTCATACGGTAAAAAAAATTTACAGTATGTATTTCATCACATTAGCGCACAAATTGAAAAAAAATGAATGAAACTTATTGATGTATTATTCATGATAAATGGCAACACATTTTAATCTACTTTTTAATCACTATCATCGAGATTTCATGTCATTCCTATGATTGTATTCTGATGGAATCACAGTGATAATTTATGATAAATATTTGACTTTTTCGCAGTACGACTGAATCCTTTTTTCATCTTTATAAGAAAAAGTTACATGCAGATAACCATTAAAAAGCATTCCATATCCGAAGATAAACGCATTACCAACCATTTTAAATCTTTAAGTTCTGACCATTTTAAAGCTTAGTAAAGATTAATATTATTCTATTTTATCATCATGTTAAGTTAAGCCTTTCGGACTTGAAATGTTCTATGTTCTGAAATATAAAGAACTTTAAATATTATAAAATCAATGAAATAGTTTTAAATATCTACAAATGAATCGAAATATTATGCTGAAAATCGCAGATAAAAGCTCTGCAAATTTTTAAATAAACTCGAGCCATCTACGGGCTGACATTCTGTATATTTTCAGCATCCCTTTGTGACACATTCTAATAGTATTCAGTAACTGTGTAATGACATGGAATCTATCTTATATTCATTTCAAATTTATTATATCTCAAAAGGTTTGCTCGTTCGTGATTTTCAATAAGGAAAGATTAGTGTTGAATGAGCAATACAAAAATCTGACAGCTGTTGATCATTATATGCATACCAAACTTTTTGGCCACAATACAGTAATAAAAAGTTCTAATTTAATCACAAATACTTTTCAATTATTGAAAGATTCGTTAGTTACACATTTTTCCTTTTAATAATTTTTAAAAAAGTAACAATTGGAGGAGGTGTATTGAAAAACACAAAAAAACCAGTTAATAAATTAAAATTTATGCACGTCCATAACACACCTACATTTTTATAAATATTACAAAACTTTCTTTTTTGTAACACTCATTGTAGCTTAATTTTTTGTCGGTTTGTTTTCAGCTCTTCTTAAGATTTTGTTCTGAAGTACAAAATTTTGTTAAAATATTTTCTAATTTATAGCACTCTAATGAAAACGTGATTTAAGAGAAGTTTCATACTTATTCTCTTCTTTTTATTTGTTTATACAGGGTGTCCACACTTATCGTGGTCCAATAGCTAATTTCTAAACATACAGTTTCAATTGGAAAAAATGCTTTAAATGAAGGGGGAAATTATAATTTATGTTTTATGAGTCAATAAACATATTTCTGAAAAAATAACGAATTCTAACTCTTTATACTGTCCTCTAGTCCTATCAATCATATTTAGTAAAATAATTTTGACACTCTAACATTTTAAACAAAAAAGTCCCACTCTTCTGCGATTAAAACTGACCGATTTATGGAACTTTGAATATGGCTGACTTAGACCACTTTACACCATTTCAGTAGCCCTCTTGAAGACAATCCACCAATCAATGCGCAGCACTTGCTCAACGAGGCCGCTGATTAGTTAAAAAGCATGAAATTCAAGGCTCCATAACTAGCTCTGTTTTAGTTCTAGAAGAGTGGGACTTTTTTTGTTTAAAATGTTAGAGTGTCAAACATATTTATATGATTGATAGGACCGGAGAACCGTATAAAAGTTAGTAACTTTTCTAAAAGTATATTTAATGAGTCAAAAAACAAAAATATATTTTCCCCCTTCATTTAAAGCATTTTTCCAATTGGAACTATATGTCTATCTCTAACGGTTTAGAAATTAGCTATTGGACCACGATAAGTGTGGACACCCTGTATACCTCATTATTCATTATTATATTTATAATGGAATCTTGTTATCAATTATTTTCTCTAATTCGCTATCCATTGAAGATTCTTGCACGGAATAAAAATTTAGTTAAAATTAATCCATGTATTAATAATTAAAGTCTGAAAGTTTTAAAATATTGTACTCTCGTCGGGAATGCATATCTGTCCAAAATTTCAGAAATTAAATCTCTCAGGAAGAGAGTGAAATATGGTATGCAAAATTCCATCAATAGAAACATTAAACAAGTTATCTTAAATACAGGAAGAAACGGCACGTTATTAAGAAATTATAGAAATGAAGCGAAATTCTGTACGTTTTATGGCTTATATGCATGAAATAGATAAAATCCACACATCAAAGGAATGAATGTTTCATATTTACAAATGCACAAAGCAATCAAGTTATCGGTGATATCAGACCAGTTATGGTGTGGGCGAAAATTGATATTCAAGTGGAAATGGACACATGTTATGTACTGACTCAAATAGAATTATTTGGAAAAAGAAATTTAATACTTAAATCGGTTAAACTTTAATGTTAGTTAAGCAGTTAAATCTATTGAAAAGTAATTCGTAAGCATGGGGCGAATAAAATCAGCATTGTGTGAGTGGCGAGATTCTCATAATAATTATCAAACAACTGAATTAGCAAACAATGAAATTTCATAAAATATCGTTGCTCTAAAATAGAAAAAGTCAGAAGATAACTACTAAAAATAATAGAACAATCAAAGCAAATGTTTAATGAGGTTGTGATTTCTTAGCGTCATATAATGACATGTGGTTCTTAGAAGTGGATATCCTAAAAGTTCCATTAAAAGGTTTAAAAAATGCTTATGTTTTACGTTAAGAATCATTTCAAGGTGTTACTGGAAACTCTTTCAACATTGACAACAATTAAATTTTGACACTGATTATATTTACCCAGAAACCTACTTGATGCTGCTTTCTTTTCTGTAAACCGGATTTCAAGTTTCAGAAAATGATTAATTGTCTTGTAAACATCAACTAAAGAAATCTGATCTAGCTGCTCACCACTAAATTATTCAACAAAGACGCATCATAAAATTTAATAATTCTTCTAAATTCGAGATGGCGATTCTTGCACAGAATAAAAAATTGGTTAAAATTGAAATGATTAATTATCTTAAATGCTTGTATTTATCCTTATATCCTAATTACTTAAAACTATAGTGTTCTTTCGAATTTTTAACATATTGGTCCGCACGTAACTTCCCGATATGAATTATCAAGCCACCATCCATGTCTGATAATGTTGGGAAAAAGTTTGAGAAATCCAATTAATTACGTTTGATGTGATGCAAACTTTTTATTGAATATTAAAGAATTTCTGAGCTAACATTAACGAATATGTCATGAAATAAAGAAAAATAATGAAGAACGATTGAAATATTTTATTATACATATATTCCTTCAGCAGAAAATTATACTTAATATTTTAAAATAAGAAATATCATACTGGTTATTTACAATTGCTTTGCTATTTATATTAGCATTTCGTATTAATTCCAAATCATTTGAAAATATTGTAAATAAATATTTTCTCTGTAAAACATAATTGCTTTTTATGATTCATTAATGCAGCCCGAAAAAGAAACGGGGTAGCAACAAACACTAAGTTTATCTTAATTTCTCTCTTAAAATTAATTGCTTCCTTTATAGAAATAGAAATTAACATCTATTGAAAGAATAATTATATCTTCGATTAATTTCAAATCTCCCAATTTAAAAAATACCTACCTTGGTTGAATTTTTTAGGAGTTTTAAGTTAGATTGCAGTGAAAGAAAGCAAAATTGATACAGATAACATCAGAGAATGAGGAAATAACTTTTAAGAAATCACGAGGCTTTAAATCCCGATCTTAATTTCTGTAATATAAAAGTTATATTATTAAAGATTGTGATAAAAAACTTCCGAATTCGAGGAAAAAATATTATTATCTAGAAGTACAATTTTCTATTATTTTATTTATTGAAGATTTTAAATTTGTGATTTTTTCATTTTTTTTCTTAGTGTAATGAAAATAAATAAATTTTTTAAACAGACTTCATCCAAAAGAAAATTAAGCTTTTTAAGGTACGAAATAAGTATTTCAAATGATTTCCAGAAATAATGCATTGGAATGGAATATTTCCTTTGAATTGCAGCTAAAATACTAACTAATACATAAAAATCAAAATATTAAATGTGATTAGCAATTTACAGTA
The DNA here is from genome assembly GCA_013235015.1 of Araneus ventricosus. NCBI lineage: Eukaryota > Metazoa > Arthropoda > Arachnida > Araneae > Araneidae > Araneus > Araneus ventricosus. Next base: position 6,557 of record BGPR01001095.1, on the reverse strand, counting down.
ACAGTAGTATTCCGTTCGTTTGTAACATTTGATAAAATTTTAGAAACATGCATTTCTCTTCAAAAATATAATTAAAAAGAAAATAAAGCATATTTATGTGAAGTCAAATTCAGAATTATTTTGAAGTGTCCTGAGTGAATATTTCATGAAATCCAAGTCAGAATCTAACTTTCCTTCCTCATATTTTTAAACGTGTCAGTAAATCAGCTATTTTTTCGATATTTCAACTCTTGTTCACAGTGTCACTTAGCGATCCCCTTATCGTCCCGTTACAGAACTGAAATTAAATCCATCGTAAGAAAGGCATGTCAATTAAAGGAACTGATTATCATGCACTATTCATAGAAGTATCGGCAAAACGAAAACTAAGAAATTGTTCATAATAAAAATTGAGCAGATGTGATCTCTCTTTGCCGCATACCTTCGTGGAAATACGGTCATCCATTTTACGACTAGATAATTATAAAAGCTTTTACCAATCGAAGTGTTAAATATTTTTATGTTTTTCATTATAGGGAAATAGATCTAGCGGCAAATATGACAAGCATTCTGGTTAAAATGATGAATAAGGATTCACGTGAAAGAAAGTATTTAAGCTGCAGAAATATTAGAAAGTTACAAATAGATTTCAAGGAACATTAAGACAAATTCGAATTATTTAGATATCTTTTATTTATTTTAAAGTGTATAAACAAAACTAAAAATCTTTAATTGTTGTGTTCCATAACTAGGAGAATGCCATTTAAAGAAATTCCCTCTCAAATTATAATAATTTTGCGTTAATTAAATATCGCAGTCTAGTGAGGAGCTTTCGATAAATAAAATAAAAATTGTGAAGGATATGAACGCGACAACTATGAAAATTATCTTTGACAAATTATATGAGGATACTAGCTTTTCTGACATTTATCGGAAAATATTATTATCATAAAAACAACCATTATTACCAGACATCACAGACCCAGAGTATACTTTTAGATGTTAATGAAGTATTTCGGTTTTACAGGAAAGTCGTTGCTAAGAGACCAAACTTCATCTTTTCGATGGCATAATAAATGATGAATAGTATAATAAATGGTATTTAATGAGATTTAAGTGAACTCGCAAATGCTGCGTTTGATCTTTATGCTAATTTTGCTCCTTTATGGATCTTCTTAGTATACATAATTTCAACCCCACTGTCAAGACGCCACTGACAATTAAAATAAGTTCAATGCTCCGGGTGTGTTAAGTGCAATTTGAGATAATTTATTTACTAAGTTTTTGGCTAATTTCAAGCACTTTTGTGAATTTTCATAAGCCTAATCACTATTTTATAAATATTTTTAAGCAAAACGGAAACTTAAAATTAATGCGCTTATAATGCAAAATTCGTCCATGCTATTAGCTAAATCTTAAATTCCAATTATTATGGAATAGCTTCTTTTCATAATAGGATAATTTTTATAATTGGAAACAGCGAAAAGAAAATGTTTCAAATCTTTATAATTCGATTAAAACGCAATCCCTCTACATTACTTTTATTGATGGATTGTGCCAGGATTTATAAAACTCGCAATTATTAGATTTAAATTGAATAAAAATAGAATAGTAACCCTAAGTGAATGAGCGGAAAATAGCTATACTTAACTTTCAAAGGACGTTGAGATTATTTCGCGTTATTTAATGTAGTTTATTTTTAAGGCATGTCAGCTAAAATATACACAAAATAATAACATTGGAGTAACTCATTAATTACTCAAAACAAACTGGATTGAGTTTAGTTTAGTTATATTAACGTCCTGTTTTGAAGCAACGTGCTATTTTTTGAAGCTGCGAGGGCTATTTTTGGGACGGGCCTCGTAATTTGGAACCACGGTCAGATGACGAGGACAGCACCTGAGCTGGCACCCTCCTCTCCAAACTTCCACGCCATATAAACGTTAGGACGTTTGGCCACTACGTATGATTTAGCGTGCAACAGGCCCCATACACGGCGGATCTTCAGTGGAATCGGGTATCGAGCCTGGAACCCTCCGGCCCCAAAGCCGAGACCTTACCACTAGACCACCGCGGCCTTCTAACTACATTGAAACTTAAAAAAAATTAAAATTTACAATAAAACATACAAATGAAATATAAAGAAAACTCCCTTTGCCAAATTGCCCAAGAATATAATTTATTTACGACATTATTGTAAAATATTATTCGTTGACAAATCAGATATTGTTCTATTTTTAACACCAATTTTTTTCTCAAATGCTGATGATATATTTTAGTTTCATGGAAAATTTTTCCCAAGAGACCAGATATCATTCTTATATGATGTGATAAATGGAGAATAGTTTAATAATAACAGTTTTAATATGCGGTTTACGTATTAATAAAGCAATTTACATATTAAGAATGATATGATTTAATAATGATGATAATGTGATTCACGTATTTCCGAGAATTCTAAAATGATATTTTTATAAAATGTTTTCAGCGACAGTGCCAAAGAATATAATTTTAAAACAAATTAAATACGCCGAATTAAGCTGACGTATTAGATGTCATTTGAGCTCATTATAATTGCTAATTTTCCAGACAACTAACTGAAGTGCTTCTTAGAATTATGATGCAAAATTGTCGCTAAATTAGAAAACTTTTTAAGTAGATGTGAATTAAACGAAACAAACTACGGAATTATCTTTAGTAATTCCCTTACGACATTTATAAATATTTTAAACATTGTTTTTATACTGGCATATTGTATATATTTTTTTAAAAAATTCTAATCGTCTTGAAGTGGAAATTTTTATTGCTTAGTGTTGGTGGCTAAGATAAGTAACTATGCAATTCAGAATTATAGAAGCACTTAAATGTTAAATTAGAAACTGATTAAGTGATTTAAATATGAATAAAAATTAATAAAATAAACACATATGACCTGTGTGTTTTTTATTTGTAAAACCAACTGTTTTACAAAAAGAAATTTTTATTAACAGGGTAATAATTTTAATATCGCTATTAAACCATTGAAAGATGGCTTTCGGACGAAATTCACAATTTTGTTTTCATGGTTTTACTTTAAAGTCCATTTATTTAGCTTTCTAAATCTGGGTTTGTTATATTTCTAAGATAAATAGAAATGGAGAGGTAGAATTCTTTATAAAACACTGTAGCTCAAAACGAAACCGGAAGTTAGCTGTTTTCTATCGTTTTACCAATTACACCGTACTTTGAAGTATAAATTAATTTGCTTTTTACTTATTTTAATTAGTTATATACTCTATCTGCATGCCATGTCAGTTTGAATAAGTTTTTGAGTTTCGACAAGCTAATGTGGACAAATGCACAAATGTGTCTTTTTGCCAAAATGCACATTTGTGGAGTTACAAACTTCACTTTTTAGGTCATAGATTGCTGTATTACTGTTTAATGATTTATTTTATAGCCTAACTAGCAGTACGCGCATGGCGTTGCCCGCGGAATCAGGACTTCAACAAAATGAAAAAAAATGCCCACAATGACACGAAAAAGTTTTGAAGACAAAATCAAAACAGACGATACACATTATTGATTTTCTCGCTTATTTTTCTTCGCGATAATGAGATTTGAGCTGTAGGTAAACAATACAGAATACGTTAATCCAAAACCATATTAAAAATTTGCAACGTGAAAATCATTATTAAACAGCAAACAAAATGCGCAACAAAAGCAATGTGTTTTTTTAACAAACTTTTATGTTTGACTATCAATAAGTACATAAAACAAACAAATCAAAAGTATAAAAATATAAATCAAAACACGATCCACCTATATTAAAAAATGGTCTGCCATGAGCTTAAAGTGTAAGGCGAAATTGATCAGAACATAATATTCCAGACGCGTACAAAAAAATAACCAAAAGAAGAAAAAAAACCTTTGCCTAACCTGCTTAAATGGTGTAATAGTTCATTCAGACTAAAGCAATAAAAGTAATTCATCATATTCCGTATCTATGCTCGTTCATGGCAGGATGCCAAATAAAGCCATCGCTCTAATTTTTTCCTGCAGATGGCGCACACTTCGATGGAACTGGATTTCCGTAAAATAGTTCTTCCTCCGAAAAAAACATCTCTCCCACCAACTAAAATAATTAATTAAAAATCGACTTAAAATAGTATTTTAACTGTTCTTGTTTTAAATGGAGCAGACACGTTTCATTTATTAGCTCAAAACATTTCAAAAGGATAGCCAAATTAGAACGTGAGATAGAGTAATTTTATTTTGAAATTTTAAAATTTTATGAGAAAAGTAACTATTATTTAAAAATTTCTGAAAATGCAAGAAATTATTGTCATTAAAACGATAACTGTTTGCTCCATTCGATGTTGCATCGATTGTTTTTTTCCGATCATTATTTTTCATGGATCGACCAAAAACGTGCAAAAAATCACACACAACAACACAAAATATTGAATAAAATTTTTTCTAGATTATATTTTAAAATTCTGGCTTCGAGGCGCATTGAGTCACCATTATGACTACCTGTGGTCCAAATTTAATGGCTGTAAGTGAGATAGATTCGTCTGGACATCACGCACACACACACACACACGCACGCAAACATTGTCTTTTATAAGTAAGATAAGAGTATTTAATGAACTGGGAATAGATACTGGTCAATAAATAAACTGAAATAATATCCTAACCTCGATAACCATAGAACCGTAGCTTCTCAGAAACAGTCTTTGGCAGGAACAAAAAACGCTAGAAAAAAATTACGGGCTCTCAGAATGAAAAAATAAGATAAGAATTTGAATAAAGAAGGTATATCCTACAAATGTGACACATTTTAAAAGGAGTTAAATAAATATAGTGTTAATGACAGGCAAATTAGAATAGAAAAACACATATAATTATTTTCTTCCTTTCAACTGGATAATTTGCTGTCCAATGTTAATTATTGTAGTTCAATGAGAGATGGTTCTTATGAGACAATAATTCATATTTTCTATGATATTAGAAATGCTCAATGATTAAATAAATGATTCTTTAATGTAATTTAAATAATATTAGAAATCTCAAAAGCCTCAATTGATCTCTCTTTTGATGACAGATCTTTGTGATAAGTAAAATTAGAGGTTACCAGATAATTAAAACAAATTATCCCACCATTAAAGTTAATTGTTTGAGTTACATTTACATTATAATTTTCGTTCAAGAATATAAACTTTTTTTTTTGGAAAAACATGCCAATATAGGCTGAATTGTAAACCTATTCAGTACAATTACAAATTAAACTGAATTAGTGTAGATCTTCTTTAAATATGTTTATGACACCTTATACAACACTCTAAACTTCTTTAAATGAACATTGAAATTATACAAAAATATATGTCTTGAAATATATGCATAGTTTCCAAATTCAGTTTGTTTTTCTCTGTTGTTGAGATTTTACAGAGTTTTAATCATAATCGCAAAAGTTTAAATTAAAGAAGACTTTGTTTAAGAAGGAGTTCCTTTGAAATGAAAACAACAAATTTCTGAATATAAGAAAATTTTAAATAGGATCCTGCCTTCTAATACAACCATCTTGTTTATTTAGATGTATGCTTTCCCCGCAGTTCATTATAAATATGTAAAATCCATTGTTGCATTGTAAATAACTAAAATAGATGAATTTATCAATCAAGAGTAACAGTCATATTGTAGATAAAAAACCTAATAACAGCATTGAGGTATCATTCTTGTTAAAGGCTATAAAACCTTGTCGAAATGAAAAAAAATACGGTCTCTTTCTCTTAAACATCCTATGATGTGTTCTTTAGCATCACTGAGAGAAACAGAGGACAAGTGATTAATGTAAACTCAAATGCCCTCCTGGATACCATACAATTCCTATGACACAGACATTACGCACTTTAAACAGACAAGTGGCAGATTGAGTTCGAAAATCACCAAGTCAATAGTCAGGATAGAACATTTAGGTAGGTAACTATGTGGAAAAAATGAAACTTTTATTGATACCTACTAACGTGTGTAGGAAATTATTTGGAAAACACGCATACAGTAGCTCAGACAATAATCGAGTATGCAAAAATCTACCTACGAGAAACATAAGTGACAATTACAAATCATATTAGAACTAAACTAATTATTTCCAGATAACAATAAAAAATTTTCATTTCTTAGGAAAGCCTAAACAGTCTTCCAGGGTTTTGGTCTACATCGAATGAATTATTAAGGAACTGTAACTGTGCCAATTATGCATTCGAAAGGACGATGAACGGAAATATGTTCCAGTGAGAATATTATTCAACTGACCTAGATTCGTACTTTGTATAGGTAATCAAGTACTAGTACTCGGATACGTACATGCAATTTAACCATTTTAGCAATATAGATAACTGTCGTGCAGAACATATTGAATCATTAAAATTTTCAGAAATTTCTACTTTAAAGCAACTAAAGATAAAATTGCTATAATTGACCGAGCAAAGGAAGTCTACGCTTAAGTCCAGCATTTGGCACTTTTACAGTCTGTAAATTTGTTTGTTATGTGACCAAATACGTATCAGCCGCAACTGGAACGAAGCATATTTTTTTTG
>BGPR01001094.1:212129-314101 GCA_013235015.1 Araneus ventricosus | reverse complement strand
ATAACAGCATACTTAAAAAACAGTGCCTTAACTGAATATGTCAATTCCTACGATACAATTAAAACTTGGGAGGAATTCGTTTTCTTTTTAACTGAAAGGTACATCTCCCCTAACCTAGTCAATTTGAGTGATTTCACTTTGAAATCATTCAAAGAAGGTGATGATATAACTCTATACTTCCAAGAAAAATTAAAAATAGGCAGACAATTAAATTTATCTACAAGTATGATTCTTTAGGGACTTTCGGATGGCTTGCCAGTTAATCTAAGACAACTTCTGGCGATAAATTCCCCTAATAATCCCACATAATGGCTCATAACGGCCACAAAATTGAAAAATTGGATGTAAATCAAATTAACTCTAGCCATTGTGCAACCCAAAATTTAAAAACAAACTCTGTTAATGGCAGCCAAGAAATTTTAGGCCCCATAACTTTACACCCAGACAAAATTTTAGACCAAATAACTTTCAACCAAATTCTCCTCCCAGGCAAAATTTCAGGCAAAATAACAATTACCAAACTCCTCCCCCTAGGCAAACTTTCAGACCTTTTTAGTAATGCTAACACCCATTTTCAAGACAAATTGCCACCTTCACCATGCTGGCTTTGCACAAAACAAGGCATTGCCAATGCTTATCATTGGGTACAAACTTGCCCATTTGGATTTTCTGCAGGACAATTACCATCTCCCAATCCTGCTCCACCTAACTTTGACCCTCCAAAGGAGGAAAATCAACAGTGACAATTACTTACAGTATCCAGATACTACAAAAGAAACCCGTTACCATGTGTTTTAGACACTGGTTCAACTATCTCTTTAATCCCACGTGATTTAGTGACAAAAAAAACCATTTAAAAATGACGCTCAAGTTATAATTGTGCAGCAAACCTTTTTTCTAATTTTTAAACATCTTCTCAACAGATGTCAATCGACCTAAGAACTCTTTTATAAGATTATAATCTTTTTAAATGAGCAGTGTTTAATGCAAATCTGTGAAAAAATCAAACTTTTGTAAAAGAAATAAGCCGAGAAAATTCAAAGTCCCTCAAAAATTTTCAAAGTCCAAAAATAAAAATAAATTCCTTATCATAATTCTTATCTAATCTAAGAGGAGTTAAAGTTCAAGAAAATTCCTTATCTCAACTCGGAAAGTTGGGTGGGGGTAAGTCGGGAGGGGGAGGGAGTGGTCCTCCCGCCTCCCGGTGGGCCAGAACTCTTAATATCTAACTACTATCACCCCTCCCGGAATCCAGAAATAAGGCTTCTGAAATTTCTAGAGTTTGTCTGTTTGTGAACGTGATAACCAACATGATGAGCTGGACTAATGACATTTGTATTATTTTCAATAGATTTGATACATTTCAGATACATTTTTATATTTACTCCAGATTATATACATTATTTATATTTACACCAGATTATAGACCTGCAAAACTATAAAATTGTGCTTTCCGGTCAAACCCCCCAAAGTAAATCAATTTAATAATGTCCCTTCCATGGTTATTAAAATTTCGGTAAAATCCATGTCACTGACAATGTATTTCTATAATATTGTTTATCTTTTTTCCTTTCAATTCCATATCCAATATTGGTTTTTCTGTTGCATTTTTATAGTGCGGTTAAAGCAGCAATTGGACTGAGCAGGAGCACCTAGCACTGGTATGAACGTACCTAAACAGGTCTTGATAGAGGAGCTCCTTGAAATGTTTTGAATCTTGCATCTTATCAGTTAGTTAGTTAGTTCAGTTCTTATCTTATCAGTTTGTCAGCTTCGTTATCAGTAAGTGGTTCAGTCAAGGAAAACTTCAAAATCAAAATTCCTGTAGAATTTTCGATCATGCATTCATTTTCAACAAAATATTTTGCACCGAAAATTATAGTTTCTTAAATGTCTAATGTATAACTGTTACATTATTTATTTTATATAATTTTGGAAATGTGACCATATCATTTATTAAGAAATTTTCTGTATCGTTAAAGTCTGAATATTTGGTCAGTTTCTTTGCTGTCCCTCTACGAATTATAACTCAACTGACAAAGTAAAAGAGTATTTAGAAATAGGTAAATCATTTACAAGCTCTGGTACTCATGTACACAAACCAGTCTTGATGATGAGACTTGCAAAATATCTTGTACAAAAGGTACCGTGGGATGATGGTCTGTTCATTCATGCATATATGAACTCAATAAATCAAATATACAAGCTAGCTTGATGATATTTACTCTGAGATTTTGAAATAAATTTTGTAGATCTGTGTCAAGTTTAGTTTTATTAAAGTCCCGTTTAGAAGCAATACGAGGGCTATTTTGTGACGGACTTAGTAATTTTGAACCACTGTTAGCTGACAAGGACGTCACCTGAGCTGGCACCCCCCCCCCTCCAAACTTCCGCACAACACCCTTCTTGGGTAGGCCGGGCCAGTGTGGGTATTCTTGCACAACACCAGCGGGAGGACGTTCGACCCCCTACGTATGATTATCGAGCAACAGGCGCAATACACGACGGATCTTCAGAAGAATCGGATTTCGACCCTGGAACACTCCGACCCAGAAGCCAGGACCTTACCACTAGGCTGCTGCGGCAGTAGACCTGTGTCAAATTTGAATTTAATTGATTAAATGCAATGGTCCTAAATGTATGTTAGAATCTCTTCTCGATATGACGAATGTAAATACAAAAGGCGCCATATTGAAGAAGTCAGTGTGCGAGAAAATCGTCACGAAAATACTCCTCTGGTTTTAAAGGTCAAATGATCGGAAAAGTTATATAAAATTACTCATTTTAACAATCAAACTAGGTGGCTCGTGAACTCGACTGTAATTCAATTCGAAGACAAGATGATGAAAAGGGATAAATTAATTTTATTAAGTTATATATTTTACAGAAATGCTTTGTTAAAATTTAAAGAACAATAAAAGTGTGAATGACTTTAAATCCATTCTGAATATTTTTAGTTCTCCGTTTGACTTACAAAAAGAGCAAAAAATTGACTTCAAACACGCAAAAAAAATTTAAGCGTTTGAAGTGAAATGAGTCTTGAAACGAATCAGCTTATTTCATTAATTCTAAGAAATAAATGATCACTCTGATAAAACAAGAACTATCCCAACAGCTATACCAGCTATACCCAATAGCTGTACCAGCTATGATATTTATCTTTTCAAGTTGAAAATTTCATCCTGTTGCGATTCTAGGTACTTTCAGTTTCAAGTTTTCAAGAAATCGTTCGATGCTAAATTCGAATGGCTTAAATAAAGAGAAGATTTTTAAATTGTACCCTTAGCTGTTTATTTAATAGGAACTTATTCAATTTTAATTATACTCTAGATTTAATTAATTGTACTTATTAGCCGCGCATCATTCAAAAGAAATGTTCAAGAAATCATTCGATGGTAGATTCGAACGGTTTGAATTAAGAGAAGGATTTTAAATCACACATTTAGTTGTCTACTAAATTGGAAATTATTAAATTTTAGTTATAATCTAGATTTTAGTCTTTAATTCATAAAACCTTTTAAACCATTTGGAGTAATTTAATCAGCTTATATCATTCATTCTGTAGAAAGAAATGATCTCTCTGATAGAATAAGAACTATCCCACCACTATACCAGGTATGAAATTTAACATTTAAACTTGAAAATTTCATCCCGTTGCATGCTACCTCCGCTAACTTGAAGTTTTCAAGAAATCATTCGATGCAAGATTCGAATGGCCTCAATAAAGAGTAGATTTTATATCGCACATTTAGTTGTTTATTAAACTGAAAATTATTCAATTTTAATTATATTCTCTAGATTCTAGTCTTTAATTCATGAAACTTTATAAACAATTTGGTGTCCTTTAATCGTATTTTAAAATCCACTGCCATGCAGTCCCACTAGTGTAATATTTAAAACAATGTATTTTTGACACGAATTCGTAAGTTAACAAAATTTCAAAACTCTAACACGCCAGTAAAAGAATGTAAAATTAATTACGAAATTCCATCCTTACAAATATAAAACAAATGAAACTAAACAAAACAAGTACCTCAGAATTTTCATTACATCAAAATTTCTATTAAGCACTCGGATTTTGGAATTGAAACCACGGTTGATCACAAACAGGATTATTTCAAGAAATATTTTAATGGGATCAACAGCCACAAAAAAATACTTGAAGATTCCATCAAATTTTCTTCGATGGAAACAGGGAGAATACAGATATCCTCAAGCCACATAAAAGTAGTTACTCCTTATGAAACCACCATAAAAAAGTTTTCTACTTCAAATGCAATAGAAAATACTTTGTAGAAAACTGTTACACTGTTTCAACGCCAATGTTGTAGAATCACGGATACTACTCGTAATTAAACAAAACGAAATATATTTATGACAGTTTTATGTGAAAACTGTACTTGAGCCCCTGGTTCTCCAAGAAATTTTGATTTCATATAAAACAAATATAATGAGCAAAACAACTGTAAGAAATGACTAAATAAAAGTATTTTCTTTGAAAAAAATCAATAACGCGCAGATAAGACAAGATGTTGCCAACTTGAAAGTTGCAAAATCGAAAAGAAGGTAAAGCCTTACTTATTTATGATGACCACGGAGTGGACGCTGAGAACTTTACCAAGCTCTAACTGGAAATAATAAATTGGAATATTTTCAATAAATTCGCAATACAACGAAAATTTTTCCTCAAAGAACTAATTGTTTGCCTCTCTTATAAACTCTTTCATGATGATTTGACATGAGCTGCCATTTATGATATTTTTTAAAGTTATTTTCTTGGTCCATGGAGAGAAACTTAATTTTCCAGGGGCAAAGTTTAAAAATTAATTCCTAAGTAATAATTATATATTTAAAAAATATTAAGTTAGACCTTAACTGGAGACTTTAAATTAGCTAATACTGAAGAAAAAGGTAAAATTTTTTTTAATTGTTTGAGTATCAGTAAAAATTATCTTGTGTTTCAGATGTAAGGACGTCCACGGAGGGGACTTTTGTCCTATATTCATTGAAAAATGAGAGTTACATAGTAAAACTATTTTTGTAGAAACGTATTGAATAGCTTTTTTAAAACATAAATTATACATATGAACCAAAATATTAGGATATATGTTGCACTTTCTAATTTTTATCACCGCGAGACTGTAAAAAGCACCTTTTCGTTAGAATGACCCAGGGCTTGAGAGCTTCCCTACTTACATTTTGTTTGATGTATCCTTTTATTTCACTTAGTTCCCTGACAAACAACCCCCTTTAACGGTCCTCTTTTGCGTTTCCGACCCCATGCTCTATTACAAAAATGACTCGTTTCTGCATGCCTGGCCTACGCTTAAAGCTTGTAAACGACTTATCTGAACAACCTGTTTAAAATTAATATTTCAAGCTATTTCAATAGGCACGAAGCTCGGAAGCAGAACTTGATTTGAACTAGACAAGGATATGTTTCCATACGGAAAATTAATTTCGGCACCAAGTTCATTGTAATCTAAAAATGAATTTCCATAAGCATTGAAAAAACGACAAATTCAAGTATCTATTATTGTATGTGTATATAGAATGTACAATTCTGACATTTCATCCTTAAAAATGGACGGTCGAGTTTAATTTCGGAATTCATTCCGAATCTTACAGCGTAAGGGCGTCACGTCCCAACGCAGAGAAAAAGACAACGTGTACTGATGACGTATCTGTTAACAATGCCCATCCTTGGAAAACTTTGCTTGGCGCGTTTTGCCCTAGATGAGCGGCCATTACTCGGGTCTGTCGCATGTGGGGTACACAAAGTCTAAATTTTTTTAAGTCTAAATTTAAACGTTTATGAGACACCAGTAGAGACACTGATCGTGACCGCTGCATTATAAATCCAGGAAACAACGGAATCTTCGAGCGTGTCCCCCAGTCATTTCTATGTCATTCTGCCCTATATACTAGGACGTTCACGGTCACTACTTTGAACGACTATTGTAAAAATTATGTTATATCTGTGAATTAGAAAATGTGTTCCACCGATGTTATCCAATAAAAGGTTTTCTGTACAGATTTCTTTGTTTTTTTTTTCCTCCCCGTTATACTCTGCAAACGCATTTTCGAGATTTTAATCCTGTAAACGTCATTTGCGACGTCATGTTCCATTACATTTTATGTTCGTCTTGATATGTACTGCCATAACTCCAAATCCGGTGGATTTGATATACACTTTGCATATTTTAACAGATGTATCCGAAAATATTTTTTTGTTATTTTCAAATGCAAAAAATACACCACGCATTAGAGCAAGAAATGGGAAAGCATCATTCAGGTCAGCAATATTTGGCTCTGGTAGAGCAAGAAAATGTCTACCACGAAACAGATTCAAGGATTGAGTATTTATAGTTTATAAATTGCCTTCCTTATCGATGACATTTTGTTAATTTTTTTATCATTTCAGGATATCACTCGGTGGGACCGTCTTGAGTTAAGTAAATTGACATTCATAATTCCATGTGTATCTAAAATTTTCGGAGCGTTACCGTTTCGAAATGATTTTTTTAAACGACCTAAACAGAAGTTATACAATTTGTATACTTGACCATACGTCTTCTCTATTCTCTGTTTCCACTAATTTTTCTCTAAGCAAATCAGATATCTTTTCATGTTTAAAACTACTGAATTTCGCAACATAACCAAAATTTGTCATTTATTTTCCAGGAGAGTGCTTTCATTGTTTTACATTATATTCGGTATTATACACTCTTGAATTTCTGCTTAGATCCTCACAAGACATAAATGTATAGAAATACTTCAAAAGAAATGTGTGCACACCAGTGGCGTAACGAAAGTAAGTGGCGTAACGAAAGTAAGTGGCGTCCGGTCATAGTATGATTTGCCCCTCCCCCCACACACTTACCGTCAGAGGCTTAGCTTGTGCAAACGGCTCGAGGCTCATAGTGTTTTTTTCGCCCCTTATTAAATTTGGTTTTAAAACGTGGCAAAAACGCACTAACGCTTTGTCACGATGGCCAGTGGCGTACAGAAGGTAAGTGGCGACAGGGGCATAATATAATAATCTCCTCCCAGTTGTCGTCATTGGCTTAACCAGCGTAAATGGCGACTGTGACATGGTATTAATTTTTACGTCCTCTCACGGTAATTTGCTTTAAAAAAATTGAATAAAGGCAGAAATATTTTGATTTTAAGGCGACTCCTAAGAATGGCGCCCGGGGTATCTATATCCCCTTGCGCCTCCTGCCCAGTGGCTACGCCACTGGTGCGCACCTAATAAACAAAAGGAATTTCTGATGCATGCGCATTCTTTATATATATACTAGCTGTTACCCGCGACTTCGTGCGCGAAGAATTTGAATTGCTACTTTTTTTAAATTTACGAATGTAAATGTTTCGTTATATATAGAAAGGGGAAGTCAAAAGTTCTGACGGTTGATAATACATAATTGGACGACTAATTTAATTCTCTGTTACTGTAAATTACATCATTGTACTCAATGGTATCATCTGCTCTTTGGAATATATCATCCACCATGCTATATGTCATCTGCTTCTACTGTTTAAAAGAATACATAAGACAAAATATACCTTCCTATTATAAAAACTCTGACAACCATATCATATACGTCAATGGACGATCCTGGTTTGTTTATTTTGGATTCATAGACCGTTTTCCGGTAACCTTCCGATTTAAGCAATCGCCAAATCTATTTGGCAACTGTATCAAGCGCCAAGCTGGAAATAAAGGTGAATTAGTTCAAAGTCTAACCGTTGCCTAGCAACGGAGTAGCTATAAATATTCGTTATTTCAAAATCGTCTGCACGCATTTTAAAGTTTTGGAACTTTTAAAAATTAATAACAATCGAAGGGAAAATGTCAGAGAAATAAAATTAGTATCATTGAAAAGGTAAAAATTTGAACTTTAAGATGGTATAAAAATATTTTTTGTCGGACAGTTTGCTCCGAAGTTACGGCGGAAAAACGATTTCGGTTATTTTCTAATTAACTGACTGTTTAATTAACTTTGGGACTTGGAAAAGTTCATAAGTGTCTTCCCCTTCTCTTAAATAATAAGTGTACAAAATTTGGTTGAAAACCGTCCATTGGTTTAGGAGGAGATGTGGAACATAGCCACATACATACCCACCCACATACCCACAATGACTTTTATTTATATTAAGATTGCTATTATTTATTGCTGAATTAATACGACGGATATTATTTTTCATCCTCCGATCGCACTGCTAAGTGACCAGCCGAGCCTTAAGAGGAAGATCTGCTTAAAAGCTTCCACGTTTTGACGTATGTCATTGTCAAGTCCATCACATCAGTTAGAGCTCAGATGGAGGACACTTAACATGGCAAGCATGATTTATTTTCCCACCAAGTACGAGTTGTTTGATGTTATAAGTTTTCTACAGGAAGAAGAGAATAGTGCAGCAGAAATGCACTGCAGAAACTGCCGCGTTTGCGGAGGAAACTTAAAGATGGTCGAACTGATGTTCATAATGAAGGTGAACGTAAAAATTTGTAAATTAATTCTGTTTCAATAATATAAACAAGAAAGAAATTTTAGAAAATAATGGAATATCAAAATAGTAAGGGCCAAACATATGAGAAGGTAAAAATATATTTTGATATACATCAAAAATTGAGGATATACAAATTTTAAAAACGCCTGGTTTTATAAAAAGAAAGCTACTATTATTTTATTTCTGTCTTTCGAAAGATTAAATTATCCTGATCGTGATGCAACAACTATCCTACCACCAGACAAGTTATAAAATTCCACATTAAAAGTTGATAACTGATAACGTGAGCTACTGCTTGCTTTGATAAACGATGCACAAGTCAGAATTTCTCTCCGTACACATTTGGAGTTGAATAATTTTAATAAGAGATATTTTTTGCTGAAGTTATTCACTTGGTTTCTCCAGTAGTGAGGATCTGAATGATTTCCTGAAGTTAACAAAAGTCAGCATTTTGGAATAAAAAATAGCAGAGAGGCAAGCAAATTATTTAAAATATATAGGAAAGTAAGATCCGTTAACCGATTAAAAAGAACAAAAAATGCAATGGAACGATTTACTTGCACTTAGATACATGGATTTGAATATATTTAAACATAATTTCAGCCCATTTAGAGACACTTTTCATAACGTGGCATTTTGCATAACAGTATCGAAGAACGGTGGTACCTGTGATGATAACCAAGTTGTCATCACAGGTGGTGTTTGAGTTGTGACACGGCACTGTCATCCTGGAACCTATTGCCAGGAAGACAATAATCAAAGTTGCAAAAATGCATGACGATCACTGCGAGTGAGGGGGATGAAGGAATATTTCCAAGCAAAAGTCTGTAATGGGTCTTAGCATTGCAGCGACTTTGTGTATATGCGGAGGGCGTATCGATATCCGTAAGCATTACCGTAACCCACTGCGAAACATTTGCACTGCTTTATTCCCTATCAATGATGCAGATGTTTCGAAATAATCGGTGCTCGTCCGCCATTTTGATTGAGTAACAAGCAGAGTAACGACGAAGTCAATTGCGAACGAAGCGTACTTTTCCGGATAACCCATGTATATAAGTACACAAAAAATTATCTAAACAATGAATACATTTTCCTTTGTTTCTAGTTTATTTTCAAGAGAAATTCTATGCTAGAATAAAGTAGCGTATATTCTACATAAAACAGATAGAGTGTCCTCTCTTCACCTTATACGTTAATTTCCGCAATATGGTAAATTTCAATCTAGGTTTCTTTCTATAGCGAAGAAAATCAGGATGGAATTTGCCGACAAACAGCTCTCTTTGACCGAATGGATTCTGCTACTATGTGAAATCAGCATCATGTATAAAATTTCATTCATCTGGCTCGTTGCGTTTATGAGTTAACGTGTTCATATTAGACGGATATAAAGATGAACAGCCAATCTGTTTGACGGATTTAACTCGAAATTAAACACATATCTACAATTTTGGTGCAAAAGTCCCATACAGAAATTCGTGAATCTAATTTATGGTCGGTTTATATATGGCTATGGTTTTTCAGTTATCGCTTTCACAAAGACGCAAATATATAGGCCGACAAACAGTCAACCCTTTGATGGTTTCGGTACAGAATTCGGTACAAATCTAGTGATAAAACTAAATATCATGTTTATTCCACCCAGGGCATTACTTTCTTGAGCCATCTTGTTCCAATGGAAAAGAATGTCCATTAGTCCGATTTCAACGAAAATTACTATTATATCTGCTATTATGATATAAAAGACACCTACCAAATTTCATTCTTCTAACTTGGTGCATTTTTTATCTGAGTTACTTTTTCCACAGACAAACATACAGACACAATTCTGAAAATAGCATTTTGTATAAAACGGGGTATATAGCAGGGTGGTATAAAACGCTCATTCATATATCAAGATCGAATTTTTGATGATTGTAATAACTTCTCTTTGCCTATTTCGCCTACAAGAAAGAAAATTTCTCTGCTTGCGTTTAAATGTTCGTAGTAGTATTTCAAATTATTTCGCACTTTAAATTTTACTTTCAAAGCAATGATATACATTTTACAATCGGTAAAACTAGATGCGTAAAAAAATAAATCGATTAATATTACATCACTTTAATTTATAAAGTTTTAATAATATATATAAATAGTTAAAATCTTTATATATTTAAATTTGAAAAATAAAGGTAATGATTATATTTAATAATGAAAACGTTTTCGAAATATAAGACGCCCTCCCTTAATTCCATCGTTTTGCAGCGAAAATTTAATGTAACTTTAAAACTTCTCTTACGAATATGCTGAAATTTTGCATAGGCTTATCAAATGGTCATCTGCTTCGATTAGTGTTAAAATTTATAAGTGTTGCTATTCAAAAATTTTTTTACATCAATTTTGATAAAATATTTCATGTACTGAAAATTATTTTAAAATAAAAAGTAAAAGTGTAAAATGTGCAGAATAATTCATACTAATACATAACAAAATTCTAGGTCAATAGTTATATTATTTCTCCAGATATCAATAAAAATTTAAAAAATTTTACTTTAACATTAGAAACTCAAAATTTCATTTGCTTATGATTCCAAAACCAAAAATTCTGGCATGATGAAACCTGGCATTCTAGCATAAATTTTTATATAGATTCGAAATATTTTAAGGCAAATATGTTCCCATTGTAAATTTTGAAGTTAGTACAATTATAAATATGTAGACGACCCAAAGAAGAAAAAAATACCCAACAGTTTCAGCATGTTGCAAAAAAATGTTCTGTTACAATCCATGTTGAGAACATTTTCAAGCAATCAGTTTATAACGAATTAGTAACACAAATTTAATGAATGAACTTGTTTTATAAGCGAGAAATGGTCAGTAGTTTACGGAACACTCAGCATGAATCAGCTCAGTGTTTCGTCTTAGCTGTAGCTTGTGATATTGTTTAATTTGTAATGAACAAGTTTCTCTATGATGGTTTTCACGATTAATAAATGGTTTGGTTAGTTAATTTCACAATATTCTTCATTTCAGGAAATACATGGAATCAGAATTTTGCATGAATTTGATCGTTCATGAATGGATTTAATATGCAATCAGCTATATGTGTCTAATTTCCATTTTAGTTCGCCAAAGGCTATAAATTCTCTGTCTGTTTGTCCATGTGTAGGGGAACATAACTCTAAAACATTGGTTTGGGGTTTAATGGTGCAAAAGCCTATATATAGGTTATACTGCGCCAAACAAGTCTTTACTCTCTTCTAAGAACTTTACACAAAAATAAAATCAATTGAAACAGTTTCAAAGCAAAATGATTCAATGTAATCACTGTTAAAGTGATAACAAAATTCAAAAGAACATAAAAGCAACTTTAAATAAGAGTATAAAGTACATGGAATATGATAGTCAAAATATTCGTCTTCAAGATTTTAATGAATATTCACGAGTTAGACTTCCCAAAGTCAAAAAGAAACTTTTCGAAATTATGTCTGTTTGTCTGTAAACGTGATAATAAGCAGAACGAGCTAAACGAATGCTATTTGATACGTTATCGGGATCTCTACTGAATTTCGCACCAAATTTATCGACAGTAGAAAGCTTTGTCTATTCCTGCGTATAGGAATACAATAAATCAAAAGCAAGATTTATATGAATTTTAATGTATTTTATTGTAGATCCATCATTATCATAGATCCAAATGTCAAATCTTGGATCAAATCAATCAAAAACAATGCGTCCAAAATGTGATCTCAATCTCTTCACTATACTACGAAGTTAAGCACACTATGCGTCATATTGGGGAAATAAGTATACTATAATTTCGAAACCTAAAACATTCCCACTGATCTTATGGGCCAACTGACCGGAAAATCTTTTCGTTTTTGTGGATTATTTTATATTATTTTTTAAGATGCGAGAGGTGTAACAACAACTGGGTGACTGCGCGAGAGCCTTTTATCTGAAGAATTGACTTTCCTCGAAGAATCAGTTTTGTACTCAAGTACACAAACCAATCTTGATGATGGGACCTGCATCATATTTTGTACAAAATTCTATAATGGGATGACGCGGTCTGCTTATTCGTGCATATATGAGCACAATAAATCAAATAGACAAGCTAAGTAGATGAATTTTACTGTGTGACTTTTAAATAAATATTGTATGTCTATGCCAAATTTGGATCTGATTGATTAAATACAATTGGTCCTAAACGCGGCGGGTCTTCTGTGGAATCAGGTTTCGAACTCGGAGCCCTCCGACCCCTGAGCCGAGAACTTACCACTAGTCCACGCGGTCGCGGTTATTGCAGGAAATATAGACGCGAAAACCTGTGCTAAATTTATAGGTCAACTGATCAGAACAGTTATGTAAAGTAGCAAATTTCAACAATCAAATAAAGTGGCTCATGAACTCAAATGCAATCAATTAGAAGCCAAAATGATGAAAATTGTTAATTTAATTAACACTTAAATAAAACACTTAACAAAAATTATAATTTTTTTCAGAAAAACTTTGTTACAATTTAAGGAAACGTAAAATTGCGTACCTTTAAACCCATTCTGAAAATTTTTAGTTCTCCGATTGACTCACAAAACTAACAAAAAATGTATAGTTTTTGCGTGTTTTAAACGAAATCTGTCTTGAAAGGAATCAGCTTATTTCATTCATTCTGTTGAAACAAATGATCTCTCTGGTAGAACAAGAATTATCCCACCACTATATCAGCTATGAAATATGACATTTAAAGTTCAAAACTTCTTCCTGTTGATCTCTCAAGCCTTTTTGAACCCCAAGTTTTCAAGAAATCATTTGTTGGTAGATTCGAATGTTTTAAATAAAATGAGCTCATTTTCAAATTACACATTTTTAGCTCTTTACTGACTAGAAAATATTTAATTTTAATTGTGCTCTACATTTTTGTCTTTAATTTTAAAAAATTTATAAGCAATTCTGAGTATTTTAATCACGTTTACGAATTCGTAAGTGAACATAATTTCCAAACTCTAACACCCCAGGAAATGAATATAAAATCGATTACAAAATTTCATCTTTACAAATGAAGCTACACAAAACAAACACTTCTCAATTCTCATCAATGTCCCGAGGTACATCTGAAATTCTGTTATGCATTATGGATTTTATTCTATTATGGATTTTAGTATTGACGCCGAAGTTAATCACAAACAGGAATATTTCAAGTAATAATTTAATGGGATAATCAACCACACAAACAACTAAATATTCAAATGTCTTTCGCTATAGGCAGGAGGAATGCGGATACCATCAAGTCAAGTCAAAGTGGTTACTCCCTATGAAACTACCGTCTCCCTCAAATGCAATAGGCAATAATTTCTAGCAACCTGTTATACTCTTTCCAAGTCCATGGGGTAGAATCTCAGATACTACTCTTAATAAAATATTTATTACAGTTTTATGTGAAAACTGTAATTGTGACTCTGGTTCTCAAAGAAACTTTGATTTCATATGATGCAAATATCAGGGATGAGATTTTTCCGCTTTTTCGCGAATTTCCGCTTTTTGGTTATTTTGAAGAAATTCCGCTTTTTTGTCTTTTTTTCTCTCAAAATTCAGTTTTTTTTTTACCGCAAAAATTTGCTTTTTCTTCCGAAAATTCCGCTTTCACACAAAGAAAAGAAACTTTAATATCTTCCGTTTTCGAAAGAAAATTCTAGGAAAATATGCTGGACCGTGCAGCTTAACTCCATTGGCTAGGAAACTAGCTGATTCATCTTCTACTGACGAATCAATATTATATCGGCATGCTCTACAAGGATGAACATTCCAACATTCAGTGCCATTCAAAGTATTAAATTCACCTTTTTTGCAGAAAACAAAAACCTCTGTGGCATATTTTGCAAAAAAAAAAAAAAAAAAATTGCATGAACATGTTGAAAAAAAATTAGTTGGAAACTTAAGGTCATCTTGTAGGGCGTACCAAGATGAAGAAATAAAAAAAATGGAACAAAAACAAATAAATAAACTACATAAAAAAGAAACTCCTGTCAAAAAAGGCAGCTAAAAAGCTGTGTCCAAATGCAACAAAAAAGCAGAGAATAAGACATAAATAAAAAAAATAAAACATGATTTACCTAGGCATTCAAGAGATAGTGTAGTCCCGACAACTATGCCAGTAATTAAACAGAGAGATACTAATGAAGACTGTGCAAAAACTTGAGCCTCTACTGAAAATAAACTTTCAGAGGATGCAAACACATCCTTTATTGAAGAAAAATCTGTCAAAGATAGGCCTCCGAAACAAGGGGTGAAGCGTGTTAATGGAGATCTGTTACCAACAAAAGCCACACAAATAAAAAAAACGGAAGAAAACCACTTCTTTAACAATTAAGGAAATGTTTCAAAGGGTTTCAAATAACGATAATGCTAAATGAATCTGTCATTGTGCTGTTACTTTTGCAAAATTTATAAAAATAAAAGAAATAAAACAGAAATCAGTATATGATACATTATTATAATTTATAAAGAGCTAATACACTTTACGCAATTGCATGAAGCAAAAGAAATTATTTGTCCTTATTTTTATTTATTTTTTGAGCTAACTTTTGTCAAAAGGCTATTAAATATAATTCTCAGACTTCTGTTGGGTGTATGTTGAATCGCAGTGATGTACAGGTGGTAAATGTTTTAATGTCTAATTTTGTATTTTCTGGTGCACCTGATGATGTGTTAAACTTGTTTGTTAACTTTTAATGTAAATAATTTAATATTCTTTTTCTTATTTATACATACTGAATTATAAATAATTAAGTTATTAATTATTATAGTGTAATATTTTCATCATATTGCGTGTTGTGATGTTTTACTTCTTAAAACATCTTTCGCTTATAAATTATGGTACAAACGTTTTGCTCGCGTATGATTTCAGTCTTTTTGCTTTTTTGCCAATATCATCCTTGAAATACAATGAACAAAACAACTGCAAGAACTGTGTAAATAAAAACAATTTCTTTTAAACAAAACAGATAAAATACAAGGTATTACCAACTTGAAAGTTAGGAAATCAAAACTCGATGAAGACGAAATGAAAATGACGTCAAGTGTTTACAACACATAGTGCTATTGATCATGTATTAAACTAGGTATGCAAATCCTCTATAGGAAGTCTGTAAATCAATGCTTAATACCCCGAGGGCTTATCCCCTGTTTTTCAGCAACTACTTTAATACGATCTGAGTTTAACCTAATTGAGGTAATCTCAAACAGAGTAGAAGCGCATTCCCCTGGTCCTAGAGGATGTTATGTAATCCATGGGTGAATACATTCCGGTGTCAATTTCCGCGTATTTGATTCAAAATCAAAAAACAACATGCAAGATGATTTAAAGTTCAACATACAAACTGCTTTGGAGAGAGGAAACGAAAGGGAAAAGAAAGCAATAAAGATAGGAAAACGAACAATATAGGTAGAAAAAGCAAGCAATAAAGATAAGGAAAACAAGCAATAGAGTTGAAAAAAGCAGACAATAAAAGTAGGAAAAGAAAGTCAATCACGCATGAAGACCAGAAGCGACCACCAGGCGATCCAGAGGCCAATATTCTCCAACCTTGTACTTAAATATCTGTACTAGCCATTTTAATTTTCGGTTGAGTATGGAGAATAACAGAGTTTACAAATGTATACATGGTGACCGTGCCGATCACGTCACAAGATTTGGACAACCGCTGAAAAATTTCGAGAAATGCGAATAAATACCTCAACAACTGTGAAACAAGTATAACTGTAAATAGTAAGAATTTTGAGCTAAACGCATGTAAAAGTCGCGGGGAAAAGAAAATGATCCACCCAGCATTTTTCTGCGATCGTTCATTGGGCATTAATAAAAAAGGTACCGATCTTCAGGAAATAACGTCTAATAATAGATTTTATGGTTAAAAATTTCATAACGGGGCCATCTAAATATTTAAAATTGCACGAACTTCGAAATTTCCGATAGCAACCCCCCTTTTTTAATGTCAGAAATAAATTTCTCATGAAAAAATACCCCACGAAATAAAATTTGGAAGATATTCGACATTTTCTGATCTAAATAGAAAGGGGGTCGTCTCCACATTTAGATAGAGAATTTTTCTGCTTGCGTTTGAATGTCCGTAGTAGTATTTCAAATTATTTCGCACTTTAAATTTTACTTCCAAAGTAATGATATATTTTATAATTGGTAAAACTTGATGCGTAAAAAAATAATGTAATATTACACCACTTTTATTTATAAAATTTTAATTTATATATATATATAAATAGTTAAATGTTTATATATTTAAATTTTAAAAAATAATGTGGTGTAATGGTTATATTTAATAATGAAAACATTTTGGAAATATATGACGCCCCCTAAAGTGCATCGCTTTATAGCGAAAATTGAAAATGTAATGAAACTTCAAAATTTCTGGTACGAATATGCTGAAGTTTTGCATAGGCTTATAAAATGGCCATCTGCTTCGATTAATGTTAAAATTTATAAGTGCTGCTATTCAGAAATTTTTTAACATCAATGTTGATAAACTATTGCATGTACTCAATATTAATTTAAAATAAAAAGTAAAAGTGTAAAATGTGCAGAATAATTCATACTTTTACATAAAAAAATTCTAGGTCAATAGTTATATTTTTTCTCAAGATATCAATAAAGATTCAAAATTTTATTTTAACATTAGAAACTCAAACTTCATTTGCTTATAATTTAGAAACAAAAAACGCTGGGTTGATGAAACTTGATATTCCAGCATAAATTTTTATGTAGTTCCGAAATATTTTAAGAAAAATGTGTGTTTCCATTGGAAATTTTGAAGTTAGTGTTATTATAAATATGTATATGCTCATTAGGTAAATTTAAACATGAAACCTATTACTAGACCATATTTCCTGAAAATTGGTGCCTTTTGTTTTAATACGCGATGAAAGATGGCAAAATAATGCGGGGTGGATCCTTTTTTTCCAGTGTCCAAATTATAAAGAATCACAAAATAATTATTTACGATCCGTTTTTAATGTTAGTATCCTCCTTGTAGTCCAGGCAACGAAGGAAAAATAGGGGAAAAAAATGGTGTAGTTTTAAAATTTGGCACAGTTGTAGGGATTAGTGCCCTAAACAACATACTAAAAGTCCCCGACCGTGGGGTTACGCGGGGGTGGTACAGGGTTTAAAGGGGGGCTTTTTCAGTTTTTCTTAAATATTTCGAAAACTATGGGTTATAGAGAAAAGTCTCAATTACAAAAATAAACTACATTAAATTCCCTACAAGAAAAGACCCTACATCTTTATTTTAGCATCAATAGTTAAGAAGATATAGAGGATTGAAAAAGTGAGAATTTTTGAAATTCCTTATTGTAATGGTAAAATCAATAAAATGCCGAGTAACAACCTTAGAAGCACCCCTCATGCTATATAATAATTTTATAAAGGTAGTATTGTATGTGTTGAGAATATGGTGGCGTCAGGGGGCACAAATATATTTGATGAACAGTCTTGATCCCTTCCTCCCCTCAATCGTTTCTCTCCATAGATCAATTCTAGTAGAGTCAACGAAGGAAAAATAGAAAATAAATGGTGTAGTTTTGAACTTTAGCAAGTTGTAAATAGTCTCATACAACAATATTAAAAGTCCCGAGGAGGTTACGCGAGTACAGGGGCTTTAAAGGGGCGTTTCAGTTTTCTGAAATATCTCGAAAACTATGGGTTCTGACGAAAAATACTCATCAAAATTAAACTACATTAAATTTCCTCCAAAAACAGTCCTTCATTTTTCTTAGGATGAATGGCTTAGAATATATAGAGAGAATTACAATAAGTGGTTGAAAAAGCCTTCATTTTAAGAAAGAAAGTTTTTATTTCAAATTGGGCTATCTATTATAACATTATATCTATAACATAATATATATATATATATAATTATCATACCTACATAAAAATATGCATAAACACTTTGACACTTGTTCTGTAATTAATTTTCATTCTATTCTTCTCTGCTCGATCGAGTTCGAACTCCTCTTCTAGAGGTGCACCATTAGTACAGATACCATGACAGCACATAAGCACTTACTTTTAAAATCTTTCAAGTTGGGATGAACGCAAACAGGGGTAGAACTTGATGTTAAGGCTGTCCATCTAAAACAGCTATTTTCAAGTCTCTTGTAATTGATTGAGGTCTCGTGTATTTTTCCTGCAAGACATGAAGAACAATCTTTTCTGTCCTCTGAATAGTTCGTCTTCCCATCTTTTCTTGCAATACTTGCCTTAATCAACCCATCTATTCCTTTTCACCTACACTTATCAGTCACAACATAATCTTCACATAATGAACACTTTTCAGCCATTGCATCATACTGTGAATCTATAAATAATGTTAATATAACGCACGAGCACTAACACCACACAGAAACGTCTGTGTTCGTTGTTCTACTAAACTATTTTATATTCCTTGAGTTATACATTCTAGTAAAATCTGGAATTCCCCACATTTTACAGAGAGTGATATGTTGACTAGGTGTTGAAAAACATATGTTGTGAGTATGGAAAAAATAGATATGTTGCGAGCTTTTTATGTTAAATTCATCTATTTATGTATTTTAGATTAAATTGTCTTAATATACTCATTTGGAGCTTTACAGAACCAAGCGACTGAGAGTGAAATTATCTTGTGGAGAGGAACGGATGTGAGGGAGGAAGTGATGACGACAGTTCATCAAATATTTGTGCCCCGCCCCCCCGACACCACCACTATTCTCAACACCTTAACTACCTTTATAAAATTATTATATAGCATGAGGTGCTTCTGATGGTTGTTACTTCGACATTTTTATTCATTTTACCACTTCAATGGGAATTTCAGAAATACTCACTTTTTCAACTCCCCATATATTCTAAACTATCGATGCTAAAATAAAGATGTAGGGCTTTTTTGTGGAATTTAATGTCTTTATTTTTGTAATTGAGTATTTTTCGCTAGAACCCAGTTTTCGAGATATTTAAGAAAAACTGAAAAAGCCTCTTTAACCCTGTACGTAACCCCACGGTTGGGGACTTTTAGTATGTTGTTTAGGACATTCCTACTGTGCCAAAATTTCAAACTAACCATTTATTTTCCTATTTTCCCTTCGTTAGCTCGACCAAATTGATCTTATGGAAGAAGCAGTTGAGGGAGGAAGGGATCGACTGTTCATCAAATATATTTGTCCCCCACCCCATACCACTATTCTCAACACGCATATTACTGCCTTTATAAAATTATATATGCTAGGTTCTTATGAAGGTTGTTACTTCGGCATTTTTTTATTGTTTTACATTAAATAAGAATTTCAAATCTCATTTTTCAACTCCCTATATCTTCTTAACTATTGATCTAAAATAAAATGTAGGTCGTTTCTTGTGGGAATTTAATGTAGTTTATTTTTGTAACTGAGATTTTCTCTAACCACATAGTTTTCGAGATATTTAAGAAAAGAAAAACTGAAAAAGCCCCCCTTTAAACCCCCCTGTACCCCCCCCGCGCAACCCCCACGGGCAGGGACTTTTAGTATGTTGTTTAGGACACTATCCCCAACAACTGTGCCAAATTTCAAAACTACACCATTTTTTTTTTCTATTCGTCGATTTTTGGCCTTCGTTGACTGGACTATTGTAGTTTATTTGGTTTGCATTTCCAGCTATATTCCTGGGTGATTATGACTTGTTTTTATGCTTTTTCCTTCCCATAATTGATCGCATGAAGTATTAGGAATAACCCTGTATGCAAATGAACTGATTTTTTTCTTTTTTGGTTTGTTTAGAGCCTATTTCTATCATTCTTGACTAAGGAAGACTAACAGAAGGCCAAGAAATGATCATTCAAAATATATTTTACTGCAGTATGCATTTATAAGAAATGTTCCATTTTTCACATATCACACGGTATGCAATTTCAGATAATGTTATTGTCTTGATATTTGAATTATGCAAATTAATTGTCAAAAAAATTGCCCTTTAAAAGAAACTTTCTGTGATTTAAGGCGCGAAAAGGGCTCTGAGGTTTCGAGGGAAAAAATAAGATAAAACTTTGCTCCCTGCCATTTTACTTGATGCGCTTTAATACGTAGTGAACTGATTTTGATGGCATTCCTCATAATCGTTAATATGTTCTGCAATCGCAAATAACAATTCGCGAAATTTTAGGAGATATTCCAGAGGAAATGGAAGAGCGACAGAAATTTGACTGGATTAATATGCCTTATTCAGCGACAAACCGTCAGCGGAACAGGTAATTTTCGATGCATTCAGAAGATGTATTTTGTTGCCAATGGGGAATTGGTATCGAAATGGTTGGGATGCATAAAACATAGTCAAAAATTATACTTTTTAAATGCTGTTAGTGAATTCCTTCCTTGAAATTATGCGGAGAAGGCGAATAACCAATTCTACCGATTTTATTTTGAAGCCAAGATAATTAGGCTTCAAAAGTGAATACTCATAAGCAGGAAGCGTTGCGACGAAAAAGGCATCAGGTGAAAGTGGGAATATATTTTAATCGTGCATAGCTACTATAACAATACCGGTGGTGGAAAAAATATTATATTAAGTAGGCTTGATTTCGTCAGAACGGTCACATAATTCGCAAAAAAATTTTGTATTATGACAGCAAATATTGCGGAATCTCCTCGTTTTCAAGCATACCTAAAACTGAAAATCCATTTTTTTATTATGCCTGTCTGCCTTTCTGTGAATGAAATAACTAGTAAAATGAAAGAGATAGACAAATAGAATTAAGTTTATGGTTTGTACACCAAAGTTATAGATCTGTATCAAATTTTGGACGAAATCCGTCAATGGAAACCAGTCTGGCCTTCCTCTGCATATGAATACGATAACTGAAAACCGCAACGGGTTAGATGAATGAAATATGGCACATAATCGTTTATTTGAATTATAATTCCGTGTCGGATTTTGAATAAACATATCGACAAACAACAGATTGATTGTTTGCCAATATGTTTATTCGTGTACATTTGAACGAAATAACTGAAAAACACAATGAGCTAGATGGGTAAAATTTAGTATATGATATTTACTCTGAAACTGTATATATGTGTCAGATTTTGGATTCTATGAGTCCCAAAGTGTGTACTTGCTAATCTTCTACGAAGCAAAATACAAAACGCGCAATATTGTATAACGAGTAAACGAGAAAGTAGAAGGCAATTCTCTTTGTTTTTCTAAACTACTAAATAGTAAGGAATAGATAACTACTAAAAAGAATGGAAAAACCTTCTTTTTGTAGTTACCTATGCACAAACTCATTTAAATCAGTAAAAAGTGATATTGTTGGAAATTTGCAGAGCATTCGTATAATTTGGAACACTTTGAAACACAAAATATCCCCTTATAGTTAAGAAATTGTTTAAGAAAACTATATCAGATGGATTCGCTTATATCTTAAAATGAATCTTACAGTCTCATCAATTAGTTAAAAGAACTAAATTTGATCTCTATATTTTCGCTTTACAGTTACGTTACCAATTGGTTATTCCTCCCATAGTAACTGTGTGAACTACGACTATGCCATAACGACATTCCACGCATGAATGGACGATCCCGAGCATCGAATCATCTATATGAATATTTCTCTTTTGCGACTCCAAAAGAAACGCGTTACTTAGCTATAGGATTAGGTAACATCTATTGAAATTTGATGGATCACGTGATTTCACTTTCCAAACGTAAACAAACAACCAGCTTTAAAAATTCGGTGTGGTCGCCAAATTGAATAGCTTTTGGGAGATTACTTTCCGCATGTGGTTATACAGATATTTTTTTTCCTTTTCGAGAACTTTTTAACTGTTTCAGATAGTTTAGCTCGTTCTATAATTAAGCAAAATCCTACCACAATTAAAATTAAAAAATTCACCACTCGGAATTGAAACCATGTAAGAGGAATTTGTATTATCCGGCAGTGATTGCTGATTTCATCAAACCGTCAAATGGTTTGTGTGGCGACGTAAAGGGTCTCGAACGGAAATTGTTTCTTCTCTCATATGTTCAGGAAAATGTATTTTTACATTCTTCGGGGACGAATTGTTCAAAATGCTGAATTTTATTTTTTGTAAAATCAGGCTTTATTTGTTTCATATCGGCATAAATGTAATGAGCCAGAGAAATTGAAAAGAATAAGCGAAGAAAAGCTTCCGCATATGATACCTTTGAACGTTAATGACAAATCGTAATAGAAAAGTTTTCACACATTAAGAACATATATGTTATTTCTACTTTTTTTTGCAAAAGTAATGAGACTGTCTTACAAAGCTGTTGTAATGACATTACGAAGAATTTTGATTTCTATATTTTAGGACGATGACTCTTACAATAGAATCAGAATTGAGGAACTATTTATGTTCACCTTTCGGATTTCTGATCTTGTGCTTAGAGCTACCATGACCGTGAATGATTCTTCCGCAATCAATAGTTTTTCTGTCTGAATCATGTATGCAATATTTTAAACATTTTTACATGGCCTTTTTTTATTACAATTTATTGTGCGGACGGGCAGTTTGGTTTTAGTTTAGTTACATTAACGTCCCATTTTGAGGCAACACGAGGGCTATTTTGGGACGAACCTCGTAATTTTGAACAGGGGTCCTACAAACAGGCAAAAAACAGATTTCGCTTTGTATATTTCGTTTACGAGAAAGTGAAAACGCCTCAGTAGTCTTGTCATATGATGAGTATGGAAATCTCGAGCTGTTCAACAAATTAAGGGTGACTTGAAATAACTTGTAAGAAAATAAGATTCAGTCTTTTGATTCCCCTTACGTGTTCTTTCTGAATTGCTTATGTTTGTAAGAAACATGTAATAATTTAAATATTCCGTATTTTAGGACAGTGTCTCATGCAGCATAATGAGAATTGAGAAGCGACATATGCCCAGCTTTCGGGTTTCTGATCTTGTGGCTTGGCACTTCGATGACCGAGGAAGGTTATTCCGCAATCATAGATGTCACCAACATCTGGGTGCCTTGCAGTTATTAGAAATGTGTAATCTTTTTGCTTTCATTATTTCGTATATGTGTAATAATTTGCAAGTTTTGCATCTTCTGTTTTTTATGAGTTATTGGGCTCACATATAAAAGGACAGACAAACAGACAGATTACACTTTGTATATTTAGTTTATGCGAAAGTAAAAATGCCTCAATAGTCATGCCTTCCAGTCTATCCAGATGTTACTGACGTGGAAAGCTCGAGGTGCAAAAAATTAAAGGTGACGTAAATAATCTCATATGAAAAAAAAATTCAGTATTTTCATTCTCCTCACATATTCTTTCTGAATTGATTTGTTTGCAGGAAGCATATAATAATTTAAATGTTCTACGCTGGTTTAGTGAGAAAATTTGAGGAAGGGATGTCGTAAGGCGTTTCATCTCTATCATCTAACAACTCTTCAAGATTGTGTCAATTCATCATCATGTAACACACAAAAAGTGAGCCGCACTAGTCTGATTTTTGAATTCATTGTTTATAATGCTGGAAGGAAATTCGTAAGACAAGATGCATTTGCATGTTAGAAGACATGCACTGTTGCATTTAGCTCGTGAGTATGGTATCAGGTGTTTTATTTTTTATTGCCCACGACGACCCTGCTTACCCAAAGGGTGTAAAGCATGTCGCCGGGAAGGGTGTCAGGTGTTTGGTCGCAAGGTCGACCATCTACTGTGTTTCAAAAAGTAAGCTAACAAGAACTTTGACGAGTGTATAAATTCCCCGGGCGAATAAATTCCTTGTCTAGACAGCTTAAAAGATCACAGCATTCGAACGCAACAGGTAAATGGCACTAGTTATGCGATAGCGCTCCGAAGTCTTAGTCAGAAGATGGAAACGTTGACAGAAAACGGCACAAGAAAGACGGGTAGTGAACTAAATACTCCACAGGAAAAAGTCTACCGGAGTCAAATCTGATGATTATGAAAATCCTTTGATCTCATAGCCTCGACTTATCACTTGGTCTTCACCAAACATATTTAAAAGAAATGTCTTCAATGAACTTGCAACTTGGGATGGGGAACGGTACGTTATGAAATTGATTGAACGATATGTCATGGAATTGATTGAACGATACGTTATGAAATTGATTGAACGATACGTCATTTATTGAATTTTACTATGCACAGAATATGATCAACATAACATAATCAGTGTGGATGAAAAGGTAATAAACAATAGCATTACACCTTTCCTATTTATTGTGTTCATGAACCTCCCTAATGACGTCATAATTTGCATGATAAGCGTAACTATCGGCGTCATCTAATCTATAATACACCTTGTCTTATGGAGTGAACTTCACTTTCTTATCTCTCATGTAAAATTTAGAGTTGATTCCAACATTTAAATAAAGTGCCACATTTTACTTGCTTCAACACGTTAGTTAGAATGAAACACGCTGATAAGAAAATTAAAAAATAGAAAGAATAATCTTTCAACACATCGGATATGTAACTCAATATCTTACACTGTTTTCTTAATGTCTACCGTAAAAAAATCGATTGTGCAATAAGAAAATAAAGATTCGTTACGACCTTGCCAAAAAAATATGAAAAAATAAACTGAACATTCACCCCTTAGTTTTCAACAATGGAAGAAATTAAGGAAGAATTAAATATTTCTAAAAACAATGAAACTGCTTAAATATCAATGCAACAATGAAAAGAATAGTTGCATATATTGCACAAAAATATTTTTTAAAAAAATGTAAAAATTCAAAAAATTTGCCCTTTAGCTATATTGATATTAATAAAAAAAAAACGTTTTGAATTTCAAATGGTGCAAGAAGGACTTCTTGAGGGAAAATATTTTCGGGAGTTATCGAAAAATAAAACCAAATTTTCGCTTAATTTTTATTTTAATTAAAATTTCAAAAATATTGGGTCGAGCATTCGAAGTATATCTGTGCTAGGTTTAGTAGCTCT
The DNA here is from genome assembly GCA_013235015.1 of Araneus ventricosus. Taxonomy (NCBI): domain Eukaryota; kingdom Metazoa; phylum Arthropoda; class Arachnida; order Araneae; family Araneidae; genus Araneus; species Araneus ventricosus. Next base: position 288,642 of record BGPR01001094.1, on the reverse strand, counting down.
AGATTCAATGATCTGCTCAAGCAGGCACACACGGAGACACTTATTCGCTTTTATTATTAGTGGAGATTAAATTAGTGTATGTTTCGTTTAGTCAGGGTTACAAGAAGTTTCCTTTTACGAAAGCTTCTTACAGAAAAATTTCCCAAGTCTTTTTCAACCCATGCCGAGCATGTAACCCTTGACAACGTATGCTTGGATGGATTCTTTATTCTTTTGCTACAGTTTTTTCAAATTGAATTTCTTTATCTTTCCGCTCATTTGGAATGTTTTTGTCTTCCTTTGTTCTTCGCATGCGGCAGCATCTTGCGCGCTACTAAAACATTGTAATATCTTTTGAATTTGTTTAAATTGTTAATTGCATATTTTATTTCATTTTACTCTTTATATTTCATTTAGTTTAGTTATATTAAGTCCCGTGTTGAAGCAAAGCTAGGATTACTTTGGCGAGGTTGGAGGACGACATCTGAGCCGGCCCACCTCTCCAAACTTTCATCAGCAGGAGGACATTTGAATTTTAGTCTCGGATGTTTGAATCTCAAGTATACAATAGTGTATAAAAATTATGAACTAAAATCTGTGCGAAATTTCTATCGCGAGAAGTTTTAAAGGCCATTTTTCTATTCCATTCACTATAAAATCCCTGATTGCTTAACATACTAGAGATATAATTAAATAGTGAAGCACTGAGTAAAGATCGAAACCAGAGAAAAAAGTTTTGTGAGATTTCTATTTCTTCAAGTGGAGTAGAAAATACAATTGTTGTTATAAATAATCTCACGCAACACACTAACTAAACACAAAAAGACCACATTTGAAAAAGCCGAGTAGTTTCATTAGTTACAATTAAAATTCTTACCACATTATGAGTCTTATCTTTAAGTATATAACTTTCTGTCCAGAGTGGGACATTGTTGCATAAGTTTCTGCTTTTCAAGATCAGTTATATCAAGCGATGCCTTCGGTACTTAACCGTTTGGCGATATTTAGTTTGGAATATTTTTGAGGTTTCTAAATATCGGTTGCTACCTAACATGAAAGCTTCGCCTCTTGGTCTTATTGCTCTCATTCTTCATTTTTTTTTATTTAAAATCCACACCGGTTCGGCCTACCCGAAAGGAGTAGGCAATACAAGAATATCAATATGACATGACACACACAAAAGCATCACAAACACAGCACAGAACGTTACAAACATTGCAAAAAAAGCACAACACAAAATAAATAAAGTAATCTAAAACACACATACACTCACAAGAAGAAGAAAATAAGAAACAATGCGCCACTGAATGGATATTACACTTGGAGGGAACCACAAATTAATTGAATTTTGTTTGATTTTTATCACCAGAACTGGAACCAAAATTAAAAATATTCAAAGCACTCAAAAGGAGGATCCCCCAGTATGCATCCAAATGAGCAAAGCACGAGCTCACAAAACACACCAGTAAAAAGGGGGAGGCAATAAAGATTTTTGTAAAGTATTATTAAAAATCCCACAAAAGAGCATCGAAAACTGACCCTGTGGTCTTTTACCAGTTCAGAAAATAATAAAATCCTCAAGTCCGCGTCAGTCGAACAACAACAAAAATAAACGAATAAAATTATCAAATTTTAAAAATAAGTAGGATAAAAACAAAGTTACCAATTGGGGTTCCCCAAGGGTGAATGCTCAATAAAATTTAGGACACTAAAACATTTTAATAAGTTCAGGAATAACCTAAAAACAACATAATTATTTAAAATTAACTACGTAAATAAAGTGCTAAAAACTTAGGGTAGGAGCAGGGACAACCCACTTAAAATTTTCTTAATCAGTGGTGTTAAGGTAAAAGAGCAAAGATATCTTAAAATCATTTAAAAACAATTTCATTCTGGGCCCTTTAGTGAATCACAAATGTTGTTACTAATAGTATAAGCTTTCATTAATTTATTTATTGCCATTTTATTATGCATTAAATTTTTAAATCATATACAGGGTGTTTCTAAACACATGGGCAAAAATTTAAGGGATAATAGAAAACATCTAAACAAGCAATTTTCACCATTCAATGCATGGGCGAAGAGCAAGCGGTGAACGCTAGACGGCGTTGTAATGGAAAGCATAAAGAGCGAGTTTCACATTGTCATTTCTACCGTGGATTTCAGAAGGCATGGCGACGTATAGTAATCAGGGAAAGGCGGACATGCATTTTATGTATGGTCTTGCGAATGGGAATGATTTGGAACTCGAAAGAGTGTAGAGGCAGCGTTTCCCGAGAAGACACGTGACAGACCGAAAAATGTTCGAACAATTGCATCGGTGTGAAACGGGATCCTTTGTCACCGACATGCATGATACAGGGCGTGGCAGGAGTGTTCGGACGCCACAAGTTGTAGACGACATTCTGCAGAGATCGTCCGGATATTAGCACGCGAGAGGTTTCCCGTGCCGTAAAAGTGCCCCACTCGATTGTTTGGCGAGTACTACTAGGATTACACCCCTACCATGCACGGAAAGTGCAAGCCTTGATACCTGCAGATTATGCGCCAAGTGTCGAGTTTGCACGTTGGTTTTTGCAACAGCTAGCAGTGCAGCCTGATTTTAGTGCACATGTGTTATTCACGGATGAAAGCACCTTTACTCGTGAAGGCATTTCTAATACTCTCAACCTTCATGTCTTCTTTTGAGCAGTTTCTGTAATTTTGCCACACATGCTATCAATAAAATTATTTAGTACCTCTTCTATCCGTTTGGTGTTTCATTCTTTCATGTGACAGTAACGGAGACCTCCTAGCGGTTCACCGCTTGTTCTCCGCCCATGCATTGTATGGTGAAAATTGCTTGTTTAGATGTTTTCTATCACCCCTTAAATTTTTGCCCATGAGTTTCGAAACACCCCGTATTCTTATTCTGCTCTGCAGACTTTTTCAGGTGGAATTCTTTGGCGAGCATGCAGTCAAATATATAATGATCTGCATCGCCCACCAACAGATCATCTCTTGTGCTCATATTGCACTTGCATGTTCCTAAACGGCAACAAGATGTGAATACAATTGAATAATGAATACATTGTTTCTATTTCCTGTTTTGATGAAATTTAATAATTTAAATTTAGAGGTTTCATATTGCTAAATCTTAAACTGTGGACTTCATTTTTAAATTTTAATATAAAATTTCTTTAAAGCTGCATTACATATATTTCATTGCTAGACTCGAAATTATAAATTTCCTTACTGCTAAATCTATTGTAAATTTCGTGATTGCTAAATCGTAAGTTTTAAAGTGACATTACATCCAAATATAAAGGATAATTAAAGTTTAAACTTCAGATTTATTGGATGTGCATTCAGAGATTACTATAAGATGACCTAGGCATGTTGACTTTTACAGTAATAAATCAGCGGGAGTAATTAGAACCAGTTTTTAATGCATTAAAATTTTAGGTGTGTTATTGAGAAGCAAATTCTTATAGTCTGATGAAATTTTAGCAATTAGGTTTTGATTAAATGGTTATATTTTGCAAATGTGTGGGTTAAGATTAATTTATGTATGTCGTTAATTAGAAAGCTTGATTCGTATCAAAAGTGTTAAAATGCTTGCTTAAAATGCATCTTTGCCTCACTAAATTACATGAGTTTCAAATTTTTGGCATTGATTTGATTGCATAACATCCATTTATTTCTGTTTATTTACACATTTCAAATTATTGACAAGAGCCAAGAATGAGATGTTTGTTTTACTTGTTATTTGTCCATTGAGGTGGGGGCCCCTCTTAAATTAGAAATTTGATATTGCATTTTCATTACTCATTTAGTCAAGAGTCTTTAGTATATGGTTTCCAGTGTCAAATGATTAATAAATGTTTAGGCTTCGAAAACCTAAATATGTGTGTATGTCATTTTTTTATGCATGCTGAGTTTTGAAGTGTGTGTCCATGAATCTGGTGTTTATTTATGCTCTAAAATTGAACCTGGGTATTTTAAAAACACACAACGCAAATGTACTAAAATTCTTAACAGGATTTAAATTCTAGTTTGAAGAAATGACTAGTTGCTTCATACTAATTGCGATTATGAGTAATGGTTATCGATGGTAGCAGTATTTAGATTTGAACCATTGATCTTCTGCATAAATTACTAGTAACATAGTAATTGTTTAAAATTATCAACACCTCAAAATATAAGAACAATGTTTTAATAATAAGTTTATAATATAAGTTTCAATAAGTTTATTGTTACTTTACTTTATTTTTAAAAAATTATCTGTCTTATTTTTAAAAGTAAATTAATTATCTTATACTACAAGTTATTTATTAATAAGTAAAATTAGGGACAACCCGGAACATTTAAATCAATCCCTGACAAACATTGAAATTTCGGGACTGACCCAGCTAATGTGGGGTATCTGGCCGTTTTAATTAAGCCTATATATAAATATCTATATACGGCAAGAAGAGAGGGAAAGATTCTTAATTGAGAAAGGGCGGTGACTCCCCCCCCCCATGTCATAAATATCTCTGACGCTTTCCCATTTTAATTGAAGCTTTACGTTTTTTAAATCATATAGATTTCCCTTCTGGAGACACTGGAAAATTTACGATAGCAATTCATCATGACTTGAACAACAGTGCAGAAACTCTCTTATTTCGATGCGAAGTTCATTAATAATTTTTTAATGATGTCGTCAAGACGGCTTTTCTGGTGAAAACCGCAATTCTCTTTATGCAGTAGACTGCTAATAAGTAGTTGAAATTTATAGCTCGGTCATGCCGAACCTATTGTTTAATAATCTGTGCAATACAATAAATTACCACTTTTTCAATGTCAGTTGAATATATAAATTAATGAGTCTTGCGCTTTATAAATAACACTGAGTGTGCAGTGAAGCATGCAGTTGAGAAAAATAATAAGGTACTAAATCAGTCAGCATAAAAACTTCGTTTTTTTATTATGGTTTATTATCTTTAACACAAAATTGTCTAAATGAATTCACGATATACTATCTAATTTTAAAACGCATGGGTTTTTTGGGGGGAAATATACAATACAACTCTGATCATTTAATTTAAAATATAGTGAAAATGTATAGAGGTATCAAACTTCGACGTCAATTTTCCATTCTATAGAGTTTTGGACATATGCCACTTTTAGATAAGAAACTGAACTACTCTCTTCACATCCCAATAGATGGTGTTGTATAATTGTTGTAATTTGAACTCTAACTTCCTTTTATTTTACTCACTTCCTATTAAAATCCTGCTAATCGCTGTTAACACAATGTGTGCTCGTCATGTCTAATCTATTTCACTATTTCTTTTTCACTTTAAACTTAAATATAATAAATTTATATATTCAACAGAAGCATTCTAGTGATCCATTTGTGCCTTGGATTATCATATGAACTATTCTATATAGCACTGCGCAACTGATGCGCTATTGTCTAAATGCGTCAACAAAAGGTACGCAATTCCTTTTACGCTACCTTTGATCAATTTTAGTGCATGTATAACGTAGAGCACGCCTCAAGTTTCTCAAAAAAATTTCATTTCTGCGTACACAAATGAAATATGCTTTATAATCTAAAAAACTGGTTGGGAGAAGGGGGGTAAAACCGGATAGCTAAGGTTCGAAGACCTGTTTGAGCTAAAATATTCGACAGAGAGCTCTCAAATTTTATTAAAGTAATCATTGTTTATTGGAGTACAATATATCTTTCCAGAAAAGTCGCATTACTTATTTTATCAATGATTTTCTTCATAAAAAGGATCAAACTTACCCGGTTTTACCCCACTTGGGTACACCTGTTACCGTTATGGGAAATTAGGAAAACTCGGTTTTCAGTAAAAAAGTTGCAATAGTTTTTATTTTATATGACGATTTAAGAATATTGGGTACAAAATTCACATGTAAAGCAGTTTTCTTCATCCGCGCCACTGCAGCTTTCGTGGCCCAGCTAAGACAGTTTTTACATTGGATTAACCCTTCTTTATTTAAATTTAAAAATACATCTTTAAAATATAAACAATCGACGTCTGATTTGCTGTCTTTATCATCTTAAATGCAGGAATAATCAATACTGACTGTCCGAGTCTTACTCCACTTGGAGTACCCGGTTTTACCCGGAGTGCAGAGGTTATAAAAAACTAAATAGAACCGCGCAATTATTGGATTAAATCCTTATTGTTTGATAGCGTATGAATCCTTAGTAAACGTATAATAATCTGGACTAAATATAGTTTTTATAACTGTGATGCTTTTTAAGTAAGGGTAGTTTAAAATCCCACAAATAGAGAGCTGAGATCATAAATCAAACAAACCTTCACACAATATTCAATAGCTACAACACGCCACTACGACTGCTCCTTTTTCTTAACTAGTAGAGTGTAATTAAGTATCTGTCTGCAAGATAGGAAGCATCAGAATCATGGGTACCCGGTTTTACCCCACTCTCCCCTACTACATTCATGTAATGGATTTTATATTTCCTGATAAATTAATCGTATAGCCCTATAGTTGCCCTATATCTCTGGCTCTAAACATATGAAAGAAAACGATTACGCTACGCTTCGCACATGCGCAGTAAAAAATTATTTACTACAAATGCTCATATTTTCTGTAATATTCAATTTTGTTCATTCAAATTTTAATGCAATGCTTCTTTTACATATTGTCAAGTATTCTGAAAGTTTCGTACAATTTGGTTGAAAACTCTGCATACAAACAAAAAATATGTAGAAAAATTTGGGATTTTTTAAGAAAACCTTTATATCTTCCCGAACATTTGTGCTGTGTTTACGAAAATGCATGTAAATATTATTCACATCAAACATAACCATTGATGAAAGTTGTTTCTCGGTATCAACTTTCTGTGAATCAGGATGAGTCAAACTCCATTTTCGCCTTCATCCCTTTCAGGTGGCCCTCCTAATTGTCCTGTGACCGAATCTTCACTGTAAAATGTGAGTTATGACGATAGTATGTCCCACGATTCTCCGCAACTGATTGCGAACCATAGTATTCATATTAACTCCAAGTTTTTCTCATCTTAAATACTGTGCTTAACTTTTGAAAGTGAGTGTATATTATTTTGGAAATGTACAGAAAAATAATTAAATGAATATATGATGCAATCTTATTCTTAATCTAGGGGTGCCATCTTCCTTTGAAGGGAATTACTAATATCTCTGTTAATTACATTATATATGATCACATCAAAAATAAATCTAAAAGACTATTAATTTAATGGTGTTATATATTTCTTATTAACATAAGCAAACAAGAAATTAATAGGATACCCATATCGCATAGCATTTTGAAGAAATGTATCAATATATGACTGCTGTTTTAATCTGTCTATGACTGAAATAATGCTTTTATGAATACAAGTTAAGACGATATTTCTATAAATCTGACGACTAAATGTTGCTATTCCAAAAAGGTAACTTGTTTATATTGAACTGAAAAGTGTTTCTTTTATCATAAATCTCAGTGTTTAATTTATTCGCAACTATTTTAATTTCAAAATTTCAATAATTAGAAAATCTGCAGAAGAAAAACCTTCATCAGTTTTTAGTAATATCAAATACTCTGGATATATATATTGATATAGATATATGCTTTTGTATAGAAATAATACATATAATCTTGTTTTTTCGATCTAGTACCAACATTCAGTAGGGGAAAACACTAATATTTATTCAAGAAATAAGATACCACACAATGCTTCAAAAGAAAAAATATCTCCTCTTTCCAAAACTGCTAACCACACACCAAAACCATCCGCAGAGAAGAAGAGAAAAAATCCCTTGAACAACAACACTCTTCTCGAAACTAAACATTCAATACAGGAAGAAAACCGAATAGACATCGAATGAAAGAGAAAGTGCCCTCTAAGAGCATGTACGTCAAGTATTTGGAAGCCTGGAAACTCACTCGACAAAAGAAAAATATTCCAGGAAAGGAAACTAAAAATAAAGTTCAAATTCAACTCTGATTTCCAGCACTGCTTTCTGACGAATATTTCTGTGTTTGTAGAGGTGCTTTGCGTAATTAAATTGAAATCCTTTTTCATCGAACAGACGCCCAATCCCAGAAACAGTTCGATGCATTTATGAAAATGTGCTAAGTTGGACCAATTCGCCTCTTCAGTCAATATTCCCGCTCGAATTCGTTGAAAACTGAATGGTCTCTGTGTATTTTTCCTTATAGTAATTGAAAACTCCTTCTGGTGAATTTGGGAACTTAGAGGTGAGTGTTTAAATGATTCCTGATGACGTCTTTCCCCGTTACCGGGGCAAGATGACTTTGACAACTGGGAAAGGTGAAAATTATAAATAAAGTTTAATACATTTTTATTTTTAGAAAATATAAGGCAGAAGATTAATTAATTAAACTTTTAAGTATTTTTTCCTTGATTAGTATTAATGAAAGGGTTATTTTAGTTAAATTTGAGCTCATAGTAAATTCAGATGATTTAAAACCAATGATTTTCATTTACACAAATTCTCCGCATTCAGAGTATGACTTGCCCTCGTGCCGCCACTTGCAATACTCTATTTAATCTTCTGGTGGAGGGTCAACAAAGATCTCATCACACGTAGGGCGCTGTATTATATTTTCTTTGGAAGTTTGAACGGACGTCATGAGTGTCCGAAGTTTGAGCTTTTTAAAGAAATCAAACGTCAGTTTCTTTGTAATAACTCCTTTTCTTCACCCTGGCCTCTTTCTTTGTTGGTTTAAACGTCCTTCTTCCACCTTCTGTGTGTCTTTCGGAAACGACACCTCTTTCATAGGTAAGCTTATTAAAATATTTTCTGTATGCATCACGCCTTGCAACATGTTATGGAACAGATAGTGGATCATGTAACCAAGGAAAATTATACAAAATAAATTTTAAAAAACATATATTCTTCAAAGAGAAAACAGAAAAAAGCACCTGGGGCAAGATGACGATATCATCAAGTTGCCCCTGTCATCTTGCCTGGATCGGAAATGTTAAAACTCTTTGTTTTTTGTGGGATTAGCAAGAATTAGATAAAAAATAAATAGTAATTTTAAAAAGTGTATTGTCTAAGATGGTTATTAATAGCAACGAATAATCTTAGGTGTTGGTCCACTAGATCATACGTAGAAGGTCTTGAAAATTACAACGCTTCAGGGAGAAAACACGAACACCGTATAACCAAACAAAGAAATGGCGTCAGTGGCTTCACTAAGCGATTTTTTAGATTGCAGCATTATAGAGGGCTTGTAGTATCCATAAGGTGGCGCTACTTAGTAGTACGAACTTAAAATAACCTATTCGACATCTTTCTCTGAAAGAGCACTTGATTTTTGAAGAAAGAAAATTTCAAAAGGTCTTACCGATTTATTTTTAGGTTTCGCCTTATGTATATCATGAATCTCTTATTTACCATTATTTGCATTTTCATATTTTTCCTGAATATTCAATTTGTCTTATAAGTGCTTTCATAATCAAGTAAAAGACCTTCTTCAAGGCCAGTAAATTTATTCTGTGCTGATTTAAAGCACAGAATAAATTTACTGGCCAGAAGCAAGTCTTAAAGCAAGTCTCTTTTACTGCATCAGAAGCAAGTCTTTTAAGATCAAGCATAAATGTGTTTTTTTATAGGATGCAAAAGGTCGTCATCGTAGCTAGCTAAGCGAGCAGGGACAGAATCCCTTAGTTTATTAAAAAATGAATTAGAAACATATTTACTGTAGGTACTGTCTTAAAAGCGTGTTCAGAACAGGCAATTTTTTTTTATCAAAAATGATGCTTTATCAAATATGAATTTCGTTACGTGATAAATCATTTGACTAAATTAACTATTTGATGCTTATGTTATGGCTAATTTTTTTTTCTCTTTCTATCACTTAAAAATAAACACGAATCTGTGAGTTATCATAATATGATGCTAATATATCTTAAGTAACATAATAAAATTCTTAGAGAATCTTCCGTCAATGCATTTTCCCCTTTCTGTGAAGACAGTTAGTTGCACGGTGATTTCTTGGGAAACACATATTCTTTTTCTTTCTTTTCGAATCGAACTGAATGTCTCGATAATACAATCGAAATATAAAGGGGAAAACATGACTCGGTTACAATTAGTGTCCTCGTCACATACATTACTTAAATTCTGTTTTAAAATCTATCTAAAAGAACATTAGGAAAATATCAGGAGAAAGGTAGCGAAAAGGAATGGATGTAATCACGGTTTTATTGCATTTGTTAAATGTACAGTAAAAGCCCGGCTATCCGAAATGACTCTGAAATCACAAATTCAAAAAACACATGCGGAAATAATCGCGATGGCGAAACTTTTTTTTCCAACGATATCCCCACTTTTTTCATTAAAGCCTCCCTAAGGAGATCAATGATTCATTTTAGAATGCTAAAATAAAAATTAATAGTTATTAACAATATTAATTACTACATTGTTTACCTGTGCCTGTCAGGCGCACTGCGCATGAACTCACCGGTGGAATATTGCGACAGATGGAGGGTAAACTTTAATAAAAAGAAAACGTAAGTGCAGCCTACAAAGAGTGTTTCGAATTCGCTTTACTCTCATAACATTTCATATTTATATACTGCCATTAGATACAAAGTAGTAATACATGTTCTTTGCTTAACCGAAAAAATCCTTATCCGAAATGGCTCCCCCTGCAATTCAGTTAACAGGGGTTGTTCTGAATTTCGAAATTTAAAAAGGGTTGTCTCCGAAGAGCATGAAAATTTTTTTGTTGTCTCTACTCTCAAATGTATCACCATCACCTTCAATATAGTACTTCTAAGGTATGATTTTTGTCAAATGTAGCTGCACTTGAATTGCATAAAAACTACAATGAAGTAGACAAATACTGTTTTGATTTAAAATCATTTTGCTATGCTTCATTACGAAAAAAATTTTCTAATGGAAGTAGAAAATCCATTAGTGCGACTAGAATTCATTTTGGGATTACGGTAAATAAAGAGTTTCGCAGAATATTTCAGGCGGAATTCCAAATATGATTCAATCTTCAAATTCTGTTTTCTGCTCTCATCGTTAAATATAAGCTTTTTTCCAGGCCCATCACGCCTGCACGAAAGAAGAAATTTAATATCTGAATCATCTATCAATACAGTTATGAAATTATTTGCTAAAATTTATAAATTATGTTTTATTATTTTCATTAAATTCTCCTTGATAGCCAATCAGAAGCTATGGTATTCGGTTACGTCATTAATCATTCGATTATGGTCCATCTATTTGATAATTTATAATGCCATGGCAAAATCTATTTAAAAGTGTTAGCTAACTTTGGAAATAAAAATCCATCTTCAGGTAGTTGAAGTATTCATTTCCATATTGGTTTGCGATGTTACGATTTACAAAAATTAAAAATTTACCATTCCTCCAATTTCTACTGAATCGAGTTTTCAGTTCATCTAGATTAAATCTACATAAATTATTCAGAGCTAGTTCAGAGTTAATTATTCAGTTCAGAGTTCAAAATTTATATTTGAACTCTAAACAATTATTTAATATGTAAAAATCAAGTCGCATTTAGTGTCCGAAGACTGCTTTGTCTTTCTATTTCAATGTTATCCTTGAGTTCCATTAACTACTGCTTAAATGTGAAAAGCTGAATGAATTTTAAAATAAATATGCTTTACAGAGGTAATTCAACATTAATAGCGATTATTTTTCCACACGATGAATTATTTAATAATTTCAGGATAAATCAAAGTACAGACCCATAATAATATATAACATACTGACAAGCAGTCGGGATTGAAATATTGCTCACAGTAAACCTTAAATAAGTATTTACTTTTAAAAAATACGCTTTAGACGTTTTCATACTTTATTCTTTAATTAATTCTGTGACTAGGAGTGTCAGTTTGCTAAAACTTGCAGCTTTAAATACTTGCTTATATACCTGCACCGTTGTGTCAAACGTGAAACCATATTAATCCTATAAAGTATGAGAACGTTATTAACACATAAGTTGTCTGGACGAGGTGAAAAACGTCAGAAAGAAATTCTAAAGTTGAGGAGAGCGTGTCAACGAAGAAATTCGCTGCAAACCTTGAATACTGTGAAGTGGAGGGATGGATAGGGATAAAAAACCACGAGGAGGAACACTGTTTGAAAAAGCACTTGAAGCTATTTGAAAATATTTTCTTTTTCCAAACGCTTTATGTCGAAATGCTTTTTCTAAACATCATCGTGTTATGCCGTGGAAACGTGAAGGTTTCCTCTAGGTGAAAAGGATGGAACGACAGCAGTAAAAAGATACAGGTGCTTTAAGATAAAAAAAATATATATATATTTTTCTAAAAAGAGAAATGTGGACTATAAAGTTTTGGCAATATAAGCATATAAAATAGTTTAACTTGTGTTTTGCGAGTATTAGCGGGTTATACTGGCCATTTGTAAGTTTCTGTTAAACTTAAAAAAACTCAATGCAAAGTTTTTCTCCTTTTTCCTATTCAGGTCAACAAGCATACTCAAAAATATGTTTTTTTTATAATTGTTTCTTTAAATATTTTGGGTTTCATAAAAATATTGAGGAACAACTTCAATAAATGAATTTAAAATGATTTCCTGATATTAAGTTAATAGTCTTTTGGAGAGTTTACGGACATATTAAAATATATGATAATGAAGCTTTCAATATGTTATTTAAGAATGCTTTTTAAAAATTATTTCTTACTTTTCAATATTAGTGTGTTTTTATTTTAGAAATTCAAGTCTCTGAATTTTATTAAAATCCTAATATGTTTTTCTTTTCTCAAATTTTTACAACAATCCTCTTAGAAGTAGCAGTTAAAAACTCATTTAACTTTTTAATATAAACTCAACAGTGCATAACAATGTTTTAAGCTTAGTTGTTCAAGTTTCATAATAGATGTTAACAATAGTTTGATAATTATTTGATGATATTATAAGTAAGCAATTGTATAACAATGTGGACTCTTATATGTTGATTTCATTATTTGTTTGGTCGCATACCAGTGCGGTGAGTTTAATTTTATTTGCGATTTGATAATTTCTCTATCTGAAAATGGCTACGGAGATCTTTATTACCGTGTGTGCTTTATTACACTTCTTGTGGAGTCTTTTTGAAATAGTCTGTCATTTCAATTTCTGCTATTGCTTTCACATCCTTCCATATGCAATTATGATCCTCATTCTGAGTAACTTGAACATCAAAAAGAGTGAAAAAACAAACATTTTTTTGCAAACCGATGGCGAAAAATTTCAAATGATGCAAGACGTTGAAACCATAACCGATAATCTTGCCAGTGTAGATACTAAAAAACTTGTACTTAAGACTGCTGATTCTGCTCCACCTATTCTTGAAGACTGTGAGCAAACCCGTTTTCAGCTTCAAACCAATCCTTTCTTGGATAACTCTGATGATAAACAATAATAAGAATAAAAGGGACAAGAAATAAAAGGGGCAAAACCTTTCTTTGCAAATACCACTTCTGATCACATTCCACATCTGTTATATCAGGGCGAAAACGAAGCACCACCTGAAATAGATGCCGAATCATTCGAAGTGGATGAACCTGAATTGATAGAGATATTCCAAAATTCTAAAAATTCTTGAAAGTTGCTCGATAATCCTTCTCCACAAGATTCAAGATTTTGCCATCAATCCCTTCCTTGTTACCTATCCATTCGAGCTGAAAAATACAAATCCAATTAAAAAATCAAACAACGAAATTAACAGTCCTTTCTATGGTGTTTTGGATGAAGATAAAAATTTCTGTGCGAAGCACATCTGTATCAAAAGAGAAGGTTGTATCTTTACCAGTGGTTTCACGTTTCAAACTGTCTCTGAAACTCAAGGAGAAAAAATTTAAGTCTTGGATAAGATCCAGACGCTCAGTTAACAACTATCCACGTTATAGGAAACTAAATTAAAAAGATTTTTCAAGATCTGTACAGAAACTATTGCCTCTTCAGTAGTACGTAAACTTTCTTATAGTACAATTTCTATATAAACTAAAATGAAAAGTGGAATTTTATGCGCAACTCTAAGAAACAGCTAAGAAGCTTTTAAATATTTATAAGCATTGTTTAATTTTATTCGAGAACTTTTTGCCTCTTCAACAGTTTGTGACTGTATTAATATCTAACAATTATTTAAAGAAAACTGTTATAGAATTCAACTTTCAGAATAGAAGAATATCAAAATTTTTCATGAACTGTACAGTACTCTTTTTCATTTTCAATACTTTGTGGAATTGCTTTAAATTTGGCAAAAACTGAATGAAAACCCTTATGGAATTTTTTGCACAGCTTTAATAAACTGCTAAAATTCTCTTAAACGTTTATGCGTAAGAATTTTTGAGAAATGCACAGAACTCTTTGCCACTTCATAGTCTGTAGACTTGCATGAAATTTGACAAAAATTGAAATGAAAACTTATGAAATTTTACGCACAACTATAAAAACTACTAGGAAACTTTTAGAAATTTATTGCAAGATTTTTCGAGAACTGTACAGAAGTTTTCAATCTTTTCCTTTGGACTTTCTTACAATCGACAAAAACTGAAATGAAAGCTGTTACGGATTTTTATGCACAAATTTAATAAACTGCCAAGAATCTCCTAGTCACTTTGGGGATTTAGTTTAGTTTAGTTATATTAACGTCCCGTTTTGAAGCAACACGATGGCTATTTTGGGACGGACCTCGTAATTTTGAACCTCGGTCAGATGACGAGGACGACACCTGAGCTGGCACCCCCCTCTCCAAACTTCCACGCCACACCAACGGGAGGACGTTTGACCACTACGTATGATTTAGCGTGCAACAGGCCCCATACACGGCGGATCTTCAGTGGAATCGGGTCTCTGGCCTGGAAACCTCCGGCCCCAAAGTCGAGACCTTACCACTAGGCCACCGCGGCCCGTCACTTTGGGGAATTTATGCTCCTTGTGAATATTGTATATAGTGTATATATTGTTTAATTTATGATTCATTTTTTATTCTTGTTTTCTTTCACTGCGGTGATCACTTTACATGCTAAGAAAATCTTGTCTTACGAACATGTATCATAAATTGTGACTTTACAAAGCCTAATAAAGACACACCCGACTGTGACCTTCTCGTCTTCTGAAGGCGTTCCCAACTACAACTAACACCTCACTGAGGTGACCATTGATTGTGAGTTTGTGAACACCCAACACCAGACATCCGAGTCCAGCAGAATTTCCTGCAAGACGGCTCCTCCTGAATTTCCTTTGCTTTCTATCATCTCGGCAGCTCCAGGCCTTTCCATCTCATATTTGCCATCTTGGCGGCTTCAAACTTTTTGTCTTGTTCCTGTCATCTCGGCGGCTTTAAAGAATACGATTTTCCATCGCTTCCTTCGTGCTTTTAGAGATAATAAAGTTTCTCTACAATACTTGAAATTTGCAATAGCTTTACCATGACCCTTTGCACAAATAAAGTTTTCTGCTTTATTTGAATGTCTTGTTATTTATTTAATTTTGGTTAAATTCTTTGTGTGATACTTTCCGAATTTTAAAAATTAAAATAAAGCAAAATTCCGATTATAATAAAAGAGGAATGCTTTATCGTGCGTAGAGGACATGGAAGTTTCCATCTCACTATTCATGAGAAATAGAGTTACTAGAGAGAGGGATAAAAATTTTGGAAAAACAAGCTTTTATTTGAGCACATAAAATTAGCAAAAAAATATTTTATCTATATCTGGGTTTCATAAAAAAAAAAACGTAAAAGCGTGAAGTGTTGATGAAAAACACTCTACATAAATTGGGAGTTTAGAGATAGTAATAAGATATCTTAATTTTAAATGAATGATTAGGAAATTTTTGTCTGAGGATGTTTATTTAGGCTTTATCTCTTCATCAAATTATCTCTTTTATTAGTTTCTTCATTTTATCCCTTAATATATTTTATAGCTCATTATCATAATTATAAGGGAATCTTGTAATAAATTTTTCTCAAAATCTCTACCACCTGGCACCTCTCATTTAAAATAAAAAAATGAATTAAAAGTACTGAATTAATTTATAACTAAATCCTCCAATTTTAAAACACTTGTTGATCCGGCTCAGACCATGTGTGCTCGTTATATGCATACTATGATTTTTCTGACGCTTATAGAGCCAAACTGGCGGCGCAACACTCGAAGAAAATTTCCCGAGAAAAAAAAAAGGCGCCAAATGGTGTAAGCAAATAAAAAATGTAGCCAAAATATTTTTTATACAATGTTCACAATACTAATCTCCATGATGTTCACTTCAATTTGTGAATTGACACGATTTTATCGTCGCTGACAACACTAGAAAGACGGAAGGGCCTGTGTCGCCCCTCTCGTTATTTGTTGTTCAGTAATTCCAATAATAATTAACTGAACGTAGTGCAGCTTTCTGACTTTTTATAATATGATCCTATTTTCATGCTTATTTAATCATTTATATATTAGCCTTATAGGAGGGTAAATATTGAACCTTATACCTAGAATGACGGCCCCTAAGGTATTTTACAATAATATGGAGAAATTTTCGTTTTTCGTAATCGCTGTAACATGACACGCGCCATTCATTCATTTTTTTTTTCAATTTTACATTTTGACGTGTACAGATAACGCCGTGGTACAGTATCATACACTCAGTTTTTATTTAGTTATTAGAGAAGATGCGGCGGGCACGTGACTCGCTCATGAAGAAATTTTGAAAGAATTATAACAATTAGATAAAATTGATTCAGGTGATAGAAAAATTGGTGATTTGGACGGAGACGAAGAATATGTTCCTGCATAAAGCAACAATTCTGATGATGAATCTGAAGTTAGTTCGCAGCGTAACAGTGAATACCATGAAAGTAATAGTTTGGACAGTGAATGTTGTGAAACTCACCCCCAAGCTTCTATAAATAGCAGATAAAAGCGTGGACGTGGGAGTACCAGGGTGTGTTCAGCGGTATTAGTCGAAAACGTCGCCGTAAATGTTCTATTCCTAATATTCCACCTTTAGTTGGAAAGGAGGAAAATTGAATAGACGGAACAGAATGGAAAGTAATTTCACCTTTTGGGACAGTAGGCCGATGTGTAGCACGAAACCTAGAGAAGGCAACAAAAGGTACGATATCGTATGCTAAAAGAAACATTTACGAAGACAGTGTGCTTAGTGATTGATGACTCACTTTCAGCAACCAAATGATACGGCATATAAAAGAATGCAAAGAAGAAGCTCGCAGTTTTCTAAGTAAAAGCACTTGGACTGTATCTGTCGATGAACTCGAAGCTGTTTTATCAATTATGTACGCAAGAGGCCTGTATAGAGAGAAGAACTCTCCTTTGAATGCTTTATGGTCTACCGTTTGAAGTCCACCATTTTTCTCACAGACTATGGCTAGAGATCGCTTTAAAGAAATCTTACTTTTCCTTCGCTTTGATCACAAAACAGAAAGATTAGAACTACTCAAGTCAGATAATTTCACTCTGGCCTCTGCTTTATATTACCTTTACATTGAAAACAGTACATCTTGTTATAAACCTGGAGTGAATCTCACCGCAGATGAGCAACTTCTTGCATCTAAGGCTTGATGCCCTTTCACCCAATATATTCCAAGTAAGCAGGACAAGTTTGGGATAAAATTTTGGCTGCTTAGTTGCGTAGATTTAAAATATGTACTTAATGGTTTTCCTTATACTAGGGCAGATAGCGAACGATCAGCTGACCAAGATGCTCGTGAACATGTTGTTATGAAATTGAATCAACCATGCTTGGGAAAAGGAAGAAATGTAAGTCCCAGTCAACAAGTCTGGTTGGAACACTTAAAAGAGATTGTATAGAGGTGCCACCAACAGCGAAATCGAGAAAGCAAAATCTTTATTCCACTATTTTATACAGAAAGGATAAACATAAAACATTAAATGTTCTATCAAGGGAAGAAAAATAAAAATATATTGTTGCTAAGCTCTCTTTACAACACCGTAATCATCGACGACAATAAGAAGAAGCCAGAAATTGTAACATATTATAATCGAACAAAATACGGTGTGGACACTGTAGACCAAATAATACGCCTCTATAGTAAGGGAGATTTGATCCCTTTTTCAGTTTTTAATTTTTATTTTGGAAAAAACAAAATTTTTAAAACATGTTTTCAGTCATTATTAGAGACTTATTTGTCTTTTCTGTTGTAGTATTTTTTTATTTTTGAAAAACTATTTTTAAAATAAAGAAATTGTTTTCCAACAATTAGAAAAGGATCAAGTCTCCCCAATTGCAGGGAGACTTGATCCTTGAAACAGATGAATTCAAATGATTCAAATTAAGTAGTCGAAATCAAATTTATTGTTGACTAACATGTAAAAAAGGGAGAAAAACACATTTAGAAAATTCTACATTATTGAAAATCACTGTATCCCATATGAATGATTGTTATCGCTGAAATTAATGATCAAATAACATTTTCAAAGCTTGAAAAATCAAAAATAAATGTTAAAATTCTTGCAGTTCGAAGAGTTCCACCAAGCATGGCTGGTTTAGGTAGTTTTTTAACAATGTCGTCATTGTCCACAACACTAATGTCACCATTTTCTGGATAAATAAATTGGTTAGAATGAAGTCCTCTTTTTCTTAGAAAATTTATTTCGCATTCAGATGATGAAATCTTCTTTTCAATTTTTCCTATGGAATGACTAATTTTCTCTTTCCGTGAAACCGTCACCATGTTTTTGCTAACCATCATGTGCAGCCACATACTAACTTTCGACCTTTGTCAACGATCCAAAATCAAGGTAACCATATTCTAAATAATATTGATATTATCTAATGTGACTTGAAAATCACAATGGCCAGTAGGGGGGGTAATAAAATTGTTAATATTAATTTAACTTAACTTTGGGGACACTTGATCCCAGGATCAAGTCTCCCCATACAATGGGGATCAAGTGTCCCTAATGTGCATGTGTCGGAAAAAGAATTGTTAAATCAAAAGTAAAGAAACTGTACTGGATGTAAATAACAACATTTAAGCAGTAAGGAATGTTAGTATATTATATCAATAAACTTAAGTAATTTAGTTATATTTAGCAAAAAATAAGAAACATAAACTACCTACTCCAAAAGAAGTTTGACTATAAGAAATCAAATCCTTTCTTACAACAAAAATAAAAATGGCTGAATGAAATTCTGTTGTCAGATCTGTTGATAAGGAATCACTTTATTAGTGTTGCCAGTTTCAGAGACTTAATTGCATTTTTTCTCTGGTTTTAGACCTAGGGATCAAGTCTCCTAGGTCTCCCCTACTAAATCAGGAACGCGTTAGCCTATGCACGTGTTTTTTAATGTTTCAGATATATTTGCTATAAATGCGTGGATTTTATATAAAAAGGTGACCGGAAAGAAGAAACTTAGTCGCAGAAATTTTATCGTGCAGCTATGGGAAGAGCACCGTGCTCCATACATGCCATCACGAAATACAGCTAATGCAAGGAAACCGACGGAGCAACGTGTAAACAGAGAAGACAACACTATCAAAACAGAGAACCAAATGTAAGGTAAAAATATCTTGTAAAGGAAATAATACATGGAACACATATCCGGATTGCAAAAAAGCAGTTTGCGGCAAATGTGCCTCGAAAGAGGTGCGGAGTATTGATTGCTATGAAAACTGTACATAATAAAAATAAATCAGATTAGTATCATATAAATTTTCAGTTTTATTAATTGAACAGGAGTATTTTATTTATTATCTAGAATTATTATTTATCTAGAGCGGCAACTCAATTATCTGAACAACAAAAATATAAATATGATTGAAAAAGTCCTATGTTCCGTTTAATCAGACATTCTGATTATCCAAATAGACTAAAATTCCATGGAATCCTGATGGTCGAGTCTCTATTATATTCTTATTAAATTTATTTTTACAGTATTTCTAGATTTTATATATCTAATTGGTCTACACTCAAAAAATATAGGAAGGGTCACACTGGCCCCTTCCGACTTCCTAGGTCTACGGCAATTTTCAGCCTTTCTAGTGTTAAACTATTTTGACGTTGATCTGAACGTTCTCTGGGTCGCTGAAAACCATCTGCTACATTTCTAACGGATCTCTTTTGAATAATTTCATCCAAAGTTTCATTATATTGTAAAAAATGTTGTGAATTCTTTATCCTGAACTCTTTTTTTTTTGTGTGTGTGTGTGAAAAAGTTCTTTTACACCAGAAGGAATATGGTAACTGGCTATGACTATGAAGTTATGCCTGAAAAGGAGGAAGCTACCGGTTTTGTTTCGTAAACAAACCGATCGTTGCCATCGGCAAAAAAGAAATTAACCTCTTTTCTGTGCCACATACGTTAGCGTCTTATATAGAGAGATTATCACAAAGAAATTCTGGCTAGAAATGTTAAGTGAAGTTAAATATACTTCATGTTTAAGATAGACCGGAAAAAAGGATCAATTACATGCCTCTTGCCTAGACTTCAAAAGTCCAGCCCCCGCTAGATTCTGACTTTGTTTAAATTTCTCTTATTTTAATGAGCTTAAAATGTATTTTAGGGTATCGTAGAATAACTGCTATACAATGTCGTTTATTACAATATCGTGAATTACAATATTACATAATACTATACAATATTGTGCGACATTCCGAATATTGTACAATATTGTTCGATACGTTTAATTAAATTTTGCTTCATCAGGAACGATAGTAACCATAAGCACAGTCACCCCGACCTGCCTAGGCATACGGGAAATCTGAATGACAGTCGTTGCAATAGAAACGAGTACTGAGGTTGGGTCTTAATGGCCAACGCAGCCTCACGGCGCTACCCCTCCCGTAGGAGGTACGTACTATCACTGGAGGAGGGACTGCGCCCCCCCCCCATTTATGTAACCCTAGGCGGGCGAGTTCCTTCATATGAAACCTGAGCAACTCATCCACATTTCGTGGTGCCCACGTCAGTAGGGTACAGAAACGATAGTAAATAAGATTTTTTTCCCTCCTGTAAAATTAATATTTTGTGACTTCTTCCCTTTCTACAATTAATGATCATGTAAAAACATTGTCTTGCAATTTTTGGTTTTGACTTTGAATTAACCAAAATAAATTCGAATTATAGACGATATCTTCACATAATGTTAATAGTAAATTCCAGAGATCAGAAAAAAAATTCGAATTACTAACGAATTCAGAATAAAAAGGTTGAATAAGTCAAGTTTTACTGTACTAACAAAACTCCAAAAGTGCAGATACTTTCTCGAAATTCACGAGAAGGATTTTTTACCGCATGTATGATTCTGTTAAAAGAAGTTTCTGAATTATTCCAATTTGTTAGAATCCCCTCGGAGCACGAGAAGTTTAGCACTGACACTGCGGCTTTTCAGAAGTAGTAATTACAGATTCTCACTATTCATCAATTATTTTTTCTCATCAATTTTTCAGGTATAAAAGATCGGAAATACTCTAAGAATTTCTGCATTCTACAAGACAATGATCAAACGATTCAAACTCCTCCCCCTTAAATTTCCCAACGAGATAAGAAAAACCTTTTTATTATTCACTCATATCGATCAAAACATATGCCTTATGAAACTTTTATAACACGCACCGACACTGATTTCTCCCAAAATATAATATTTCCTCTCCGTAATAATAATTACTTTAATTACCAGCTTCTAGAGGCATCTAATCACGTGATCCATCAACGATATCACTCACTCAACCAATCAGAAGAATCCTCCTTCGCTAAAATTCAGAATATATATGTGGATGGTGACACGTATTTTTAATTAATACGGCTTCCCTTCCCCCTCCAATTCCCTTTGGTCATGAAAACGCTAAAATCTGTAAGGAGAAGACAGATTGGTTAGACAGCGAACAAATGAGATATGACACGAGGCTACTTTCGGCAACAGGACTGCCAGATCGGAAAATAAAATAGCGCCAACCTTATATAAAGCTGTTTCTACCTTGTTTAATGTCCATGCCGACCAAAACGTATCTTCTGACGCATTTGTTATTGAATATATATGACAGTGATAAAATTGATTGAAAAAATTTTCTCTTGATATTTGAGTCATTTGTATAATCAGTAAAGTAATAAAAATAGTAATAATAATATAACAAGCAAAATTAGTTCTTGATAAATATAAATTCATACATATTTTCTGTTTATAATCAGAAATATTGAATGCGTAGCAATATAAGCAAAATGAATGTTGTTATTCAACAGTGCATTTTTACTCAGATGCGAAGCATAAAGAGAATGCTCTGTAATCGCCAAAAAATTCTGCCTAACTTTGATAAATCTTCACGTTTTAGACCTCTCTGAGTCCAAACAAATCATTTTTGGAATTAAGTTTGTTGTTCTGCCCAGCGGCGGCGACTCAGTGGGGCGAACGATCCCCTCCCCCTTTTTTTGAAGAAAAGAAATTAAATTTTTATTCCATTTTAGCTGCCTAAAACAAGGAATTCTAAAAAAAGTAGTATAGGGGAAAGCTAGCTAATTTTTTAATTTTTTCTACCCCTATACTCCTGCGTACTTTTAGGTGTCTATAAATTTTTTGCCACATATTCGCCACCACTGGGTCTCATTGTGAACATGATAATTCCAACACGGAAAGAACGAGCTAGGCGAATGAAATCTGGTATGTGGTCTTTACACCAAAATTGTTCATTAAATTTTGTACGAAATCTTTCAAAGGTTGATTGTCTGCTGGTCTCTCTATTCATGTGTATATGAACACGCAAATTCAAAAACACAGCTAGCTAAATAAATGAAATTTTGAAAATGGTCCTTCCACCAAATTTGTAGATCTGTGTCAAATACTGGAGCAATGCTGAACTCAATCGGACGGAGTGTCCAAATTGCACACTCGGTTTTCTTCACCAAGCTACGAAGACAAACAAAAAAGAAAAGTCAATGAATCTAGAAAAATCGACATTCCCTTCTTTTTTCAAGAATATAAGTGGAAACACTTGTGCAATAAAGGACATTTACAAAATGTAGCTTTTGCGATATAGCTGTGTCGCAAAGCTTCTCAGAAAAATGTTAATGATATATTTTTCCAAAATTGCTTATCTAAACATCAGTAGTGTGATGTACAATGGATTGAAAATTATTCAATTTTGACCAGCAAGCTACACATCTCGGTACAGTTTAGAATAGTGGACCTGAAATACATAAAACAGTGGTTTTTTCCAGTTATAAAACTTTATCCAACTGCTCTGCTCGTGTATGAGCGTATGTAAATTTTCCTTCAATTAATAAAGAAGCAATACTTTGTATGGTACCCTTTTTCCCTTTCTTTCGATTTGGAATTAATTATATAAATATTCCTTTAATTTATTTATGAAAAGGTACGAAACCAGGCCAAAGGGAAAAAAGTCCAAATTTGGCCTTAAAATGGCCAATATGGCAACCCTGTTCAACCACGCCTTTGACCTAATGGAAATGACGCGAGGATATATTGCAGTCAATTTATTTACTTCCTAACTAGAAGATGAGGAACTTTAAGGGATGGGACAGGTACCCCTGGTGGGATCTGATTTTTAATGGACTTGATGGCAAGGGGGGTTTTAATTGGTTATTGGACCGTCCTTGCATGGTAAATCTTCTTTGGAAGTCAATAAAATCAATGGCTTTTTTCTGCCTGATTGATTTTTTGCATTCTGATGGTGGTTAATAGTGTGTAATTTGATGTTCGATTTAATAGCGCGTCGGTCAGATGAATGCGGAATGCTATCAAGACACTATTTTAATCGAATCAGTAATGATCTGAAGGATATTGAATTATTAGGCTTGAGATGAAGGTCAAAGTTAATTTAAATGAAAATTAAGGTCCTCCAGCTTCATTTCCACCAAGTAACTCTAGTAACAGATCTTGATTATACCACGAAAATTAATTTACAGACAATTTATAGATTTGTTTTTGTCGGTATTCATTTTTAGGGAAATTAAGTTGAAAATATATTTTCAATTGAATTTACAAGAGTAGTAGTATACTTCCTTTATTTCATTTCTGTTATTTATTTATTCATTTGCTGCTTTTTTAAAAATAGCATTTGCACTTAGAACTGAAAAATATTTTTTTTTTGCTTCATTTTTCCTCAGTTCTCTTAGGAAGCTTCTTGGTTGGTATATTTCCTATTTAGAATATAAATTTTTGGAATGAATGAATTAAGTGCTATGTGCCACATTTTTCGAGATTTGTCACATACTTCTTCATGTCTAATTTGAGTATGTATTGAGCTCCTCCATTTTAACCTTTAAAAGCCCGATTTTTTAAAAATTGATTTAAAGATGTTTCTTGAATAAAACATGGGGAAAATACTTAAAAAAATCCTATTCTGTTTTAAGTATGGTTTATGGCTGAAAAAACAGTTTCTTACCAACTGACAACACTGGTTTTCAGAAACATTTCAGAAAAACTTTTGTTTATGAAATTTCATATTATCAAACATAAATGAATTTTAATAAATAATAATACGGATAAGGGATTTCCTTCAACATTGTAGAATCAAAATTCTCAAGCGTACAAACAAAGCTAAAAAGATACAGCCTCAAGTGAAACGCATCAATTTATTTTTATCATTTTATCAGCACTCAGACTGCCATCTATATGTTGGAAATTGATTAAATAAAAATTTGAATATGTGTCCAACAACAGGCATTAGAGCTTCAGTCTTATTCTCATAATGTTAGAAGAGAAAATTGGATATGTTGCTTAAAGGCAACACTGGGCATTTAACAGATAAATGTACATCAAAACTGCACAAGCCCATATTTGGTAACGCAACAGATTTCATTAGTTAACAAAAATAACTCATTTATTGTAGACTAGCCGCCTACGGCGACCAGCTGGTTCGCCAATCTTGTATTAATAGTAATAAGGCAATTAAGGCTGACATTTTCAACATTTCAGTTTTTGTAAGCTGAAAGCAATAATTGCAATAAGGACAAAGAAATGAATTTAAAAACACAAACAGTCAACAGGTTAATTAGTAAAACCTAATTTTAATTTTTTATACACAAATCGAATATGTATAGGATGTGTTTGCATATAATGAACTTTGACTTAATTCCTTACGTTTAAGTGTTAAAAAAGTATAAGTAAAAAAATTCTTTTTAAAAAAAAGTAGTGGAAAAGATTTTAATAAGTAATGAAAAATTTGAAGTACAATAATTAAATCCCTTAGCTAAAAATAATTTACATATTAAAACTAATTAAAACTCAAAATAACTAAATGAAGATTTTTTGTAAAAAAAAAAAGAATTGATTACATTTTATGAAACACAAAAATAAATTCATGATAACCATTTGAATCTTGTCAATAAAAACAACCATTTATATATTAAAAAAAATATTGAATTGAAATGCATGAAAAAAACCCAAATCTTGAATAATTATTCTGTGCATAACAAAACAACAAACACACACTAAGAAATTGAATATGTATAAACTATAAAAACGCAAATTATCAAATAATAGCAAATGATAAAAAATGAACTAAAACAGGTATATGGTTTGGATGATATCTCTGCGGAATAAAACATGAAAAGTAAACTTTAGTTACATAGGATTTCTTGCCACGTTACTTCTTTCCCTCTTTTTATCCTTATATTTGACATAAATCTTAAATTTTCTGTTCAAATTATCTGTGTAATCTCACTCTGAAGTTGTTTTTTGCTTTCACTCATTTTTTAAGGGTGATATTACTTGAAAACAGGCATATTCTGGATATTTGCAAATTTCCATGCCGATTTGTTGATTTTTGACCCCATCTAAAAATTTTAAATATTTATTTCAATGTATATAGTCTAAAAAGCTTCAAGCCTTCTAGACATTCATTTTCGTATGCCTCTTACATGGGTGCATCACCTATTTTATTAGTAAGGTACTCAATCACAGGGATTTTTTGCCACATTACTTTGTAACGAAGGAGCAAGTTTGAGGTTTTTCCCCCTTTTTATTCTTATTTCACATAAATCTTAAATCTTTCTGTTCAAATTAACTACGTAAACTAACTCGGATGCTGTTTTTCGCTCGTGCAAATGAAGATGCAGTCTCGCACAATATTCCAAGAACAGTTTTTAAATCACCAAAATCCACTGCACCAGATTTATCTAACAACAACATTTGAAGGTAGTATCTATCAGTATCACATAATATTATAATTTTAAACACTAAGAAACACATACAGACAAAGGTTGTAAAATTTCTATTTAGTATCTATAAACTTTAAAAACAAAAACCAAATTTAATAGCTAGTGTGAAATTCTAAGCTAAAATTGTGTGTATCTTAGGAATAATTATTATTCTCAGTGCAAAACAAAATTTACATGCTAGAATAATTACTACTCTCTGTGTATTAAAACACGCATACATATGAGTAATCATTCTCTCTGCGGAATAAGACATACAAAGTAAACTTCAAAAACATACATTATCTTTCAATAGCCACAGTATAACATTAAAATATTGGCTAAAATGTTTTTACATTATAATTTTAAACACAATGACACACATACACACAAATGTTCTAAAATCTTTCAACTTTAAAACACACACACTAATAAATTTATTATCTATAAACTGTTGAGAAACAAATTACTAATAATATGATTCTAACAAAAAAGAACTAATTATTATTTAGCTAATTTACCATTCCTAACCTATGGTTTAGGCATAAGCATTCATCGATAGTAAGTTTGTTTTGATGTTCCGCGCCGAGAATGTGACGTAGATAAACACCTCTTTGGCCCCTCCTACTTACTCTCGCACCCAAATAACTATAAGATTCTGATGACTTTAAAAATTTATAAAAATTACATAAAATTTTGCACAATAATAAAACTGATATCAATGGGAAGATAATTTTTTGCTCTTTAAAATGACATAAAATTTGTTTTGTCCATCAATTCATTCAGAAGTTATTGGCAAAAAACGGCGAAATTTGGTTAAATTTTTAAATAATTTAAATTTGAATCAAAATTTCAAAAAAACGGCTCCGAGGTGCACATCTTCAGCCTCCAAAGTATATCTGTGCCAAATTTGGTAGCTCTATGTTCTACGGTCTGTTCTGTACACCGCCAACAGACACACACACACAGAGAGAGACAGACATTCATCTTTATTAGTAGTAGAGATAGAGATTTTGAAATTAAACAAGTGTTAACATTATTCTTTTTAAAAAAAAACTCAAATTTTGATAATAAATATTCTCTAAAAAAATTTTATGATTTTTTGGTGTTTCCATTAGTACGTAATAATTACTAATATTTTGAAATTATGATTTCATCTCTTAATGAGAGAAAGCAGTAAGATCATTAATTTACGACCCACTTAACATAAAAGTTGCTTTCAGTAAGGTGGCCGGAACTTGTGATCTTCAATCCGGGACGATTCAGATTCCGAGTGCTCAAATAAGGACGTTGGCTAGGGAGGAAGTAAGTGTAGGGGAATTTAGCAATATCCCAAAAAATATATAAATAAAGCAATAGAATAGTTAATTACTAAAAAAATTTTAAAATAGGAAGATGCAAAGAAGAATATTTCTTATATATCTTGTTTTTACATTTGCGATTTTTACCTCGGTCTGAGTCCCGCCACCGTGTTGCTTCAAATCGGGACGATAATATAACTAAACAAAACTAAACTTCGAGCTGATTTATCTACATTTATCATAATAAAAAGACACTATTCTATGAAAAGAAAAAGTTGCGAAAGAGAATTCCTCAGAATCTGATTTTTAAAAAAATGTTAATCTGTTTTCTACAATGATCAAATTTTATTTAACGACCTACGGCGACCAGCTGGTTCGCCAATCTTGTATTAATATTAATAAGGCAATTAAGGCTAACATTTTCAACATTTCAATTTTTGTAAGCTGAAAGCAATAATTGCAATAAGGACAAACAAATGAATTTAAAAACACAAACAGTCAACAGGTTAATTAGTAAAACCTAATTTTATTTTTTTATGCACAAATAAAAAATGTATAGGATGTGTTTGCATATAATGAACTTTGAGTTAATTCCTTATGTTTAAGTGTTAAAACATGATAAGTAAAAAGATTGTTTTAAAAAAAGGTAGTGGAAAAGATTTTAATAAGTAATGAAAAATTTGAAGTACAATAATTAAATCCCTCAGCTAAAAATAATTTACATATTAAAACTAATTAAAACTCAAAATAACTAAATGAAGATTTTTTGTGAAAAAAAAAGAATTGATTGTATTTTATGAAACACAAAAATAAATTCATGATAACCATTGAATCTAGTCAATAAAAACAACCATTTATATATTTAAAAAATATTGAATTGAAATGCATAAAAAAACCCCAAATCTTGAATAATTATTCTGTGCATAACAAAACAACAAACACACACAAAGAAATTGAATATGTATAAACTATAAAAACGCAAATTATCAAATAACAGCAAATGATAAAAAATGAGCTAAAACAGGTATATGGTTTGGATAATAGTTATTCTCTCCAGCCAAAGTAACTTCTTATCTGTTAAGGCTGTCTTTGCGAAAAAATGAAGCGAAGGGCTCCACCGAACCCATCTTTTGGGGTAGAAAAAATTTGCTGATGATTACAAAATTTCATATGATTGTTACAGAAATATTATTCTACAATTAGTTTAAAGCCGTTTCTGTATAAAAATTATACGAAATTGAAAATAAATACGCAAAGATGGATACAATTAATAATTACGAATGTATATTCCTTTTTGGAAAAAAACGTTTAACTACTTTGAAACTCTGTGGAGATCTACAACGTACTTTTTTCCCCAATATATTGCAGTATTTTGTTTGCATTGATACTTCATTATAATTATAAACCGAATAAATATATTGAAATCATTAAAATACTCTTTTTGTTCGCTAGGAGGCGCTGCATCTGATTCAGTCGAATCAGTGAAATTATCAGGTTTGGCGGTTATTTTCACTTGGCGGTTTGGTCCCTACCAAATTTCTTTCGCCAATTTAAAATATAGAAACCCTGTTTAACCACATGGGGTCAACGCTGAAAAGGGACTTGCTTTTTTTTGGGATGTGTATGCTTGAGAGTAATTGATCCTGGTTTCATTGTTGTGAAAAAGGGCTTCTGTTTGTATTTACTTGGGTCTCCACACCACACCTCAGCTACAACCGTCGGTTGTGCCTCAGCGCGATTTTATTGGCTATTATTGAAACAATATTTGTTTGATAATTTGATATATTCCGAAAGGTAATTAATAATTCGTACGCAGCTATACAATTAGGACATAAGGTAATTTTAGTTTTCCCTGTTGATGTGACTTTCAAATAAAAACTGAGCCAGTTCCAATCAGTTGCACTCTCATGTAATGCAATAATTCATTTTAGAAAAATGTAGTATCATAATTTCTTCTATTATTATTCAGGATGTTAACAATTTTATTACTTTTTATTCAAATTCAACGAATATTGCATACAAAATTATTACTTAGGTCGTTAAAAATTGTGATAGACTCTCAATCGTCAAAATTAAGCGTGCTCAAATAGTTTTTCCTATTTAAGAAATATTATTTTTACAATAGGATACTTATTGGAGTTATACATTTTCTGAATTTCATCCCGGGATAGGAGGAGCGATGACGTGCCGCGTATGTACTCATATGGAATCAAAATTTGATTAAATTAATCAATTGACAAGAAATTAATTTTGAAAACATCAAAACACTGTACTATCATCGATAGTACAAAATTTTAAATCTCTTAATTCAGTCGTAGGTTAAAAGGACGAAGCTAGTACGGTTAGCACATCTGAAATAGGAATGGCAGTTCTTTGTCATCTGCATCCGTTAGGAGATAAATGCAATATAGTCCATAATATAACTTCGAAACTCCTTGAATCCTCGTTCATCCAGAAATTCAGATTGACTCTTATTGTATTAACTGTTTTATTAGTTTAGTTTATTTAATATATTTGCGTTCCATTTTGAAACAACAGGAGGGCCACATCGGGGCGCTTCTGAACCGTGGTCAGATGACGAGGACGATACCTGGGCCGATACCTTCCTCTACGAACTTCAGCACCACATCAATGATAGGACGTTTGACCATCGATTCGTTCGTTGACCAGATTACACTAGGTCCACATATATTGCGGTTCTTAGATGGAATCAGGTTTCGAATCTGGTACCATCCGGCCCAGAAGCCGAGCCTCTACCGCCAGGCCACTTCGGGCTCTGTTTTTTAAAGGAAGTAACAAAAAAAAATTTACAAAGTAGCTTTAAAAAAATTAACTTTAAAAAGTTTCTTTATCCCAACTTTTCTAACATATGAAATATTGACACTCAAATGTTACAAATGCAGATTAATCTATCGAAAATAAATCACAAAGAAAGCATGTTGCTCATGCATTTTGCACGTATCCTGATTTTTTATCAAGATTTTTGATTACTTACTTTGTTCTTTACTTTTTTTTAATTTAGATCTATTTATACCTTTTACCTTGAGTTGTTTCATTTTTGCAAAGATGGAATTTTTTAAATCTATTTTTCACTCACTCACTGGTGTGCTAAAGTTTTAAAATTTTGCACACTTATGTGCTCTCGATGACACTGCATTGTTTTAATATTTTCAGGACTTAAATATCACTTAACTGATTAATTTAATTACATTTTGTCCATACGAATGACGCCACGCGGTGGAAAATTCCAGAAAATATTGATTTCAAGATTGCATAATATTCATAATTATGAATTCTAAACTAAAGGGGAGGACCAAAGAAAGCAACAGAGGGTGAAATAATTCTGAAATTTGAAGCGAATTGAGAAGTTAGACCATTTAAACTGCATCAAAAATTTAGAATTTTTACAATCTTATGAAATCTTTTTATTAATCAACAAATCAACGCATCTTTAATTATGGAATTCTTGTAATATTCTCAACTCCATCTTTTTTCATGAAAATAAACGTTATTGCTCAATTTTTGCAGTGGCAGCGATTGGGTGGCAAGAGTGGGGGGGGGGGGTAAAATACTTACAGTCACCTAAAAGTACACAGGAGTCTAGAGGGTTGGCAACAATATTTAAAAATTTATTGCAAAATTAGCTAGATTTCCCGGACACTATTGTTTTTTGTGTGTGTAATTTATATGTAGTTTTATGCAGCTAAAATGGAATAAAAATGGGTGTGGGGGGCGCCACTGGTTTTTTTATTATTATTAATTTTTTTATTATTATTTGTTCTTTCCTTAATGAAGTTGTTTTTGAGTTGTGTCACTCTTCTTGTGCATCAGCGATATTCATTCAAATTACATATATTATCACACTATAAATGATCTCAAAAGTATTTAAACACATACATATATAGCAATGCATAATGAAGTTCGTGCTGATAAATGTGATGAAGTACAGACTTTCTCACATTATTTGCAAACTTTGCATTGTTTTGATCGTTACGTTTTGTATTTTAACTTTCAGGTAAAAATTTAGCTCATTGTAGTTCATAACTATTTTATATAATTGGACATGAAGCTGCAGTTTTTTGTCGTAAACGGAAGATCGTAGAAACTGACAGTAGCCTAGTGACGCGATTTAAGAATGAGGAATGTACTTATTTTGGAATACTATAGATAGTAAATCCCTAAATCGATGTTTTGAAGAGTTTTACGGAAAAAAGAACAATTTGAAACAGAAAACTCTAGTTTATAAAAGTTACAGTCACTGTAGTTTTGCTTTAAATTTGAATGGGAGATTAAAAAATATTATTACGTTTCTCATGTATAAACTTCTAAAAATTAAGTATTATGTAGTTTATTTTTGTGGTTATATGTGAGCCTTCTTATTTAGAACTCTTTGAATTTTTTAGCATTTAATTTATTTATGGATTAACAGCTACCGGAAATAATTTTTTGAAAGAAATTCCAATGCAACCATTAACAGAAAAAATTAATATGTAACATAAATATTCTAATTTAGACAATTTAGAACATTTACCTAC
The DNA here is from genome assembly GCA_013235015.1 of Araneus ventricosus. Classification (NCBI taxonomy): domain Eukaryota; kingdom Metazoa; phylum Arthropoda; class Arachnida; order Araneae; family Araneidae; genus Araneus; species Araneus ventricosus. The sequence goes on along the minus strand of BGPR01001094.1, from coordinate 256,692 downwards.
GAAATTTTATTACAATCTGCAAAGCAGCGTTCATTAAAGACGCCAGAAAAACCAAGGTTCTTCGAAGTGAAAAAATGGCACGCATTTTCTTAAAAAGCAATGCGAGCATATCAATTAAGTTTAACACTTAAGTTGAAAAACAGAATTTTCATAAATATATTTTACAATCATCTACACTATTTTTGCAATGAATAACTCTAAAAATGTAGTTTACAGAAAAATAACTAATAAAAGAGAGAAAGTTATTTAAATGTATAGTCCTCCCTCCATCTCCTTAAAGAGTCCATTCAGTTATTATACTTGAAAGGTTATTTACATGCAACTTGATAAAATGTTTTTACTTTTTTTTAACCCACCTGCTAACGAAAGAAATAGACCGATGAAAAATTTATTCAGCCACATTTTCCCTATGAATGGATCCACTGACGAAAGTATTTCACTTTGACCCCCTCTCCCCCCTTCAAACAAATTTTCGAGAGTACTGGAGTGATTGTGAAAACCCATCCTAACTTTGTTCTTGCATTGATATATTTTTTTCTAACAGCAGCAAAAAATATGAAAGGAATATAGGGCTATTAAAAAGTGATTGTATAGTTACTCCGTTGCCGAACCACAAAAGTTTGCAGTACTTGGCGATCTATCGCATTTAAAATTTCTTTTTGAGCATCGAAGGTCTATCAGCTTGATTTAAGTCTTTTTAGGAATAATTTCTTCAATTTTTTTCCCATTTGCGCCAGAGATTTATATACACGGCCTTGGATTTATTAGCAAGATTTTCATTTTTGAATGCAGCTATTTATTTTCGGCATGAACAAGAGAACTTAATTTTCCGAAACAATATTTTATTCTTTCTCCTATTTATTTTATTTTTCATTATACTGAGCATTAACGAACTTTTTCCTGCACACATCTGCATTTTAATGTACTGCAAATTAATAGGTTTTATTGATAAGATACACTGACATCAAAACTTGTGACTAATTCTACCTACCAAAATAGACCTACCTATCAACATGATGTGTTCAATTCTACAACGATTTAAGCTAGTTTCTTGTTTTCGCTATGTTTTAAATGTTACAGAAATAGATGAATTTCGTGCTTGTGCTTTATTTTTTAAATTCTGTTCTTGTTTTATAAATATGTATTTAATGTTTTTATTGTTGTAAATACTAAATAAAATGCCTGTTTTGTTTTTTGTCGCAGAAGCTGATTTGGATTATTTGTCGCGCAAGTAACCAAAAATTTCTAATTATTTTTCGTGATATCTCATTTTGATTATGTTATTTACATTTTGCGCATCAGTTGATAAATATCTGTAGTGTTTATCCTTTGTGCTTTTCTTTTTAACGGAATATATAGTGTCGAAGTAAGATGGAAAGTACGAATTTCCTTACACAGTGGGGTCTTCTCACATGTAGTTCATTATAACGTCTTTCTCCTTATTTTCGTAAGGATATTTTTTCAATTCACAGTGATATAATTAGATTCAAAAATGAGACATCACAATAATCGAAAATAACAGAATTTTTAATTTATGAAATGTGAACATTTCCTTCAAACATCTTTAAAATGGACGAAAAATCAAGTACTATAACAATAAATATAAATAGTTTAATTTCTATCTATTGCAATAAAATTATCTAAAATACAGCATTACGTCCAATAATGATAATTTCATTTTATTGTTATAAGTTCTAGGTTAAAAGAATAAGAATAAAAAGATTAAGCAAGAAAAATAATATCGGTAAATATTGCTCAAGAATGATTAGTTGAATAAAGTTCTCTAATTATCACTGTAGATTGTTCAATTATTTAAATAAAAGTTCTTTATTTAAATAATGTAAATTTAAATTATAAAATAATCTAAATTTTATTGATATTATTGAAATTATAACCACAATGATAATTATTATTAAGTCTCAATAAAAGTATGCTCATACCATAATAACGTACGTCTAAATAAACACTTTACATTTTGATGAAAGAAGTGACAGATTCGTTGTCATGGTAAGCCATTTTGGAGTGACCCCTGAACAACGTAGAAGAGGTTTTATTGTAATTATTATTCATCCTTTTGGCTTCTTTGTAATTAAGAATTAGTTTAATCACTCATAAAGAGATTTTAAAATACAAAGAAGTTTATTAAGGTATCCGCATACGTCTAAAACCCATTCTTGACCTGAAAATCGTAATTTTTTTTTAAATATCTTATCTGAAAGGCTATTGTTTTAGTTTTCCAAAACTTCCTTTTCATTTTACACTATGATGATCAGAATAGAAATTAGAGACTTATTTTAGGTAGAAGACTTGACAGTTGAAAAGTAGGGTAAAAATAATCGATAAGAAGCATTTTTCATTGTTTTTCTTAAGATATTTAAATTTTCATTGTTTATTTTTTGTTTTTATACTATTTTACATATACCCGGAATTATTTTGAAGATTTTCAATGTAATTTCTTTGTTTTCTATGACGATATTTGCAAATTTAGGTAATTTTGAATCATTTGCAGTATCTTTGGATTCTCCGTTAATTGATGTAATTTTGACAATAAGCGATAAACTGCTAGGAAAAGTTACATAAATTACTTATGATCACATATCAATTCACTAAAAGTATCTCTAGATCAACTAATAGGCATTATAAATTATTTCGACTGAAAAACAATACCGCTTCCATAACTATCTATGGGCATTGAATGATAGGAAAAACGATAATGACACATAGTGGAAATAACTAAAAAAAAATTTCCAGTCAGAATTTTTAAAAGTGCTAAGTGAAATAACCTAAGCTATTGACTTAGACCTTCAAAACAGGAGTATTGAAGAAAAATTCTTTTTTTCTTCTCATTGTAAATTATAAAACAAACTTTAAACTCATTTTCTCGAAAATGTGATTTTGCAAAATTTTCATTTTTTCAAACACGATACTAAAATTCATCTTAAAATATCGTCCTCAATGGTACATATTATTTATGTATTGTCTAGGTAATGAAACCAAAATATAAGATTGAAATAATGCTCCATTGAAAAGTTATGTCTTTTTAAGGTTTGAAAGACCCAAATTTTAATAAAATTCATGTTTCTACTAAAACTTTATAATTTACATGTTTTTTAGATACATTTGCAAAACTTTGCTTCAGAGACCTAGCCAATAGTTGAAAGGATTATATATGCTAAAGGATATCATTCTGATCATTTCTTTTTGAACGAGTGTTTGAAAAAAGGTCAATTTAGTGCAAAAAAATCTAGCTTTTCAAATTTTTGAAAATATATTTATTTCATTTAACTTTTCTATGATTTATTAAGTTTTAACAAAATGTCATATAAAAATACAAAAGTATTGCTCAAATATCATTATTTAAAAAAAAGACTCCGAACGTAGTCGATACCTTAAGTATTCAATATGAATTAATGGTAATTTTATTAAATGATAATTTATTTTTAATAGATGATGAAAGTGCTTCTTTGTGGATGATGAAAAAGTTTCCATTAGAATGCAGGGAAGTTTTTTCTTAGCCGTTATAATTCTTTAATGATGTTTTTCTCTGATTTTTTATCAAGTCCAGGAAAAAAGGATCATCTGGACATCTTTCTACAGCGCTGAAGAACGTATAATATAAACTGTTACTATAGGCCAAAGTGCCCTACAGTGACCTGCCCAAATGCAGAGAATATGAAAAATAATAATACAATTATTTGTTAATATAATGACTTTGAAGATAATTCACCAAACTTACCCATTCTCTTTAAATCGAAATCTTTACTTTTATGTCTTTAAAGATGTTTTTATGTTTTTTGAGCATTAAAATACGCATGTTTTACCAATTTAGAATAGGCTACAATAGTTTAAGTGGTAACGTCTCCGAATCAGGTATCATGTAGGTTTGAAACAGGTGGGTGGCACCAGTGGAGAACCTAGGGAGGCCGAGGCCCTCCTGTCGGGGGATGTATGCGCCCTTCCATTTGGTAAATTTTGTCCCGTTCAAGAAACTAGCGTTTAAATAGTAGATAAAAAAGATCTGGCAGAAATTTGATATGGTCATCGTTTCTGTCCCTCCCCTAGCAGATCAGGCACCCTTGTGGGGAAGATCTTCCCCCTCCCCCCACCGTCGAGTGGAGTTCAACACAATCCTGGTTGAGGATCACACTGAAGCGTGAAATTTGTTTCTGATGTATGTTAAACTATTGTCACGGTCGCTTTTCATCTAATTGCAGTTTTAAAATTGCGAGAGTCAGATCTCAAGTACGTACTTTTGTGCTTTAAAGACTGACGACTGAGATCAACTAGAGATACAATTGGAGGAACAGTGAACGTGCGTAATCGACTTCGATTAGGACGTCACTCGTTTTAATCGTCAGTATCCGTCATCGTCAAAGAAAGTCCAATCCATTATTTCTGTAGATTCCTACTCTTATATTGATCGTCTTGTAAAATTGTATTGCATATGAATATTTATTCACTTTTAAAGGATTTTTTTTCATCTTCGTTTACAGTCAGCGAATAATCGTTACCTAACAGATTATTAATAGAAAGTATTTAGTTAGCAGATGTATTAGAGATTTCTGTTATCCGTCTATTCGGATATCCGTTACGAAGTTCTGGTCCCAGACGGTGACGGTTAATCGCAGTATTTACTGTAACTGTATACTTATAAAACAATTTTTTTTCATTTTATGTCTTCGATATATTTATTATTATAAATTAAAATGTCAAATTAAATCAGTAAAAAATTTATAGAGAAAATAGTTCAAAAATTTTAAAAAATACTAGTTGAAGATTATATATGTAAAAAAGGATTTATCATTCTGATTATTTCTTTTAGAACGGTGTTTGAAGAAAAGGTCAAAATTTAGTGCAAAAAAATCTAAGTTTTTTCAAATTTTTTAAAAAATATATTTAATTGCGTTTAACTTTTTCTATGATTTAGTAGTTTTTTAACATAAATGTCATATAAAATACAAAAGTATTGCTTCAAATATCATTTTTAAAAAGGGCCTGACTCAGATCGGATGCCTTTAAATGATAAAAAATACATCTCGTAAACTTATTCATTCAGCGTACATTCGATCTTAAGGTTCAAGCAACTACTAGTTTAAAATTATGAATAAAAACAAGATTAACATCTAGCTGCTGCCTTTCCTCTGAAGACATACTCTCTAATAACAATAAATAAATCACAATCATGCTTTTGTCAGCCATAAATAAAAATATGCTTACAATCCTAAACGACTGTTTCCTGCCAAAATAAATCTTTTTTTTTTTTTGGTAATTTGGCGAAATGGCGTTCGCCAAGTTTTGCCAACCCTATAAAATTCTTCCCAATACAGGTGAAAGTATTCTCCAGCGACGCACAGCAAACCCCACCCGCAGAGTTGCCGAATGAAAAAGTTAGACTGACCGCAGATGTACCTGCTTCCCACAAAAAACTTGTTGTGTTGTCGGCTATACAATCACCCTAGAGTACTTTGTACTAAAAAAAGGAAGAGATACAGGAGGATAGACACTTTCATTCTCAATACACAAAATCGAAGACCCCTACTAACTTTCGAAATCGTCTGCTTTAGGCGTTGGTAAAGAACCATTGGAGAATACTTCTCACCAACAATAGCTGGCTGTCGACACTGTTGATAGATGGGGGAAGAGGAGTTATTGACAAACAAAACTCTTGAAGAGTCGACGATCCTTGGTAATGGGTAGATCCTATAATCGTCCATGGATTATAGGTGAAGTGTTTTCGGGTTTCGATTCAAGGTCTTTTCGCTTTTTCTGTTTACTTTCCCAAAGATACCCGAGATTTAAAGATTTTAAGGGACTTGAAGTGTTTTGAAGTTTCAGAAAACTGCAGTACTAAAAAGAAAATGAAGACATCTTGATGATTTTCTTTGTCGGAGAATAAGATTTAAAAAATGATGATATAAACATGTTAAGAATTGGTTTAAAAGAAGAAATATAGAGTAATGAATTAATTTAACAGCGTTAAGTTTACGAACAACGAATGCGTTCGTATACTTCTTGGTCGGAAAATTGCATAGATCCGTCTAGTAGTATAGGTGAAAAAAACATATATATTTTAGTTTAGTTATATTTTCTCCCATTTTGAAGCAACGCGAGGACCAATTTGGGACTGACCTCATAATTTTGAATCGTGTTCAGATAATGACGACAGCATTGATATTTCGGTGCTCCCGTCTCCAATTTCCACACCACACTAGTGGAAGGACATTTGACCCCAAAGGATTTAACGTGTACCAGACCCATGGATTTCATCATAAAGATAACAATGTCAGACTTATGTTTGATTGCTGAAAAAGTTATTCGCCTGTGTCTTGCTTCATTCAAAAAAAATTTTATTTTTTAAGTTTCGGTCTTTTTAGTTTTAGTTATATTAACGTCCCATTTTGAAGCAACACGAGGGCTATTTTGGGATGAACCTCGTAATTTTGAACCACAATCTGATGACGAAGACGACACCTGAGCTGGCACCCCCCCCTCCAAGCTTCCACGCCACACAAACGGGAGGACGTTTGGCCACTGCGTATGATTTCGCGTGCAACAGGCCTCATAAACGGTGGATCTTCAGTGGAATCGGGTTTCGAACCTGGAACCCCAAAGCCGAGACCTTACCACTAGGCCACCGCGGCCCTCTTTTTTAAGTTTGGGAGTTAATAAACAATACAAAAATCAGTACGGATTATATTTTATTTATTTATTTTTAGTTTGCAACTAAAATTATTATTCAGAAAGGTTTATACTGTGTCGTACTTTGTAAAACATACCTTCTATATGCTAGAGGTAAAATAAATTAGAACAGTTATACAACAACTGACACGTAGAGAAAAAAAAAACGCTGTTCTATTTTTAAACAATGCTATGCATTACATAGAGGATGTGTTTTTTAATAAATTCCCCGATTCTAATTTATTAATCTGAGGAATTTTATCCACTGTTTTTAATGCAAGCGTAAGCTTCATCTTTGATTAAAATATATATTTAGATACATTTTAATTTTTTTTTCCAACTTTCAAACTGATGTGATATTAGACAGAAACGGTAAACTCTTTCGTAAGTATTCGTAGATAAAGTTTCTTGAGTTTTTTTACACCTGATTACCTTCATGTTTGATTTTAAAATATTAATTTTCAAACGGTAAATAACTTTGCTGAAAGATTTTTAAAAAAGCCAAAAAATACTTTTAAAAAAATTCTTTTTAAGTCGAAGTTTTCTTAATGTATGAAGAAAAAATAGTCATGTTTCAAAAGCAATGAAAAAAAATATAAGAAAGTATTTTGGAAACTTTTTAAAAAAATTTGAATTGTTTCAGAAAGACAAAGAAAAATCATCAGGGTTTGTTTTTTTTCAATATAATTTACTTAAAAGTGTTTTCTTTTATTTTAAAGTGTCTTTGGCTTCAAAATTCATTTTTTAATAATTATCAATAATAAGCCGGCAACAAATAAAAAGAAATGTTTTTGATATAACTTAAAATGTAACTTAAATTAATATCATATATTGTTTTATTTTGCTAATTTGGTAATAACTGAAAATTTATCTTAATTTATACATTCATATGCGTCAAGAAATATAAACTGGAAACCTCTTCTGCTTTAACTTTTGTCAATTTTGGTAAATCTGGCGGTCTTCTTATTCACTTCATCCTCATAATTACCAAAGTTACCTCCCCGTATTTCTCAGCGCTTTCAGTAATAATTACATAATCATATTTATCCTGAAAATCTTTAGCATGAGAAAACGCAATTTCGACCCTATCTGAAAAACACGAGGCTCGTCCAAATGATTTGAAATCCGCCATTTCGCTTGCAGGTAAGTAACTCTAATTTCTAGAATGTTGGAATGCAGAAAGATTAACTACCCAAGTTGTAACAAAATGTGTGGTTAAACGATGGAAGATTGAATCTTCGTGATTATGACAAATTCCATCTCTGTACCTCAAAGGTATCTTGCAGATCTCTGATTCCAATCTCAGCGTCTAATCACCCTAAATGTTACATTGATGCACCACAAGTAATTAATTAACTGACCTCTGTGTAATTACCGCTCATTAATTTATCCATTTTTCATCCCTTTTCCGTGTACCATGAGCCAACAAACAACGCTTTTTACAAGTGTGTCGACAATATCCGTTTCTTTTACGAGATGCTTAGAGATTTTTTATAGGGGAAGGAATCGCATTTTTCAAACAGTACTTAACATCACTAACTTTTTCTGTTGTTTTTTACTGACTGTAAAAAAATAAGCGAGGCACGTGACCAGGAGTAAAAATGAGCGTCCCGAAGTAGCAGAGGATCGTTTTAAGGCCTTTTAGATGAGCGATTTTGGGAAAAGTGGCAAAATGATGATTAAACAGTCGAGTGGATGTCAAACGGAAAGAATGGGAAAATGGCGGTTAAAAGAAAAGTAAATTGGTTGCCGAAGAAGGCGTTGCCCGAAATTCGATGGTAGGCTATCATGTGTTGCCCCTCTTAAAGTTTCATGAACCTCTCCCCCTCCGTCTCCTGTTATCTTCGATGTAGATGAGAAATATTTATGACAACATAGTATTACGGAACCTGAGACTTTAAGTGTTGTTTTGATGGAAAGAGAAAGAGTCATATGAAGTTATTCCAGCCGTTTGCTATTATCCAAGGCACTTCAGAAAAAACAAAATATTATGCACCAAATATTGATATAATGAGACCTGGAAAAATCATTTGCCAACTTTCTTTTTAAGAATAATGTAGTTTACAAAGCAAAAATCATAATTAAATTCATTTTTGTGGTAGATTTATGTAAATGAATATCTTTACATTAAAATTTGATTTTTTTCTGCGATAAAAAGATAGTTGCTTGTTCTATATTTATATGAATGAGACAATAATGATGATGGTTTATGCCAAAAACGTTTCCTAGCATATTAGGCCATTTTTAGTCATAAATAATTCTGCATACCGGAGGTAAAAGTTACCTTGTTACGAAAGTGAAATTTTACAGTGAACGATTTAAATTTCCCTTGTCTCTAAACAAAATGTGACATGATGCCTTTCATAAAGTGGATAACTATGTTATTTAATAAAATAGGACCTAATGCCCAATACCTCTGTGTAGTGTAACGAAAGTACAGAAACTGATAACGGCATTTCAGTATTGAAAAAGTACATCACGTGATGTTTTTTACTTTTGGCATACAGAATTATAAAAGGGATTCAACAGTATATCTCATGATATTAAAGCTTTTAATGGTCAACGAATTATTGTCCAAGATGATGCGCTTATATTAACATAACCTTTTAATTTACTTTATTTGTTGAACTCTGACTGTTAGTTCTCTAATTCATAATTTTAGGAAATTACGCGAAAATATAAGGATAAATTATGTAAGTTGAATTCCATAATTTGTAGAAGTTTCAATGAGACTGTAAAACTGTAAGTTTTGCCAAAATAATGTTTCCTATTAATTTACTTTTGTTATCAGCATTAATTACAAGTATTCTATTAAAAATGTGCTGTATTCCTGCTGAGTGAATTGCTTTCGTCAACCCTCCTTTATTAATTTGTAATTAGGCAGATATTTTGAATTCTAGATATCAGGAGAATAAGGTATGGTGCTAAATAAAATCCCAAAAACACAACATTTTCTTCAAATACAGTGAAAAAAGGGAATTATTGAAAAAAATTCGAAAAAAAGATAAAGAAATTTGAATAATATATTTAACTATTATTTTCAAAATATTTTTCCGATTGATTCATCCACACTGGTCATAATAGAGTAACGATATTCTATGTAAAATAGAAGTTGGGAAGGAGAATTCTTCAGAAGATATATTTTTTAATTAAACCTTTTTAACCGTTCTTTCTTATTTTTAACTAGCAGTACACGCACGGCGTTTTCCGTGGCATAATGACTTCAACAAAATAAAAAAAGCCCAAAGTTTTAAAAACGGAATCAAAACACACACACACACACACATATATATATATATATATATATATTATTGATTTCGCCCTCGATTTTTAGTGAAAGTACACGCAGGAACTTGAGCGAGATCAATAACGTGTCCTTTTAACTAAAGATATCAGCATATACGCGCGAATAAATCAAATTATTCTTGCATCAGTAAAATGAAGTAATTATGATTAACTGACGCAATAAAATGGTTGAGAATATGACGTGGAACGGCCAGCCAATCGGATAAGTAGAAATGTATTCTGGGAACTGTCGGACGAAAGCATCGTCGATTTGGATACGCGAGAGAAAATGTTTTGAACAGATCAATAAAAAAATTCTCGGAAAATCGAAAAAAAAAGAAATTTTAACCATTCTTGTTTTAAAGCAGGGATAAATATTCCGATTTATACCAAAAAAAATTTAAATGATAGCGTTATTAGAACGTCGGATGCAAGAAAATAAGAATTGAAAGTTAAAAATATAAATTAAAAGGGACTATTATTTAAAAATTTCACAAAATTCAGTAAATTAAGTTGGAAATTCAAAAAAAAAACTTCATTAGAACGGAAATCGTGTGCTCTTTCCGAGGGTGTATTTATTTTTCCCGTACAATTATCCGAAACCATGCTATTGAGAAATTAGTGTCAAAAATCAACCAAAACAACACAAAATATTAAATAAAAACATTTCTGGATTAAATTTTAAAATTCCGGCTTCGAGGTGCATTGAATCACCATTAAAACTACCTGTGTGCCAAATTTCAAGGCTGTAAGTGCGATAGATTCGTCTGGACATCGCACGCGCACACACACAAACATTGTCTTTTATAAGTATAGATACCTACATTTGTTTTTAAGCAATAAAATTAGTCGAAATGCAAAAAATATGGCATATCCAAATTTATCCCGAAAGTTTGGTCACTTTATTATCAAAAAATGTTATCATGTTGACTATAACATATGCTAAATAAAGTTTTCAATCCAATTTCCGTATTAAATGTTGCTAACAACCAGTATTAATTAGAGTTACCAAATGACATCAGTATACGTTAGGAGTTTAATTTACAAATTTAATCAACTTTTTCTTTGAAGAGAATTCCTCAGTTATCTTAAACATACGCTTCTAATTAAGAACCAAAATTATTATATGGCCTGATCGTAAAATAGACCTTATTCCGACACAAAAATTGGGGTGGATTTACATGTTTTATGAAACTATTTTTTTTTAATTTTGAGCAGAATTCTTCGGTTATCTTTCATATATTCTTCTACTTAAGAACTATTATCATTAAATGACATGATCGCGAAAAGCGGGCTACATCTTCCTACTAAAACATTAGAGTAAATTCATAAATGTTATCTAACTAACTTCTTAAGATAGAAGACCTCCGTTATCACAAATATATTCTTCCACTTAATAGCAAAATCATTACATAACATAATCGTGAAAAATGCGCCACATTTTTCGTCTTAAAACATTAACTTCATTATCTTCTAGAGATAAGGTTTCGCAAGTCAGCTTCATATTCATCAGTAATAAGGTCAAATTACTCTCCAAACATTGAATCACAGCATTACGACCTTTCAATCTTGACAGGCCGAAATCATTGAACTGCAGGTCACACGTGTTTCAGCTGTTTGGACTCCCAAACGATCCTTCTTCGAACCCCCAGCCTCTTGTCTCCCTCCTCTAGCCCGATATCCATTTCAATTGCACCTGCTGCATTGTTTCAAAGGAAAATTCGTTCTCAGATCGTATCAATCAAGGCACGTGGACCTTTTAAGAAGTTCATAGAAAGTGCATTTTCATGCTCTCTATACATAATTAAGCTGGCGGAAAAGCGCGTAATAATGGAAGACAAATTACTTAATTATCGGGCACAAGCATGGCATTGTTTTGTGAATGACAGCAGTGCTGTCTATCTAGGCTAGGATTCCAAAAAATCGCAAACCTTAATCAAAAATTGTTTGCTTAACCCTTTGCGGACAGGTAACTTTATAGAACACTGAGATCAGGTGGCGCACTTTATGCGCCTTCTCGTTTCATTCAACTCCACGCTTATTTAATTTACGCACATAACTTTATTTTTTATGGTATGATAAGATTAGAGGTTGAATGGATGAATGATACAAACATTTGTGTTCGAGTTTGAGTCTCCATATTCTTCGTGAACTCCAAGTTAGTCTCAGAATCAGTTTTTAGGTCGCTGTACTCAGCTCCGTCGAGATATAATGCATCAGATTCGTCCTCAGCAGCTATTTCCTTGCTTACTTCTTCAAAAACAGCCGAATATTGCTCTGTAGGGATCATTTCCCGCCATTACGTGATAGCTGGGTTGGGTTATGGAAAGCTTTTCATGCATTTTCAAGTCCGATCAGACCGAACTGACTGATTCCTTGTCAGTGGAAACTATCGGAACAAGTAGGAGGAATACGAGGTTAGACGGTCAGCAAGCTGTCTACCTTTGATAGTTTTTATTCAGCTTATGATAAATACCCACTGGCGCACTCATACGCCGTACCTGTCCGCAGAGAGTTGAGGGCCTTTTTTACTTCATAGCTGTCAATGTTTTGAAGCAACGAGCGACAAAATTTCTAAATTAATATTTTTGACTATTTGTCTCCTTTCTACCAAGATGCCAAATTAGTTTCAAATCCAGATTTAGCAGTTTAGTATTTTATTTTCGTTTGTTCTTAAAATCTATTATCTTACATATATTACACATGATTTAGTTTAATAATAATCTTCTAAAATTCTTTAGACAAAAAAATATCCATCATTGTCATCAACAAACAAAGCATTCATTTTTGGATGATGAAGCATTTTTAAAAATTTTAGACTATTTTCTCTAGTCAAATTTTTTACTGATTTAATTTAACATTTTAATTTACATGAATAATATATCGAAGACATAAAATGGAAACTAAAAATTGTTTTTAAAATTATACAGTTACAGTAAAACTGCGATTAACCGTCACCTTCTGGACCAGAACTGTAACGGATAACTGAATAGACGGATAACAGAAATCTCTTAATACATATGTTCAGTAACGTGATTTCACTGCTGACTTGCAGCGAAGATGAAAATAAAATTCTTTAAAAGTGAATGATAGTTGGATATTGCAATTAATTTTAAAAGTCGATCAATATAAGAGTAGGAATCCACAGAAATAATGGATTGGATTTCTTTAGACGATGACGGATACTGACGATTAAACGAGTGACGTCTAATCGAAGTTTTATTGTACGTCACATGTTCTCTTTAATTGTATTCCTAGTTGATTCAGTTCAGTTTTAAAGCCACACAAAGGGTACTTCGAGATTGACTTCGTCAATTTTAAACTGTAATTAGATGAAAAGGGCGACCGTGACAATAGATTTAACATACATCAGAAACAAATTTCACGTCAGTGAAATTGGATCTCACACCCAGGATTGGTGTTGAATCCACTCGACGGGTGGGGGGGAGGGGGGAAGATCTTCCCCACAAGGGGTGCCCGATCTGCGTAGGGGAGGGACGAAATGATGACCATATCAAATTTTCGCCAGATCTTTATTTATCTACTATTTAAATTGCCAGTTTCTTGAACGGGGTACAAAAATTTGCCCAAATGGAAGGGGGCACAGCATCCCCGACAGGAGGGCCCTGGCCTCCCTGGTTCTCCACTGGTGCCACCCACCTTTGCTCAAACCTACGATACCCTGATTCGGAGACATTACCACTAAGCTATTGTGGCCTGTTCTAATTGGTAAAATATGGTATTTTAATGCTCAAAAACAGTAAAACATCTTTTAAAGACATAAAAGTAAAGCTTTCGATTTAAAGAATGGGTAAGTTTGGTGAATTATCTTCAAATAACTATACTTAACAAATAATTGTATTATTATTTTTCATACTCTCTGCATTTGGAGTCACTATAGGGTCACTTTTGGCCCTATAGTAACAGTCTATATTGCTGATTTCTTCCAGCAGTGAAAGATGTCCAGATGATCCTTTTTTTTTCCTGGACTTGATAAAAAAATCAGAGAAAAACATCATTAAAGAATTATAACAGCTAAGAAAAAAATTCCCCCCTGCATTCTAATGAAACTTTTTCATCATCCACAAAGCACTTTCATCATCTATTAAAATAAATTATCATTTAAAATACCCATTAATTCATATTGGAATACTTAATGAAACACTACATTTGCTAGCAGCCCAAGGCTAAACCATCTGAAATTCGTACATAATAATTTAAATGAAAATCGTAAATAATAATTTAAAATACTGAATGTTTCAGGAAAATTTATGTATAATCAATATTCAAGACTTTGAGAAGAACTTCTTGACAAGTGGGTCGGAAGAGGGATTACTTTTTGATTGATTAATGGCAATCTTTCTAAATAATCGTGATTCTTAATTTGTCATGCCGAATTCAAGCTATCTGATGATTGCTGAGTCATCATTACTGCACTTAATATTTTAATTAACGCTTAAAAATAAATCAACTCACCAAATTAAATGGCGTGTTGATTAAAAATGTCGCTAGAATATCATGATAATGCAAGATAACCAACTGCATATTTGCTAAATCCATTAGTCTTCTTGAAAGAAATTCGATCGTTTCTTTTTCTCTTGTATTCATATTTTGTTCTTATTTGATGATGAATTATTAGTTTTCAATTAATAGCATATATCGATTTTGTTGTATTCGAAAATACTGGAGAAGTTAGTTTTTTAGGTCATAAAGTTTTCTTTGTAATCTTTGAAACTTAAGAAGACATGCTATTATGTGTGCCATTAGTTAGTCACGAATTTTAGCTGCAAACTGTATTTAAAGTATATAGTTTAATAATGACCAAATAAATAAATATTCAACCATTATAATTTTGACAATGAAAGTGCTTGAAAATGAAAATCATCGAAACATGATTTTTTTGGAAAGATTTGTCCTAATATTTACATTTTTCGTTCACGTGGTTATTAATATCTGCTATATTGATGACATTCTGACAACAGCTATGCAAGAAATTATTGTCGTTTTTAGTGTGTTACAGGGGAATCAGATGAATTTACAATGATTTTCTTTCAATTTTAAGCTTTATTTGAACTAAATAAAATCTGTAAAATGTAAAATAAACCAACAGCTTTAGTTTAAACCAATCTTCCGCTAGGTGTAATCAAAGAAAAAAATAATTATTCATGAATGAATCTTTTCGTCCTTTATTTTTATTTTGATTTTTTTTGTAGCTATAGCCTTAGTCCTTTCAACAATAAATTAGTGTTTTTGTAATTATCTAATTAAAAAATAGATGAAAATTGGAAGACAATCAGAAATGCTCTATTTTTCCTTGAAACTATAAAAAATCAGCGAGATTCACGGCTATGCTTATGCCATGAAATACAGAATTAGATTCAACTTTTAAATGCATATGGATATGGAAAAAATGGAAACATTGAACCAATTTATTTCATTAAAATTTAAGATAGATATATGAGAATTATCTTAAGAACTCTTGAACGTTTGCATTTTGACCGATTTGAAAAGTTTAATAGAAGTTCAAGAATTGCACTGATGCTGAAACCGATATTAAATTTATGAATTTTGCAATAAAGACTTTCTTCAAGAAAGCAAAATTGTCAAAGCAAATTTTGAAACCAGCGTAGAATTAATAAAAATCTTCATTAAAATAGTACCATAAATTCTCAGTCAGGATAAATCTTGAACTCAAAAAAAAATTCAGTCAATATGAATAGAACAGGAAATTTAACAGGCATGCTTGATAGAGCTTATTTTGATATAGTTTGCTACAAATATCATCTTTCTTATCAAAAAATTTAGGATGATAAATAATGAATTTTCTTTTATCCAGAGTTAATGTTCTCTCCTCGACTTTTTGATACACTTCAACAATATGGAAAGTTTTGTGTTTAACTTCGTAGTATAATAAAAAGAATCAAAAGTGCATTTTAGGCCCTCTTCCCGTTGACTGATTCGGTCCAAAATTTTAAACAGATTTACTATCTTGATGTGAAGACCGCATGCCAAATTCTCTTTAGCTCATTATTTCTATGAGTTATCGCGTTGTCATTTCCCGGAGATACAAACTCGATCGACACTTTAAAGGACTTGATTTAACACAGATCAACGATTTTTGTGTAGAGATCTCAAACTGAAATTCTTTACCAAAGCTTATTGAGTTTCTCAGTTATCGTTTTCACATACAGACGAATAGATGGACCGACGGACAGTCAACCCGGTCCAAAATTTGATGCAGATCTATAATTGTAGTGATAAATCAATATGGCAAATTTCATCTATCTTGTTCATTGAGTCTTTGAGTTTCTTTGAGTTATCGTGTTCATATGCTGACGTAGAGGCAGGCTTCCCTTTTGTTGAAATAAATCTACAATTTTGATGTGAAGACCTCAAAACAAATTTCTTTCGTCTAGCTCTTTCCATTTGTTGAGTTATGGTATTCACAAACCAAAGACGGGAACAATTCCAACAATTATTGTTTTGTACACTGTTGGTCTAATTTCTTTGATTACAATGCATTTCCTTCACGTATTTCTTATGCGATAAAATAAAAATATGTTCTTGAAATATTAATATTAATGTTATTTGGTATTAGTTATAGGAGGAAACTTCTTTAGTTATTTCTCATCACAACTTATAAAATAATGTAAATTCTTTTTTATAAGATTCTTTCTGTTCAAAATAAGCATTTTTGCCCTTCTTAATCATACGAAAGTGATGAGGTATTTCTTTTTAAATCATCTGTCAGAAAAAACGAGCAAAATATTTTTATAACAACTCCACGTGTCTAACTATTCTCGTATCATTATCATGCGTATCTTAGTGAAAACACCTGCCTCAACAC
The DNA here is from genome assembly GCA_013235015.1 of Araneus ventricosus. Classification (NCBI taxonomy): domain Eukaryota; kingdom Metazoa; phylum Arthropoda; class Arachnida; order Araneae; family Araneidae; genus Araneus; species Araneus ventricosus. The sequence continues at coordinate 239,882 of BGPR01001094.1, read as the reverse complement.
GCTGAATTAATTATTTATACTAAACCTGTAGAAAACGCCATTTACAAATGAGCTTTGTTAGTTAACTTTCTCACTGTCAAAGAGCACACTATTTTAATAATTCTTGTGAAAAGTCGATTTCAGGAAAAGTTATACTAACAAATAGTTATCTACTTTTAATCGGACATTCCACTCAAGTATTTATTCTTTATTTAAATGAATTTCCAATGTAGATGCTACATTTAAGTCTTTCTGATGGACGACCCAAATTAATTCACTGGAGATAGCGACAAAAGAAAACAAAGTTACTTCTTTAAAAAATTAATGATCAAAGCGAAAAGGCGGAAGATATAAAAAACAAATCACAAGAGATGAATCCTCTTTACAAAAACCGGTCTTCAGAAATTTATTGCCCTATTTTCCATCAAGTTATTTTTCCTCATTCGTCTTTGGACAATATCCCAAAGTCTGATAATTCCATTGTCGTAATTTGACTATTAGTGAAATTACGTGCAATGAAATGGTAGATGAAATAAAATAAATTTCTATGAAACAAAGTGATGCATTGCCCATCAAAGTTAGATGAAACTCCCCGTCTTGGATATAAATAGCTGTTGTCAGTCTATCTCGCGATAAATTAAAGACACCGTTTAAATGAATGAAAGCATGGGTTTGATTAATTTTTTGGCTATTTCTTACAAAGTTTCGAATCTTAATGCAGAAATTTAATTATTTTTACATCCACAAGGTTAATTTATGGCTCCGAAAAGTTATTTTACTGCTTAGTTCTTATCAGTGGAGTAACTGTGTTCCTACTAGTGTTCGGTATTTCTAGCAGAATAGGCATGTAGGTAGGTTTTCCTAGAATAAATGACGGCCATCAAAACCGCTGAAGTTACCAGCTATTTATTCAGACTTGTGCAAGCTCTTTAAGAAGATTTGCTAGAATATTTTTGCTACATTAAAGTTCCAGCATTAATTGCTACATTTTTCTTGATCTTTGTCTATGTTCTTACATTTCTTTTGAGCTACCAGTTAAGAAATTTAGAATGTTAAATTTATTTTTCTAGTTGCAAACTCTGAAACTCCTATATAAATTGTCATATAAACATATTTTTCCTTTTTCAGATTATTAAACTGTAAAATACAGCCTCACTGGAATTCTTCTTTCTCCAAAGAGAGTCTCCAGTACAATTTTTAATCTTTGAAATGAATACTTTAGATGAAAATTGCTTTAGAATATTGATGGTGTATTAAAAAATCATATACAAATAATACTGCGAAAAAAATTGCGGTTGCTATACACGATCCGTCCCTGCGTCTGAATAAAATCAGGATCCTATAAAATATTCCGATGAACATTATTTGAAGTCCCGCAATTATTGCTTCATAGCGCGATCCTCGCGAAAAGAATAATATAAATTTCTCTTCATTCAATTCATTATTTAATAACAGATCTCAGTTTCTACGAAACTCTAAAGTAAAGTCGTCATTTCGTAGTAGCTGGAAAATTCAACTTCGTCTTTAACAGCATAAACGGTTCTCACTTACGCATTCGCAAAACCTCGAAATTTTATGATTTATAAAACACATATTGACAGACGGCGGAAAAAAAGCCTTTCCAGGAAAGCCTAATTATAAGGTGTTACACCTATAGTGTTGGTTTCTGCACCTCTGAGGCACTAAGTAATTGTGGCTGGTGCCAAAATGTTCCGGAATGTCCGCTACTCCATATAATTTTGTAAGTGTAATGCATTTCTTAAATTGCTCATAATGGAGACGACCGTTTCCTGCTGTCAATTACATCACGCGTCCCTAACTACCGTTATTGATGATGTACCAAAACTGGGTTGGCCTGCCGATAGTTTTGATTAAGTGGTGCTAAACTTGCCAGAGGGCTAATAAAGTTATGAGATGCATATTTGGATTGGTGATCAGGCGTTTTGATTTGGTGTTGTAATGTTGTGGTTTATGTAATAAATAGGCTCTTACAGGTTTTACGACAAATGAATACAACTAACTATCTTTACTCACATAACAATTCTTGTTTGTCTTTAATAATGGAAGAATTGTCATTCAGTAAGAATATTTGTGCCTTCTGTTGAAACCCACAATATGTTATTTTTCCGTCAAAAACTTAACTGGCATGTGCAGAGTGAATACAATAATAGTAATTGCATTTTTATACCTCATATTTTTTTGGTTAAAGATCTACTGATACTTCAAAAGTAGCGTAATAGCAAATTAAAGCTTACCACGTGCCGCATGAACCTGGTTTTGCAAATAAATCTTCAATCAAAAAGGATAATTGTTTAAATTAAGGGAAATATATAATTGCACTTCAATTTAGATAGTATGCACTTGGTACATTGAACTATAATTCGGATACTTTGCACTATAATTCGAATACTTTGCACTATAATTCGAATACTTTGCACTATAAATTTGATACTTTACACTTGGATCATGGAACTATAATTCGAATACTTTGCACTATAATTCGAATACTTTACACTATAATTCGAATTCTTTACACTATAAATTTTATACTTTACACTTGATTCATGGAACTATATTTCGAATACTTTACACTATAATTCGAATACTTTGAGCTATAATTCAAATACCTTGCACTATAAATTTGATACTTTGCCCTATAAATTTTTCACTTTGTGCACGGAACTATAAATTTTTCACTTTGTACATGGAACTATAAATTGAATACATTGCACTCAAACTCAATTTTTAAGACATAGTATCAACGATTTTAAATTGGGCGGATTGCTAACTCATAAAAGGAAATAAAAAAATATAGATATTATAAAAAAGTTTATTACAAAAAATGAAAAAAAGGTTTAAAAATGTATAAAGCACGAGTAAAAGTTACTTTTAGCACAAAGTAAATAAACATATTATATAAACTAATACATTACTAAACAATACTAATTGTATTAAAAGAGCATTTTTGGCTCTAATGGGCCGACCTCTCTTACGTTTCTGCCCAAGAGGTAAACATTTAGCTCGTTTGGCACTTTCTCTTGACCTATAAATATTAACATGCCTAAGCGCTATGTTTACAAATATAAACAGGACACGAATATGTGGAAACAGAACCATTACTGCCAGAGGCAGATACTATCACTTTCTATTCACAGTTTTTGTATTCAGTTTTATATTTATCTAAAAAGGTCCATATGAGATATGCCCTTTCATATGAATTTCTTCACTTCTGCATTTATATTCTGTTTCACCTGTAAAGATAGTAAATAAAACGCAGATTGGTTTCCGTTTCTTCCTAATAAAATTTCGACTTCTAATATTTCCCACTGAATTGGTTTTGTCCAAGTCTTTGTGGGGACATGCAAACCATTTTAGATGAAGTTTCATTTAAAATGGTTTGTAATTCGGGTTAACTGGATCACGTTCATTTGACAATTTTTTCACAATCGCATTTTCACACATTTCAAGGAACTGACTAACACGCTCACGAAATGTATGTTCCTTTTTTTTTTAATCAGCGCATTGGTTGCCTCTAATCCATCATTGGTGATAGGAAAATAATTCCGAGCTCCTATATATCAGTAACGATTTCTGGTAAGCTATTCGATTTAAAGTATTCTGTGAATGTTACAATATTCACATCATTCTTTTTCCTCCTATTTCTTTAAAAATAATACACTAAGTTAAAGGTATTATCATCAGAGTTTAAATGAAGACATTCAATATCATTTCTTGTTTCATCTTTGTCTTTAATGCCACGCAGTTTGCCATCAATCTTTTTTTTTACTACATGGAAACAGCACGTCAATCGTCGCTAGGGAAGTCCAAAACAGCTCTGAAGCCATTAGTTATTACACTGATGGCATCAGCCAATAAAATTTTCGGATTCCACTCAGTTTCATTTATTTATAGCATGAGTCTTTCACACGATCAAATGGTTCTTCCATTTGTGTGATGCGGAAGTCTGGAGAGGGGGTGCAAGCTCAGGTATCGTTCTCGTCATCTGACCGCGGTTGAAAACTAGTAGGTCCGTCCAAAAGTAGTCCTCAAAAACGGGACGTTAATATAACTTAATTAAACTAAACACAAACGGCGTATATTCTTCGACAGGAATATTCCATCTGGAATTACACCAATTAAATACATCTTTCATAGATATAATTAGTTGGCGGTTCAAATGTTTGTTGTCTAAGTTTTTCCAGAACATTTTAATTAACAGAATTTAAAATTTTTCTGGTTCTTTCCAACCACGATTTTGGAATGCAGCTATTATTGCATTCAGTTTTCTCACACCATCTTCATATGGCTGGCGCACCATTTTTCTCGCCACCATGGACAGGCCTCTATTTCCATCCACGTGATTACTGTGCTTCATATAATGAAACAGCAGAACTATATTCCAGCAGGACATGAATTCTTTCTATATTCACCAGCTATACGGCGATAAGTGATTTTGCATCCAGCTGAGCTATTGTGTGATGTAATTTTCTTCCACGTTTTATTTATCGCAAATTATTTACATAGTTTATTACCAATTCTGCTGTTTCGTATTCCTTAGATTTAATCCAGAGTCGTTTTTTCTGTTCCTTGTAGTTTTTTTTTTCATTTATTTCCTCATCACTCTCGGAATGATACTTCGAGATAAATTCCAGTATAAATCTCTTATATTTTCTATGACTTCTAAAGCAAAAATACTCAAATGTTTTATTTTATTAAGATTTACAACATTTTTTTATAATTTAAATCAACTCACTCGCCAAGTCACAAAATATATCAGATGATCACATGAATAGGGTAAACATAGTAAAGTTCAGTTTGATTATATTAACGTCCGTTTTGAAGCATCACGAGGGCTATTTTGGGACGGATCTCCTCATTTTAAACCGCGGTTAGATGACAAAGACGACATCCGAGCTGGCAATCCCCTCTCCAAACTTCCGCACCACACCAGGGGGAGAACGTTTGTCTCCCTAAGGTTGTCCACCCAAACTGTAAAATAGCTGGAATGGCTACAAGACACAGGGGCACAAGGCGGCGTTCTGTCTCCCTAAGTATGATACGTGGAGATTCGTCAAAATCTCGAGTTCGAATTTTTTGACGATTACAATACTTTCTCTTTGTATACGAGAAAGTAAAAAAGCGGTGCCAGAACGGCGTTCCAGCTCCACTACATCCCTGTAGAGAAGAAACGATGCACGCTGCACACGCACAAGTCGCGGCAATGTACGGCGCGCAGCCATTGTATAAATTAACCAGTGTTGCTAATTTGGAGGATAAAATTACCGGTTTTAGCTTATTCGAGGACTTTTTCCCTTCTGAGGTAGTAAATCCCCATAAACAAGGATGATTCCCCCTATTGGCAACACTCCAAGTAATGCAATATTGCACGACTGCAAAAAAGGAGTTTGTTTATCTTATTCAACGTGGAAACATCCGTTTTATAGTGGAAAGTAATTAATGCAAGTGATAATATTTTTTCTTCAGTGCATCATATTTGTTCAAAGTTCAAATATTTTTTTTCATGCTGAATAAATTTAATTCTAGTGGAATAATTTTTTTTCGCGTGCAGTATATTTGTTACGAGTGCAAAATATTTTTATCAAAGTGAATTTGATCCAAATTAAAGTGCAAATAATTCCCACCCTTTAATTAATGCCCCGTTTTGAAGATGAATCTCTGTAAACTAGGAAAGGACTCCCAGACTTCGAATGTAATCAGGTGCCGAATGAAATTTCTCATCTGAAAGGCAGGATAGATTCATGAAAGGAGGAGAATGAAAGTTAAAAATTGATTGCATAGGTAAAATTATTTTACGAATACATTTATTCAAGGATAACAAGTGCTTACATATTCATTAATACAAAATATTGGCATCTAGAACACAGCCCATCCCAGATTTTTTCACGGTTTGTTTGTTTATTTTATTTCATATTTCTCTTATTCGTAAATACAAAAAAACGTACCCAAATCATTCTTACATTTTCTGCAATGCTTAAAAATGTTTTCATTGATACATCTGAATTTTTTTTAATAAGGACTGACTTTTCAAAATGTCTTGTACCGACAGCAACTACAAAAAAAATACAATGATATCCCTCCATTTATCATTCGATAAGCGATATCATTGATTCTCATAACATCAGATATATCATACTCAGTGGTCATAAAAAGAGATAATTAGAAGTTGGATAATATCCCCTTCAGTCGGAATTAAGAAATAATGTAGCTAGAATTTTTTCCTTTGGTGTACTGTGTACTACTGCAAAGGGTAAAGCATAAATGAAATTTCAAGCCTGTAGATGAAAAATTAAAGTTACCCCAAGTCCGGCATCCGGACAATACCGGATATTTCAACTGAAAAAAGACAAAAAAAAATCACACAAATTTCACTTTAAATGGTTGTCGGAGGATAATAAAATATTGTATAAGCCTTTTAAATGATAAAAAAAGGATTAAAAAATTACTTGAAAAACAAAATTCACTACCGAGCTCCATTTTGGAAAGAACGATGATTTTCTCTATTTTTTTCTTCTTTTTTTGGAAAAACTAAAGAAAAATGAAATGATTCCAGGTCCGAAAGGAAAATTTTTTGAAACGATTATATTTCTAAGAAAATCGAGAATCAAATTAAAAAAACAACATGTAGTTTCGTCAATTATTCAATTAATAGGAGCTGTTCAAAGTTGATGTCCGGTATACCGGACACCAGGTCTGAAGGGGATATTTTAACTATTTTGACAGATTTACATGCAAATTGTAAACATTTGCAATTAACAAAGTTAATCAGGCGATAAGTTGTTATGCGATATCAAATTCTCATCATAGACGATCTCTTCTGGCCGCTTATATATGCTAGTCCTCGTATATGGACCTATACTCTTGGTCATATGTTGTCCTAAGCTCTCGTGGTAAAATCGTTAACAATCATACTCCTAAAATATGTATTCATATAATGATTAAAAATCAGCTAATTCAAGCCCACATTATATATGTTAAGTGCGCCGTGTTGTGAGTTTCCAAACATTAAATGAACAATAGCAAAATTTTTTTACCTTTCTTATATGTGTTTGCCTGATTTTAGGGTGACAATGAAAACACGTTTTCGCTTTTTGATTTCAATAACTAAATTTTTTTTCAATTTTGTGGACTTCTTTCCATGTCTTTTCACCATATTTTTGTTGCTGGTGATTCAAAATCTTGGCTAAGTACATGAAAATAGTTTTTTCAAATTTAAGATATCAAACAAAATTTTGTTAGCTACCTATATATTTAAATAATATTTAACAGCGCATTAATATGAAATTCTTTATCTACTTCTAACCTCAGAATCATTTATTATGACAGGAGATAGTCAAGAACCGTCATTTCTAAAATAGATTCATGTTCGATAAACATATAATTTCAGATATTTTGTTTGTGGAATTTAAAGTAAAAGACAATTCAAATTTCATTTGTTGGCATAATTCGTCATTCAAAAACCATATTCAAAGCTGCCCGCTTTAAAACCTGTTCAAAATAATTGATGTGTATGCAAATGTCTGTTTAAATTTAATTGTGTAATAATTCATCGTTTTTAAATTCAATACCTGGTCTTCGGCAATGAGTTTATATATGAACATTCTAACAGCGTATACCCTAAGAATACAACATAAAAATATGCGAATGACCATATGCAGTTTTTTTAAAGATATTCATTCACGAACACACTTTATGGCTGCATATTCATAGCAATGGAGACCATTCATGGAAAACGATTTAGCGTTTGATTTATTACGCGAAATAAATCATTATTATTGACAGAGCACACCGAGGTCTATTTACACATCATCAAAATTGCCATCACACATTCTTTAAGTTAGATGTACCTTCACAAAACTCCATTTAATTCAATTTTAACTCTATCGCTACCGTTTGTAGACCGAATATGCCCCTGCCTCAGTTTATGCGATTGATTTCCAATTCAAATACTGTTTATTAGCAGTTGCTCACCTTTTTTCAATGCCGGATGCCCTACTCTACAATTATGGCATATTTTTTCTCATGAGAACAAGAGATAACGACTTATAATGGCGAGAGAATTAGGGGACCTGGCGGCTTAAGTGTCAATATTTACACTTCGGAGCCTATAGTTACGTGTCTCATCCGTCATTACAAAGTCCGTACTTAAGGTTACAATTTATGGCCGATTTAGCATTTATGGTACTTGCGGTATTCGCCAAGGCATGGCACGGAAGCCTGTTAATGTTCTTTGTCGCTTGGCGAATGGAAAGCATGGGCTTGGAATAGCTCGAAGCACTTCTCACCAACACCTGGCCTGAGAGTCGGGATCCTCACCCAATCATGGTTTGTCAGTTAATATCTCATCCATTTTTTTTTTTTCGCGTGCCTAAAAAGTTATTTTGGCACTTCTTGGGAAAAAAACACGCAATGTTTTGAATAAATTAGGGTATCTTCTGTAGGCAAACATGTATTTTTGCGATGTGCAACTTCAAATTAAGCTTAAGGATATGTACATATGCAATACGAAATGCAAATTATATCAAGCAGTTACGCAGAAAAGTGGGCATGATATTTGGACAAAAATAGGTATTTGACCCTGCTGTATGATAAAGGCTCGGGGGAATGGGGTGATGCTATGTATGATGAATTTATCGAGCAGTTAGCCAAAATAATTTGTTTTCGATCATTTGATTGATTACTCTCGTAATTTCTCAGTACTACAAAATTGCGAGCTGCGATGTCTTATGATGGCACGTTTTCTATCAGTTCTAGAATCATATTTGCAGACATGTTCTACCATACCTAGTTGCCATACTTTAGTTTCTAGAATGCTCCTAAAATGCTTTAGTTGTGACTGAAATAAAGATATTACAGTTTTAAAAGATACTTCTCTTGCCCAGGACTCTCGAATTTGCCTGCAGTTTAATTTTTTTTAAATAATAATATGCGAAGATGAACTAACTGTTCAATGTCGAATTCTAAAAACTAACATCAATCTAAATTATTCTTTGAATATTGTTTTATCTGAAATCATCTAACTTTTTTAAAAATCCAGTTTAGTTTAGTTATATTATCTTCCCGTTTTGAAGCAACACGACGGCTATTTTTGGGACGGACCTCGTAATTTCGAACTGCGGTCAGATGACGATCTCTATTCCAAACAATCCAATCAAATTCCAATCTTAGAAAAGCATTTTTCTGCACTAAAATCTTCAAGAATAGTTCTTGCTGTATAGCACTCGTTCGCCTCGAAACCTGCCAATAAAATTTTGCAACTTTCCTGGCAAAGGTCTTGCTCGATATTCATAAGCATGTGCAAGAGGATTATTCCGAATGGGTTCGCAAGTTTGGAAATTATAATCAAATTAAGGAAAGTTCTCCAACAAGTATTTTTGATGTGATATTTTGTCGATATGCAAAATATGATATAATAACAACCAATTCGGGGATTGACTTTTTATCTTATTTTTGTGCATGTCAGAAATGGAACCAATTTTAACAAAGCACAAAAGATTTTTTTATTTAAACGGAAAGTTATGATTTGCACTTATAACAATATTTGAATGTCCTAGAATTTAGAGGTTAGATTGATAAAATAAGGTATTATAATCAATTGAAAGCCAGATCTCATACTAAATAAATGTATGCAATTGTTTTCGCTACCGCGTGTTCCTAGCCTCATGTATATCATCTGTAAATTGGAGTGAAAACTTCTGAATCCTCACTTCCAAAAATTTTTGATAACTTTTATTTTTCATGCAGTATAAAAAATATAAATTAAGATTTTTTTATGCATTTTCCCTCTTTAACAGCACCCCATATTGTTCTTTAAATAACTCTTATATGCAGGAGCAGTTGCCAAAAGATGAGAGAATATCCAATTAAATGTTGACGTTTTAAAAGCAAAAACAAATAATATTTATTATGAACTAAACTCTGAAAAATTTCTTTCCTTAGATTTTGAATTTATAATACTTAAAATAGCACAACCTCAGAGACCTGGTGGAAGAATATCTGATTCGAGGCCAAAAGATCCAACTTCGAGACCTAATTCTGTTCAAGTTGCACGTTTCATCTGCCAGTGCAGTTAAACGTTGTCATATTTATGTTTTGTAGAAATTCGGAAAGCGGACTGTTGGCTCTGATGTCGTCCTTGCCGTCTTACCGCGTTTCAAAATTATCAAATTCTATGCTAATAGCCTTCATGTAGCTTAAAAGCCGGAAGTTAATCAAATAAAAAATGATTAAATAACTCTAGTTTTTTTATTAAGCAACATATCCTTTTACTCTAACAACACAATTATAAAATGATACTCTTGTACTTCAATAATAAACTAGAAACCATATCTGGTTTATCGCAAAACAGAGCAAGAAAACTTTAAACCAGGAAGTTAACCGAATGAAAAATCATTAAATAACCTCAAATTTCTTTATCAAAGAACAGCTTCTTTTATTAATACTGCAAAATACCAAATAACCCATGTAGACGTCAATATTTCCTTATATACAGGTTATAATATGTATCTTATAAATAACGCGAATTTTAATGGTCAGCTAGTAATTGAGTTCGCCCTTCAGCAAAACAGCCAAATCTGGAATAACGTCCCCCAAAATCCTTTATGTAACTACAAAATAAGACAATAATATAACAAAAATTATTAAATAACTTTATTAAACAAGGTATCAATTGTTTTTCCTGCATAAATATGAAATGATCCGCTCGTATTTCAAGACTGCCTCATATACAGGTTATAACCTACGCATCTAACAAATAACAAGTCAGCTGGAAACTGAAAGGTTTGTAGCAAATCAGAGCAAAATCTGGAATGCCACGATAAATATCTATTCTACATTTCCTCTATCTCGAGATCTTTCGATGCACCGTTCCACTAAATTTGAGAAAGCGAGGGCCTTCCTCCTCTAATATGCGGTTGTATCCGTAACCGTAATTGATAGGCACGATCGCGCTCTAACCGCACATGGTCCACACCTCCTCTGAGATTCATTAGCACTACCAGTCTTAGCGTGAGGCCCAGGAGAATGAAAATGGTGCTGAATCGCGTGAAAAGCGATCTGGGATGAATAGGATGAATTTTTATTGTAGAATATATAGGCACAAGATATCGTCGCTTATCAAACAACACCACCTATGTCAATTTTTCAAAGAGGAAGAAAAAAATTGAATTTTTCGCAACCAATTACGAATATTTCTGCATTTTTTTTTAACATCTGGTATGAACATGAGACCACATGTTCCTATCAGATTTGAAAAAAAATCAGAAATGTTAGTTATTGGTTTCGAAAAATTCAGGTTTTTTTTCTTCCCCTTTGAAAAATTGAAATAGGTGGTGTTGCTTGCTAAGAGACGGTATGCACTTACCAAAGACATTTCGATAGAAATGACATAAAACGTATAACAATTCCCTCCTTCTTCTTTGTATATATTAAGGTTAAAGAAAAAATTCCGGTCAGTATAAATACTAACCAATTAATCGCATTGACCGCAACATACATAGGAAAAAGTCGTCGAACTTGGGACACCTGGACTTTTTTTTTTTTAATGTACAGAAATAGAGAAGTAATTTTAATGAAAATCAAGTAGTAGAATTTTTCTTTGTATCTTATTTACCTTCAAAGCAATGTAATTATTTTTTATGAAATAGAATTTATAGTAGGAAAAAATAGTTTAAAAAATTGTGTCATCGATCCAATCAAGGAAACCTGCTGCCCAGATTCGACTACCAATTTCTTTAAGTGCAATTAAAGCAAAAATATTTTTGACTCTCAAATTCATACCAGCACACAAGGCATGAACCCAAGTATGGCATTTTATGCGCTGTATTGATTCCTCTTCTCCATTTGTTTCCTCACATTTGATACAAAACAACATAACTTTAGTTTTTGGTTTTTTTGGGGGGGGGAAACATTTAATGTCCTTTTCTTAAAAAAAAAGTTTGACTTGTTCCTCTTCCAATTTATGAGGACTGCGAGTAATGAAAATTGTTCTCTGAGCTATTTTTCTTGTCGTTTAAGATAGTAATCCTATTGATTATAACAGTCCAATTCAGGCAAGTGTCCACACAGCACCACACCACCAAGAAGACGTTTGGCCGCTGCGTATGACTTAGCGTGCAACAGGCCCACATACACGACGGATCCTCATTGGAACCGGGTTTTGAGTCTGAAACCCACCGTCCTGGAGGCCGATACCTTACCATCGCAGCCCTGATTCGTTTTGGAATGAAATTAATAAGACATTAAATATATTTGTTGTAAGTAAAATGCATTCTCTGATGGTTACCTCGTTATCAAAGCACGTTTCATCACTTTTTTCTAGATCTTTTAAATATACAAAATTATTTCTTCATAAAATTTCAGAAAGTATTGCGTAACTAACTCTAAGCTTGCAAACTCGATATTCTTTCATTTCTATATACTGCCCTCTAAACAACTTGTGTTTGCGTGTTCGCTCAGGACCATCTTATCCAGTGGGCTAATTGGGCTGTAGTCCAGCGGCGCCGTGGATTCAAATGTGCCTAAAAATTTACAATACTAATTTTATTTTAATTTTGAACCAAAATATGTGTTTAATTTTTTTTAAATTTGTTAAAAGTAAAGATATGATTAGGAGTTGTAACTAGACAATTATCGATTTTGTAATGTTACATAAACGTGTATAGTATATATTATTTCAAAAAATATTTATACAGACAAAATCAATGAGAAAAGTCCTAAGTTATGTATGCAATCGAAGTTACCATCTATGCGGATGCTTATTTGTAAAATCCTATTTTGAAAAGAAATCCTGTTCTGCAAAATTTCAAAGCTTTAATCAGGAAACAGCTTAGCCTTTTATTTTATTTTATTTATTTATTCTTTTACTCATCAATTATTTTATAATATATGTTCGTTAGGCCACAGGCTTTCAAATTCTTAGTTACGGTTCTAATGGGGCACAAATTACTCTAGTCTAGGGCGCTCAAATTTATTAAGACGGCCATGTGTCCACCCCGCTTTATCGTCAATTTTCGAAAGTCGAAAAAAACTGTATTGAAAAGCTATGTCAAAATTCCTTAGTATGTCTTCAAAGTTAAAAATCGCCAGTTTTCATCATCAACAGGTCACAACTAATTTACAGCACAAGTGAATTTCTGTTATCTGAATCTCAATAAATAATTAAACATTTTTTTTTTCTTTTTACAGATCTTGTAAATATATGAAACGATTAATGAAGAATTTTTTTCCTAGCTCTCAAAAAATTTTTCTTTTCTGAATCCAATTCTTAATGGAAAATTTTGACTTTCTGAGAAAAAAGCAAAGTTACACAATGATTTGAAATTACAAAGTCATTTAATTGCAATATTTCTAATGACACGAAGGAAAATGGAACATAATTGTTATTTGCGTCTTTTATGAGAAATATACGTACGCAATTAATTTTGTTGTTTTGTATTATAATTAAATGTTTATTAATATTTATTTAATTTGTGATAAATAAAAAATAATATGTGAAAAAACATCTATCTTGCGTTGAAGAAAATAATTTAACTTCGTTTATTGTCATTGACCTTTTGAACAAACATAATAAGGCCTTTAAAGGGAATATTTTTGATTTATCTGCTATCACAGTCTTCATTTCTAGATTTAGAGATTTTATTTTGTATCATTAATGTTCGATTGTATTATTTGATTTGAAAATTCACATTAAGAATAAAAGTTAAATATCTTCAAATATAACTTTATTTAACACCTGGATATTAACTTATTTTACTAATTTAATTTAATGAAAGAAAAATGTAATTCAACGATTTTTCATTAAAAAATAATTACCTTTCAAACATCTGAAATTAATTCATGAAAATAAGTTTTCCCATTCAGTCAAATACTACTTCAATTCACCAAATGCTCATATACTTTTCAAGTAGCAAACAATAAAACTTAAGAAAAATTACTTTAAAAAAAAACTGTTAAGGTAAACAAAAACTTTTTTTTTGAAACTCAATGATAAAAGTTTTAAATAGTATACAGGTTTAGCACTAGATGGCGACACAATCGGCACGTTCGATGTCCTACGAACACTAGACATCTGTCAGAATTCTTTTGCACATGGAATTAAATAATTTTTATTCTATGTCTGAATAAAATTCACTATACTATATCAAAAAAACTATTAAAATAGAATAGCTAGCCTCCTGTTTTAGATTTTTAAAAAATTCTAGAAGTTTTATGGTTTTAATGCTTTTCAGTAATGACAAAAATAATAAAATGAAAAAGGATATTGCTTTAACAAATATTTGCGTAATAATAATAAATGCTAGAGCCTTCTTCCTGCGCTGGAATGGCCGAATTATCTAATAAGCAACGTAGAACCCGCAGAAATGGAGATTTTTTCCCCCATTATTTTGAGTGCAATTTATTTTTACTTTCTCGTATACGAAGTATACAAAGAGAAAGTATTGTAATCGTCAAAAAATTCGAACTCGAGATTTTGACGAATCTCCACGTTTTAGACCTTCCTGAGTCCGAAAAACACAATTTTGGAATTATGTCTGTCTGTGTGTCTGTCTGTCTGTCTGTGAACACGATAACTCGAAAACTATTAGAGCTACGGGGATGAAATTTGGTATGTGGTCTTTCAACATAATTTGTAGGTTTCTATCAAATTTTGGACAAAATCCGTCAACAGGAAGTCTGTCTGTCTGCATGTTCAAGGTCATGCGAACGCTATAACTCAAAAACTTGAAAAGCCAGATGGATAAAATTTAATACACAGTTTTATCGTCATGAATGTAGGTCCGTATAAAATTTTGGGCCAAATCCGTCAAAGGGTTGACTGTCTGTCGGTCTGTATAGTCGCATACTTGTAACAATTATATCTCCTAAACCCTTTGGCTTAGATAAATAAAAATTGTTATGACGTTTGCTGATATTAATTATAGATCTGTGCTCAAATTTCGTTTCAATCCGTTGGAAAAAAAGGTGTTCAAATTGCATATTTCGTTCAAATTGCATATTGCGACTCTGTTGGCGAGCGTTTGTTTATTTTACTCGAGTTAGTATAGTTGACTTTTGACCTTAGCGGTCTACGAAATTGTAGCTTCGAAAGCGCTTCATTTCTTCCCATTTGGTTCTTTTTTCTCCCTTTTGGCGAATTCTGATCCTGCTCGGAATATTTTATTTCCGTTTTGTCGTTTCAACGTGTGCTGTGCAAAACTTGTTGCGTTCTCGGAATAAGCAGATTCGAAATTTTTATCCGAGCGAGTTTGCGGGGAACTGACTTAATTTCGCTTATTTTTCATCTCCACTGCGCTAGGGGTTTTAGCTTATTTTTTGTCCCTACATGTGTTAGGAGTATACGAGAAAGTTTAGGGGAGACCACTCCCGCTGGTTGTGTTTTCATTTGAGCAGAGTACTCGAACTTCTTCACATTAAAATCAAGTATCGTTAAATCTTCATTCATCGTCGTTTTATCAAGTATCGTTTCTTATGATTTTTTTTTCATGGTTTTAAATTTACTTGCAGGTCAGTGTGGTCCAATTTTTTTCTCAATTGGATGAAATAATTGGATGTGTTAAATAAGTTTTGCAATTTTTTATGCCTTTTCTAAAACTATTTTTAAATTTAGATTAAAATTGTTTTATACGTGAAATACTGAAACCACCTCTCTTGAAGGTGGCCCGCAATTAAATGTTTTGTTATGTCGGTTTCTCATAATATTTATTTCTTAAAAATTGCTTATATAGAATGTATTAAAATCAATAAAAAATATTTAGTTTTGGAAGTTAGAGAGGGTGAAGTAATAGGCAAAAAATTCGATATCGAAATTTTGATTATCTGCGCATTTTAGACTTTCCTTTCTTAGAATGCACATTTTTGTAATTATGTCTGTCTTTTGCATTTCCTGTCTGCGAACACAATAACTCAAAAACATAGGAAAAGCTAGAAAAATGTGTTTTGGTATATGTTCTTTAAACCAAAATTGTATATCTAACAAATTTTGGATGATATCTGTGGAAGGGAAATCTGTCTTGTGGGCCTGTGAACATGATTCTTTGAAACGAGGCAAGCTGGATCAATGAAATTTAGAATATGATTTTATCACCAGAACTCTAGCTGTGCATCAAATTTTGGAGAAATTTATCATCGGGTTGACTGTCTGTCGATTTATGAATTCGTGTGTATATGGACGCGACAACTCAGAAACGCAACAAACCAGATGCCTGCATTTTTGCACGTGATCTTTACCAAATTTCGTCCTATATTTTCTGAAGGCCCCTGCACCTTTTCCAAAATCATACTCGTTTCTTAACACTACACTGCGAACAAAAGAGCATTTATTATTGTGGAGTATCTGATTACGCCTCACCTTCCGGTCAATGGCTGCGACGGATAACAGAAATCTCTTAATACATATGTACAGTAAAGGGATTTCATTACTGGCTGGGGAGGAAAATGAAAAAAAATCCTTTCAAAGCGAATGAATACTTAACAGTTATAATTGATAAAATTTAATGAAAATTAAATCAAATATTAAGAGAACTTGAATTAAAAATTAATTGAAAATCCTTTTGCATTATACAGAAAAGGCTTACAGTTGCTGTTCCTGATAGAATACACGAAAAACAAATTAGAACTGTAATTGTTAATATAGTAAAAGGCATTTACCACTTAATATAAAATAGTGTAAGGCAAATTAGGAACGAAAATGAGAAGAAGAAAAATACTAGATGAAAGAAATGGAAGAATTGAAGAGTTAAAATGAGGATTTCTCAGAATATATGTGCAAGCTTCATTGTGCAGGACAAAAATTCTGAATAGGAATGACGATTAGTCAAAATTATTCCTTTATGAGTGTGTTAACTTTAGTTCAACTCTGAAAAGATATGGATAGTGAAAAGAAACACAATGAAAGACTGATCAACAGAATCAATACTGAGACAGAATTTAAAGTTAAAGTCATCCTTCAAACCACAGACGCTCCAACAAGCTAAAGCCCAAACATCACAGTAGCAGCCCCAGGGGCTCCATCATGTAGCAAGAACTAGACACTTCCAGGAAGAACAAGAAATTCCTTTAAAAAATATTAAAAGATAACGAATCCCGATATTTCCTCAAAAGCTACACTAAAAAAAAAACAGTTTAAGAACTTTCATTCTTCGGAGTAATATCTGAATTCTTCTGCATGAATATAGGGCTTTTTAGGCTGCTTTATGTTGGCTGTACTCTGTTTAGTTGCCTGTTTTGAAAGAGTGATGACTTTTGCTTGGCTTTCTGGGTCTCATTATTGACTTCCAGCTCAGATTTGTTATGCTTCTTTTTCCTTTTTTCCTTTTATCCATTCAGAGGTTAGATAAAATCTCAGGCGCACCATAGCTGAATTAATTCTTGACTAATTGGTCATCTTTCGATTCCAGAAATTTTTTAGTCCTGTTTAGAGAGCCTCAATGGCTGTGGCCTCTGGAGGAGAAGGAATCGCCATTTCCTTGGCTCTTCTTCCAAATTTTTCTCCCATTCTGGTTTTCTATTCTGAATTTGCCTATTTTTTTCTGTCTCAATCTGATTTTTTTCTGTTCTAATTTGGCCTTTTGTGTTTTATATTAAGGTGTTATTAATGCTTACTTTTATAATTTTTAACTTAATTTTTGAAGTTCTTATTTCGAATTATACACACATATTGTATTTAATTTTACAAAACGATCGATATAAACTTCAATACAAGAGTAGTAATGAGCAGGAATGTATTGCAATACTATAAACCTATAAGCCATCGTACAGTACAGTCAATTTTCCATCTTTATACAGTAGAGTGTAAAAATAAATCGTGGACAATTTAAAGATGTCTATTTGTTTGCTGATATTTTTTAGACGTTGACAGACTGATAGTTAAACGAGGGAGGGTCAATTGAAGTTTTACTGTATACAAGAAATTCGGAGGAAGAACACTTCGCTGGTTTCTTTTAATTTGTCTTGTGGATCCCATTACATACATAAAGAATTATTATAAAATTTCTTAACTTAAATTAATAAATATAATATTCAATACAGTATGATTTGAACAATTCTACTTTTTTGGATAGACACCTGACGATCCTGTATTTGAGGTCATTTCCCGATACACTTTGCAATCCATGAAATTGGAGTGGAAGTGGCATTAAAATTACTAGATGAAACTAAATGAATCAACGAGGTAAGAAAATAAGCAAACACAATACTTGCTCTAAACGTGAAACAATTCCCAATAATTTTATTTACAGCAGATTAAGATTAAGTTATATTAACGTTCCGTTTTCGAAGCAACGCGAGGGCTATTTAGGGACAGACATCGTAATTTTGAACCACTGTCAGATGACGAAAACGACACTTGGGCTGGCACCCCCTCTCCAAGCTTCCGAGCCACGCCAACGGGAGGACGTTAGATCACTACGTATGATTTGGCGTGCAGCGGGCCCCATACACTGCGGATCTTCGGTGGAATCGGGTTTCGAGCCTGCGACCCTCCGGTCCAGACCTTACCACTAGGCCACCACGGCCCAGCAGATAGAGTAGATAAGAATGTAAATAACTATTCATCGTCAGATCATAATTACAAAAGTATCATTTTAAGATTTCGAGGAGGCCATGAATGATGTGAGAAACCGCATGTCTTCTTTTAATATTTCGTAAGAATAAAAATTTTGTGTATTTCGATAATATATTTCCCAAGCCTCAAAAATGATTTATGCTACATTTGTTTGTATTTCCGATTATATTGTCTTCGGTGGTAGGACATTTCATGACTAGAATGCGTCCCCCTCCCCCCCTTTTTTTTTCTTTTTAGGTTAAAAAACTTTTAAGGTTAGGCCTTTTATAATTGGTTTAGTGTTTCATGAAGGTATTATTAACATAAGGACTCAATGGGTGTCAAAAAGTTTGTAGCTATACAAACGTTACGTGTAGATTTGTTAGATCATGATGTGAAGGAATCCGGAAAATTGGGAAGTATAGAATTTTAAGCATCTCCTGTAGTGTAATCGTTCCTTACTGTACATCGCTGAGTTTTGTGCATTAAAAAAAGTCTCATTTAACGCTGCCATCTCACTAAAAGGTCTAAATAGGTCTAAATAGGAGAAGCAGATGCTTCTCCTATTTGTGTGTCGATCACATTACTGTACATTTGCATCTCCGGACACTACTTTCTATGCAAAAAATATTAGTTATTGTCTGACGGTACGCTTACTACCTTTTCAGACACCCTGTATGTACCCGTAATTCTTCTATATTTCGAGAATCTGCAAAAAAATATATATAATTAATTTAAATTCAATAAGTTATCTATCTTGCCAGTATTTCAAAACATTTATTACTTTAAAGGAGAGAAATAGCAAATATTCAAATAAAAATACCAGTTAAAAAAGCCCCAAAAGAACCCCGACAGCATCTTTATTTTTTAAAAATAATTTATCCAGTCCCATATTAAGGAATGTGCAACAGGTAACACAGGCTCTGAGTGTGACACTGAAATGGTGCTAACAAATACTTTAAAATGTATAGATGTCCTGTTATATGATTTCCTGGAGTGAAAAGTATTAAACAAAAGGCCAGGCCTTTTTGGTATCGATGTAGTACTTCCTAGGTAATTTTTTCCTCCTCTGTTCAGGTGTGAAAGACTTCTCGAAATCATAACCCATGGTGACGTTTGAGGCCCCGTCTCCAGTGCAGTTGCCAGCTTTGAACTCCTTGTAGCTGTTGCAAGCATGAGCGACGAATTTCCCGGGAAAGTCGCTGATGGATAATTTGTAATATTCGATGGCTTGCGAGTGTGCACAAAAAGATGGAACAGAAGACACTCCAATCACTAAAAAGAAAGATTATTTTTTCATGTTATTTTTTTTTTCATGAAACACGATGAATTTTACTAGATGACTTTATTAATTACAGGTTCCGATCCCATACTGTGTCATGAAATCTTGATTGCCCTTACATCTATGAGATTTTTTCTTTCTCCGATACGAAATATAGGAATATAAAGAATTTGTAAATAGTCAAAAAATTCGACGGTGAGATTTTAGCGAATCTCCACGACCTTAAAGTGTTCGAAAGTGCTGTTTTTTGAACTGTACCACTAAGTCTGTCTACGCGGTGATTCAAAAAAGTTAAGACGTGTAAAGTTTTGTATGTGTTGTTTACACAAAACGAGGGGTTTATTTTAGATGCATTTTATTTATAAAACACAGGTTCCAAACCAGAAGAAACAATTAAATGTCTTTCGTTTATAGATATTTATTAATTTATATAAACTGAAAATATATGCTTATATGTAACTCCAATCACAGTCACGCAATTCATCACGTTTAATGCTAAAACATAATCAGTGTCATATAACTGTACATACACACACTTAGCACGCAGACTCCGTCCTAGTCAAAGCCATGCAGATGACAGGAGAGGTCGCTGAGAAGCAGCCCACTGCATCTTCAAGCATTAAATCCATGGGACCAGACTAGGGTTAACTCTGTTTCCTTTCTGACTGCTCTCTCTCTTTCTCTTCACTTCAACTACCTATGCTGTTATATCTTTAAAACTTTGTTTGCTATGAATACTGCATTCATGTTGATTATTTAGTTATGTATTTAGGCTTTTTTAAGGACATAAATTTATTATTTATCCTCATCTTCTTTTCGTGTATATATTTGTGTTTATTTTATCGCTGTTCGGTGACTTAAAACTGTGAGTACTAAACTCAATAAGCACAACATATTAAATTGATGCGCCACACTGGGCACATACGCCTGACGTGAGAGAGAATTCACTCCTTTGTTTTTTACACCCATTTTCTCATGTGATGCTGCAATAGCGATTCTCCAGAAAATTTCAACACTACTTTCAATTAAACCGAATTTTTTTGAATATATATTTTTAAGTTCTGTACTAAATTTCGATTGCGAGCTCTCGTGAATTTCAAGCTTTTTTTTTCTCTTTCTTTTAAAGCATGCGAAAAAATTCCGTACTCACCAAACATGAAATTGAAATGCTTAGCTGCGTCCCAAACACTCTTCGAGCAACTTGGCTGACTAGCGCCACCATTTACATAAAAGTCTGCGTCTCCCATCGGAAAATAAGCTCCAACTAGCATGAAGAGGGGAAAAAAAGATTTCACTTTTATATACAGGGTGTCAACTAATTTCTAAATAGTAAGACATACACTTACAATCAGAAAAATGCTTTAAATGACGTAAAGAACCGCAATTTGATCCTTTTGAGTGCATAAATGTACTTCTGAAAAAACTACGAAGACTAAATTTTATACAGTCTCACGGCCCTATTAGTCATATTTAGTAGAATATTCTTGACGCACTAACATTTTAAACAAAAAAGTTCCACTCTTCTGCGACTAAAACTGATCGTGTTATGAAGCCTTTAATATCGCTGTTGAAACCATTTCATAGCCGCCTCGAAGAAGATCCTGTTATTAACAACGCACAGTGCTTGCTCGTAGCGGTCGCTGATTCTGATATTCAAAACTTCATAACTCTGTCAGTTTTAGTCGTATAAGAGTGGAACATTTTTGCTAAAAATGTTAATCAGTAATATCTCACTTAATATGACAAATAGGACCGGGAGACTGCATAAAAATGTAGGCTTCGTAGTATTATCAGCAGAACATTTATGCACTCAAAAAGTATAAAATATTATTCTTTATCTCATTTAAAGCATTTTTCCAAATGGAGGTACATGCCTACCAGCCACGAAAATCAACAAATCAAACATGAAATTCGAGATGTAGGTATTTCAGGCATACGTAGAACAAAAATTGAGTTCTCATGATAAAAGGTGCAGCGAAAAAATTTCGAAAAATTCAAGTGGCAACACTCATTATACATTTCCTACTCAAATACGTTTTTAAGTTTATAGCGTAGTTAAAAGCCGTGAATGGCTGGCGTTGGAACGGTATTTGGAGGTCGAAAAACATGAACGTAACACAGACTAAAACAGTGTGGGAAACGAGCAGACTAAGAACAGAGGAATATCACAAAACCAAAACATTTTGATTAATTTCACAAAGGCTCCAAGTAGAACCTCTGTCATAATCGATGGCACTTTGCACATAGAAGGTGGTGGACAGCTATGAAACTCGAATCATAGCACGAGGAATTTTTTTAACTTTACTGGTATGTATGATGGTTATTTTCGTTCAAGTCTGAGGAATCAATATTCATCCATGAAATACGTGCTTCATTGCCATCATCATTCATTATTTCATCAATCCTTTAATCAGACATATTTCTACATTATTTTACGTATTATTCAGGAAAATAAAAAGAGTGCATTCATTTATTCTTTGCTCGTGAATTTGAAAGCGGAGTTTTGCTTCCATTTTTACAATACCTATGTTAGAGAATTAAAACAATTATTCGCTTGGAGACAATAAAACACAAATAAATCATACTAAGCAAAAGCTATATTAGTACTGAAAGACCCAGAGATCAAAAGTTATCTAAAAAAATAACTTATGCATTATTAACCTGACTTCTAAGTGAGATGTTAAAATTACGATTGAATTTCTCAAAATAACACCAAAAGGCAATTATCAAAATACTGCTGATTTGATCATTTTTATGATTATTTTTTTTGTTTCAAGTGTAAATAAAAGTATATTTTCAAACAATATCTTTTGGGAAGATATCTCATATATCTAAAAAAAGACGCCTTTCAGGTTAAAAAAAATCAGAGCTCACATCTTGACATTTAAAAAAAAGTTTAATAAATTGACCACATCTTTTTAATAGATCCTCTAAAATATAAGCAGATATCTCGAAAACCATACAAATTTTCATAATTAAAATACCAGGGCTCAAATCTTGATGTTTCAATAAATTGATAAATGTTTATGTAATTTTATTAACTTGTAGAAGCTCGGAACTTGTATTCAACTTATTTTCTATGAAGCTATACAGCCAGTCTAATATATGTATTATTTTGTAACTTACGGTATGGCAAACCTGTTCCTCCATTTGTGTGTATGACGTCCACAATGTCAGCATCGCCTGGATCTAGTCTCTTAACTAAAGAAGTATCCTTTGTATATGTAACTCCAGCAGGGTCCAATGCTAAAATATTATAACACGGTTGTTAAAACAATGCAGAAATTCACTATCTCGATATAATTTAATAACTCTCACTATTTTGATATAATTTAATAACAAATTAATAATAATTTAATAGAAAAATGATATACTGCAGATGTCATATAAATAACGATAAATTTACAAAAAAGCTTGATAAATTTAAATTTACTTTCTTACGCAATTAATGCATTAGTTCTTCGTAATAATAATGCTAAAATTAATTTTAACACAAGATTGGCCAAAGAAAAAGGTAAAACCAAATGACTTTTACAGAAACAAGAAAATAATTATTACAAATATTGTCAAATGGAAAAAATAATCGGAAATGAAATAATTATGCAACTTATTTTAGAAGTGGTATTTTTTTCTTTAAATAGCTGAGGAAAGCAGCTGAAGTGCTTAAACTCCATATCCTGGATCGTCTCTTTCAATTATATTTATAGTTTTAATTGTAACAGAGTGCATATGATTTCACATTTTCTATAGGTTCTTTTGGCATTTATTTAGTACTTTTAATTATTTTTACTTATATATATATATAACAAATAAGAAGCAATCATAACAGAATTGTAAAAGCAACATAATCAACAAAAACATTCATAAAACAAAATGTCAAGAAAAAATCTGCGGGAAGAAAATGCCGAGAGTTCTTATAGAGAGAAAGTAAACAAAAGGGGGATATATATATAAAAAGGGAAGATAATATAGAAAATATATATATAACACAAACGCAACGAATGCGCAATAATGCTGCAATTCAAGAAGATTTGTGGAAAACATATCAATGTCATGAAAATCAATCAATGTTGAAATTAAATAGAAAGACTGTAGTAATCGGTAAAAGATGCTCATCAGGGTAAGTAAAATCTATACGAACCGCTAAAAAATTAGAGAAATCGTAATGTTTTCTGCGAACAGTGCTGGCATAAAGCTAAAAACACAGTCCTTTACCCCGAACATTATGATTGACCAAGAATTTGAATGAAATACCAAATATTAGAAATAATTTTACGAACCTAAAACTGAGAGATGCAGCCAACGGGAGACGTGACAAAGGAGAGAACCTAACGCATCATGTAGGGTCCGGATGTTTACGAAATATCAAGTTATTTTCTTTTGCGCCAAACTTCTAAGGTTGGGGATCGAAAACTCCCCCAAACCCCCTTAATTAACTCCCTTAACTCCCCCTTAATCGAAACTCCCCAACTCGGTCTTCAGTGAAAGTTTCCAACAGGAACATCCTGACATGGGCAGGGCACCATCCTGTATGAAGGTGACGACAGGTAACGCGTCTTTTCTGCAATGCAGGCGGAAAAGTGTAAAATAGTGTTCTGCAGTGGCTGTACAGGTGTTCTAGCCGGATACAGGACAACGCTCTTCAAAAAAGACAAGTTCCAGAATGAAAGACTCTGTGAAACCACACCAAACTGTCACATGAGGAGTCAATGCCGGTAATAACTGATGAAGTGTCTGTATCTTGTACGGATAAAGATTCGAGATCCCGTGCAGAATACGTCGAGGTTGTTAGTTTAAGTGGCCCTCACGATCACCAGACTTGACCCCAACAGATTTTTGGTTGTAGGATACTTAGAGTCTCGTGTGTACCGGGGCTCCCAAACCACTTTGGGGAAACTGAAAGATGCCATTCGACGGACTGTCGGTGACATTGATACCGACTTGCTACACTCAGCTGTAATAGGCGTAGTGACGCTCCTCACTTGCCTAATACCTTGTAGTGGTGGTCATGTTGAACATCTTTTAGTTAAAAATAAATGCACAGTGTCATGTTATTGTGATCTGTTTCATTATTTGTTCGTGTTTGTCTGATTTGCATAAAACGTCTCAGTATGACGTGCGAGCGCCCTCTTTCGGTTACTTTTGGAATCATTTTTTTTATACATGGAAAAAAATCCAATCTCCCTCTGATCATATTCACGCAAACCGAAATTTTTTCCGAGCAATACTTCTTTTATTATGAATTTTTGAAGTTTGCACGAATTTATGATGCACCCGGTATATATATATATATATATTAAAAAAACTTTGATTTAACCTGGTTAAGCTTGTCCACTGCCAAGCTACTAATTTTATTGTTGAAAACTCCAAATATTTGGAGGATTGCCTTTTTTCAATAGTTCTGATTGCAACAGAGTTCATTTACATGTTTAAACTTACCTTTTGCTCTTAGTATCTATAGTATTTTCAATTTTTTAGATTTGGTTATTTTGTTTAATTAATAAATTTTTAGTTTTAGAATTGCATTTTGATATGTCTTGTTTACATTGTTTTGTATGTTCATATATAACAAGCTATATTTTGGTTTATATATATATATATATATATTATGTAGCTTTTACTACTGATTTGATTGTTTCTTATATGTATATATATAGAGAGAGAGAGTATAAATCGTAAAATCAAAAACGCACTTAAAGCACAATAACGTTTCTTCAGCGGATGAAGTTATTGTGAATTTCTAAAATATAAAAAGTTTGACATTTTCTTGCAATCAGTTACGCCGTAAAGCGTAAAACACTGATTTTCTATAAGTTAAGCGCGAAACTTGTAACTCGATACTTTGTTTACACCTCTCCAACGCCGGTCTGCACCGTGACCCTCTGCAAACACTGCCATGTCAACATCCGTCCTTCTGGTAGGTAAAATTTATTCTTACTTTGCTCTAATGTTATATCACATCGCACTTTTGGTTTTAATTATTCAAAGCTCTTCTCTCTGATTTTGGTTTGACATTAGGGATGAAAATGAGTGTTTTAGTCCTTACTGTGAGTGTGTGTGCGTGCGTGCGTGAGTGAGTGCGTGTGTGCGTGTGTGTGTGTGTGTGAGAGAGAGAGAGATATATATATAATTAATTTACTTATTAATAATCATACACACACTATAATAATTACTATACTTTAAATTCTAATATTATATATATTTTTAAATCTTAATTATGGTACAATACTAATGGATTCCAAAATCACTTTTCTTAAACTCCAGTTTCGTTTAATTTTCCGCCCTGGAGGTATATTAAATCACGCATTTTGGCATAGTTATCACTTTAGTCGTTCCACACGCGCCCACAGAAATCATGAATTAGCGTCTTGTTGGCGCCAGACTTTTCTCATGAATTTTCAGAGCATGGTATTATTATATTTTTATTTACTTATTTTCCTTTTAATTTTTCGTTTAACATCTGTAATCTTCTATAACAGATCAATGTTAGTTTGTTTTCTCATATATTTGTTATGTACAGATATTTATACATATTAATCTATTTCCTTGAGTGAATATTTGTCTCAGATATTTATCTGAGACAAATATTCACTGCATTTTAAACATTTGCATTAATAATTGAGAAGATGTATTATTCCATAAAATACATTTTTTGATCAAATTTTTTAAAAGGTTCAACGGAAGGAAAAGTGAGTAACATGTTTAATACTAAGCGCTATTTAACTTTTTCAGAAACGAATTTTTGAAAGTAAAAAATGAATGTTTTTCATTTAAAAGCAATTTAATCATTTTATATTGGCAGCAGTTCAATTAGTCTGGAAAAAAATAAAATTAAATCTAGCAGATTTTTATTTTTTCATTAAAAATAATTTTAATTTAAAGAAAAGTTAAAATTACCCATGCATTAGCATATTTGAAAAAGTAAAATAGGAAAACTACCATTTGTATCAACATAAGGTATCAAATTAAGCATATTTTTGTTCAGAAATTTATTTAAAAAAAACTGTTGACTTTACTTGCTTAGAACTAAAACAAATAAGATATAAATGGAAAATTTGAATAAACTTTTATTATATTGTGAATTTCATTGTTTTCATACTTAAGATGGCTGAATATTTTTTTTCTGTTTTTTATATCATAATATTTAAACTTTCGTCTGATAGTGGTGGCTCAGTGTTAAGGCCTCGGCATCGAAGCCATGTTTACAATAAAAGCTCTAGTGTTGCTTCTAACACTATTAAACTAAACTTCTTGTGACTTGTCCCAGTTTATATCTTCATGTAATTCTGTTAATTTTTTAAAATGAAATAAGAACATTTCCATCATACATATTTTTTAAAAATAGATTTTCTCATTTATGCGTTTAATTGCTTAAGTTTCTCAGAACATTATTTTGAAAGAATCATATTTATCATCTATTTACGTAAAATCTGAAAGAAATTCTTCTTTTTCAAATGATTCCATGGCAGGATTCTATTATGAAAAAAAGCATATAATAATCATAAATGAATATGAAGAAGATTCGATTTTCAATAAATATTTCACGCAAATTTAATCAAAAAATTGCTCCTAATTTGGATTAGCCGAAGAAGCCAAAAATAATACTAAACTAGTAAAAACATTTTTTTTTTTTAATTCTTACTAAACCTTTTTTTAAAAAACGATAAATATAGTAAATTACATAAGTTTATTTTTTTAAAGTACATTTACTAAATTTCTACAATAGCTACTAACATTCCTACTAAATTTCATTCACTATAAATTACTACACTTCTACACTGCATTCCTACTACATTTCATTTACTATAAATTTCTTAATTTCTTCAATACTAATATAACAATTCTACAATATTTTTGACAATACCTGTTATTCTATGAACTGGGAATTGTTGCCCAACAAGTCCAGCTACATGGGCCCCAAGACTATGCCCAA
>BGPR01001094.1:183195-197378 GCA_013235015.1 Araneus ventricosus | reverse complement strand
ATTTTTCTCTTAATCTCCATACCATAGAACATCTTTTCCGCATAGGTAGGTTTTAATTAATAATAACTTTTTTAAAAAAATCGTATAATCAAAATCAGGTATTTTTTCATTTTTTTCAGAAATTCAACCCCCTTGCGGCGGTTGTTAACCTAAAATTCAATTTTTTATTTTATTTTTCTCTTAATCTCCATACCATAGAAAAACTTTTTCGTATAGGTAGGTTTTGATAATTAATAATTTTTTTTTCTCCATAGAAGAGCGATCCACCCTACTATACAAGCAAAAAATACATTTAAAAATTATTTACATCTTAGTATTATTTTGCTCTTTAAATGTCCTCATAATATTTTATTTCTATGCAAGACATTTTTCTCGATTTTTCCTTCTTTATTTTTTTATCATTATGAAATAACCATTGAAACTTCATCAGATCTCTGGAAGATTAAATCATCAGTTGGAAAAAAATTACATGCTGATTAAAAGAAAAATGAAAAATTCGAAACTCATCTATCATCTTCTCGTGACTCTATTAAGATATAATCATTTGGCGTTCCTTTTTTCTTTTTTTTCCAAAGAAGCATTTCATGCAGATATTTCTACATTATAACTAAAACAAAGCAATGAAATGAAAATCATTGATTTTTATATGTAGCAAATTATTACGTATGAATCACAGTATGTATAAAATAGATCAAGTTGACATATTTCTTATTTTTAAAAAACTTCCAGAATAAATGAAAAAGTACAATAGTTTCATTTTAAAGTCCTGACAATGGACTCGTCTCCGGGACCAGGGGCAAGGTGTCCCGTAATCAAGAAGTTTCATTTTAAAGTTGAAGTTCAAATACCAGTATGCAGCCAAACAACATTGTTTTTTATAACTTCATTGCATAGAAATTTTGAAAAGACGCATAATGCATATTATTTCCAAAATTCCCCCCCCCCCCCCCTTTTTTTCCAGAAGTGAACAAATTGAATAATAGATGGCAGCACTAAATGACACTTCAGCTTGAGGCTTTCAAGGGTATTAATCTTAGTTTTTTTCCCCTAAAAAACTAAGATATGAAAGAACTTTTAAATTCCCTTTATTACAAGCTCATTTAACATCTTTCTTTTGTTTATAATAGCCGCGAAGAGAGTAACACTAAATTGGAATGTTTGTTTTTGACAATGGTAAGTTGTCTTTTTGTTGATATAATTTTATCTATTCAAAAAATTTAGATTAATTGGAAAGAAAAAACCCATTGTTCAATTTCGTAGTAAATATAATATGATGTTTGATAAAAAATATTTAATTGTGACAATGCATTATTAAATCCGGGACAATAGTTATTTCGCATCCAAATATGAAATGTCAGTATCTTTATGCTTGTTGGATATGAAAACTAAAGCATTTTGTAAATTTTCTTAAAAAGCCGCATAAATACTCTGGAAATTACAGAAAATTTGTCGGTTAAAAGCTTTCAATCCTTCTCTCAAATACAATATATAAACTCAGTCAATTGATTAGCCAGAGGTATAGAAGTGTTTGGAAATTCAAGTATTCTGTATATTGACTTCTTATACAGATGGCAAACTGTATTTTTGTTTGGACCCAAACTTTAACAACAATGCATGCTTCTAGATCGCTGTGTTTTCTACACTTCAATTTCATAAAAAATAGGAAATATTTATTTATTCGTATTTTATGAAATTGTGTTTAAGTACAAAAATACTTACTTTTGTTGATGAAATCGGATGTATTGATGATGCGGATGTATTATTTGTATTTAAAAAAATAATAAGTTCTAATTACATCAAGGTTGTTTAATTAGAACTATTGTGGCTTTAAAGCCTTTAAATATTTTTATTCGAAACTGGAGAGTTTTTACTGGAGAAATAAGCTAAGATCCATTTTGTCGAAGAAATAA
The DNA here is from genome assembly GCA_013235015.1 of Araneus ventricosus. Lineage (NCBI taxonomy): Eukaryota > Metazoa > Arthropoda > Arachnida > Araneae > Araneidae > Araneus > Araneus ventricosus. Next base: position 195,468 of record BGPR01001094.1, on the reverse strand, counting down.
TACCTATTTTTATGTCAGCATTTGGCAAATTTTTAAAAAATATGTTTTTATAGAAAAATAACTTGTCATTCTTTATTTAAAACTTATTCAATACATTACGAAAAAGTTCCTTGAATAAAAAACTCTTAAATTAAGTCTTTGAAAGAACACTACTTTATCCTATCATTAACCAAACATGTAGAGTAAAATAATTTGTATTTTTCGCATTTTGCCTGTATTGAGCATAGAACAAGCAAAACTTTGTTCGCAAATATTATATTATCCAAAATATCGCATTTTATACTGCAAGCTGCTTCGTAACATGATTTGATTATAATGTGCACGTCACTATCGAGAAATGGGAAGTTAATTAATATAGAACATTAATTTATGCTACAAAAATAATGCCGATATAAATAAAAAAAATATTCAATTGAGTTGTAACTATTGAAAATAGAATTAGCTGAACATAGTTTGCATTTAAAGCACTGAAAAATAAGCAAATTGACCAAAATAAACAATTGAATAACTCTCAATTCGACACATTACCCAAAAAATGGCCAAAATAGCAAATTTCATTTTATTGGCTTATTTCGTTGCTCTTATTGTTCTACTTATTGTATCAGAATTTCAAATATGTAACTTTAATATTTCAGAAGTTATTTAGATTTTTATTTCATATGACTAATGAAAAACATGCACAAATGACAACTTTAAATGGTTTTTTCTCCATGTCGGACTTTTCTGCACTTTCATGCTTTCAAAATGCTAAGACTTTTTTTTTCCTTTTTAAGATAGTTTTTAAATTTTTTTATACGTTTATCGTTATGTGTAAGATAAAACTGTGCGTGCAATAAGCATTCAATTGCTCAGTTTTTTTTATATGCAAGATATAAAATGAGATAGCACATTTTTCAGCACATAAAACAGTAAAAAATCTATATTTAAGCGAATGTTAGATGCACCTTAAAATCCATGCACAGTTTTGTGTAATATATTTCAGTGAATCGACAAATGAAATTTGAAACAAAAATATTCATATTTGAAAAAGTAGTTAGGATTTTTAAAAAATTGAATTTTTCTTTAAAAAAATTCAACTTCAACTAAACAAGCGGATCAAAATTCATTTTTTCTCTTCAAGACGACTTTATATGATTGTTATGTCTCAATACTATCAAAACCTTTTTAATAACACTTCAAATTAAAAATGAATGTTGAGAATGTAATGTGTCCCCCTTAAAAGCTCAGAAATTAAACAATAAATATTTTCTCTCGTTCGTTTTAAAGGTATTACCGGGTTTAATGCTTATCCTTTCTTACCATTACTTTTAGATAATTGTTCAACATATTTGTAATTATATTTATTAGACGTAATTTATACAATTTCAAATTCCGTGATTATCATCCCGTTACTGTAGCAATTACAACTTAGACTTTTGTACACCATTGTTCGTCGAGTTTTTCTCGTTAAAAAACTGTGCTAAATTTCTTATTTCAATTTATGTGATGGAAGGGTGGCTACTGATAATTTATCCACTCCAGAACATGCAGCCATGATGCCCTGCAGGTTGGATGGGTTTGTCTTCTGATACTGCCACACCTTGAATCTCACTCACTCAGTCAGTAGAAAACGGCGCATGTTTCTACAAAAATAAAAAATAAGCAATAAATGATAATAATAATTTATTCCATTGATTAAACTGCATGCATATTGATAGGAATACACCATAAATAAAATAAGATCTCCATGACTGAAAATTATGAGAATCATTTACTACACTAGTATCAAAAAGGACCCTCTATGTTTGAAACCAGATAGGTATTCAGGAAATAAAATATCAAAAGCTAGAAATTTTTCATTTAATGATATGTTCATGCTTTGAAACGACGCGTGAAATTTCATTATGAAACCGCTTACAAAAGATTTCTAAAATACTTCTCTTTTAGTACTATTTCTTTTAAACTTTCTGTGCTAATCCACGGGAAAATAGTATTCATAACTGGTCCTGGAACCGATCATTATCGGCCACATCTTTTTCCCCATAGGAAAGCAAAAATATACTCTTGGAAAAACGTGAGCTTACCTTTGAACACAAGCAAAGCGCATTCTAAATCTTTGCATCTGGATTAAACTCCTAGACTGAATATCTTTCCAACTCAACCCTTTCTCACGTATCTATCGCGTCCGAAATCTTCAAACGATATTTTCCACTTCAGCAAGTCCGTGACAAATCCTTTGTACCTATCAACAGAATAAACATTTCCTCCAAAAGGTGGTCCAACATCGTCGTTCCTTTTGCGGACGCAATGCCAACAACAAAGCGTTCTGGTAAACGCCCCATCTTTTCAAAATCCACAGATTTGGGAATAATATTTTCAAACGATCAATAACACCGATAACACGACATGTTGGCCACTTTGACATAACCCTTTGAGGTCTCTTTTTAACCCTTTCTCCACGGGTGACTTAAGCCAAACACAAAGGAAGGTTTAATGCTTTGAGAACTGATATAAAAGAATTCTTTTGTCAATATTCAAAATGGCGTAAAATGTGTATTGGGAAAACGTGACTGTTGGTGCTGGAACCTTAATCTGGATTTTAGATTCAAATGCGACACTTTTGACAAATGAATTATTTATTATTTGATATAGGAAATGATTTATTGAACACTAGTCAATAATGTTTGTTACTAGGATTGTAATGATTAAAGTGAGAAATGGGTTGTAACCAGATGCTTGTCTAGTATCTTTCAACTAGTTCTATCAAAAATGGTAAGATTATCAGATAAGTTGGATTTTTTTAAGTGAGGTGGTTTAGTCCAAAATGTCATTTTTTCGCACTTGTTTTAGTTAATGATTTTAAAATGAATTGCAACAGTTTTCATAATTTCGAATAAAGTTCTAATTTTATTTTTTAAAACTTTGTAGAAACATTCATCAGTGTTCGCTGAAATTTAACATTTATAAAACAAACATTACGAAATATTTCAGACAAGAAAAAGTTCAAAATGAATTCGCATTTATTTTAAACAACTTTTGAAGCGTACAATATTATTCCTCTTTAAGCGCAATTTTTATTCCACATTTATTGCTTATATTTTAAATTTCTAGCAAGGAAATTTTCATAAATATTTTGCTTACTTCATGGCACTTCAATGGTGAAAATATCAAGTATATTTTTATCCCTTAAAATTCGCTTCTAATATCCTACACTCAACAAAACATTTCTTGATAACAGCATAGCACATGTAAACCTAATGATGAAATTATAAGTGCTATAGGAAAAAGGCATTAATTTTTTTAAAGGCTATAGAAAATCCAATAGAATACTGCTCCAATGAGGTTTAGAAATCTCAAAATACACAGGATACATGAACATTGTTTATTGTCCCACGAAACTGTTTCCTAGTTCTTTTAAGACTTTTAAAATCTTTCTGAGCAATGACTTAATGTTCGGGATTGCTTAGATAAAATCTAAAAATAATTTCTATAATGATGACATAGTTAGACATTTTTTACTCTGGGCAGAAATTATCATTAAATGTTACTGAGAATATTTCACACTATGAGCCGTTCACTTTGTCAAATTCTATAAGTTATGTTGAATAAACTCTGAATAAAAGCAAAAACTTTCTACAAAAATTAATAACTAATGCTCTTAGACTAGACACGGATAGAAAACTTAAAGGACAAATAACTGACACGATTATTTATCCAACATGATTTTTAAGGTCAGTAACGCCTAGCAGACTTATCTATTTATGCAAATTTATTGATTTTTACAATTGAATCCATATTTAATAACTCAACAGTTTCAATATAACTAGCAAATTAACGATTATAATATTAATATTTTAACTACAATATAATAGTAAAATTTATGTAATAACTAGAAATTAACTTCACCTATTCGGTACTAATCATTTGGGTAAATCCTAATACAAATGGAGATATTTGAGTGCCATCAGATTTGAAGGCCAAATGCATTGAAGTTCGGATGCTAGAATTTCCCAATTATTTGACAGCCACGTTTGGAAAATTCGAGAATTGGTAATTATACAATCAAAGTGATAATTATGTTTTTAAAATATTTTTATTAAATTAGAATAATAATTATATTACAAAATAAATAACTGTAAATGAAACAAGGTTTGATATATTTATGTATATTTCGACTAAAGAATTTAAGTGTTAGTGAGCCATTTATTCACTTGAAAATGTTTCGCAAAATGAAACATTGGTCAATTCTATTAGATAAGTAAAACAAATTCAAAATAAAAGCAAAGCATTTTTTCGAAATCAAGCAACTAATACTTATAAAATTTTTTATTTCCCAGGCAATAAACTTTGGCATTGCTAGGTATCATTCACGACTGTTTATAGAATCCAGTACTCGTTATTAGTTAAGATAATATACTCTAAGCCTCAAAACTCTCGACCTAATTTGTTTAGGAATTCTCATAAATAAACTAAACTCTTTATTTTCCAAGTAGTAAACTTTTATTCTGAGATGCATCATTTACTATGCTCTTCTAGGATCATTGACGTACCTTTACAATGACAGAAGAAATAGTTACATAGTATAGATATTTCATTCTCGACAAAAGGATAAAAAAACCCTCCTGCCCATTTTGAACCCCTCATTCACATTAGCCATAAATTCAAGCCGGACTCCCCTCAGATTTAGAAGAGCTTCAAAGCGAACCGTCGCTACCCTCTGTACTTGTCAAAAAATGAAAGATATTTTCTCGGGGTTACGGGGGACGTTTCTCTGGGTTTGAAGGGTTAATGTAGCGTTAAGTTTTTTAAGCTGCAGTCTGAGGTTAGAAAGGGTTGCTTTTTACGATCGTTATACATCTTTTGCTATTCACATTTATGTGTATTTTTACTGCTTGCGATGAATAGCAAATGTTATATTTGTCGTGGCTGAAAAATCTATCGCCTTATATTATGCAAGCATTCTCTATAAGTGTGACTCCTAGTCTTTGTGATGCATTTTATGGAGAAATTTTTATAGAAAGAGGGTTCAAACCTTAGAGAATCAAAAAGAAATATGTTTCTTTAGGCTAATAATGATAAAGCAGCGTACATTATTTTGATCACACATTTTTTCTTGCCTACTGTATCATAATAAAGCATTCAAGAAAAGCATTTTAAATTTAAAACACTCTTTGAATATTTCGGTTGTAATTAAAATGGTGCTAATTTTCAGAAATTTTCTGCGTTCAACTTTAGGTTGTAAACTTACGAGGTTTCTTTAATTGCATATGAAAATTTGTCCATATTTTACATCTTTAATAATTTAATTATTAAAACAAATTGATTACATTTGTAAGAAATGGCATATAATTCGAACTCGGAAGAATCTAAGTATTTAACCCTGAGGCAATTTTTTCCTCCTCCGAGAGTGCGGCGGTACCAGCTCACCTCAAAACATAAATAAGTATTAAATAAACTATATAAAGCTATGAAATGGTAAACATGGTATAATTTAGTTATCACAATATGAAAAGTAATATTATTAATTCAAAATTATTTTTAATTTTATTTATTAAATTTGAAAAAAATATTAAATACGGTTATAAATAGTTGTGTTGAGGTGCTGAAATACTCCACTAAACTAATACAGGGCTAATGGTTTGTTTTATTTAGTAGAGTAGCCTTTTCATTGTACTTTAATAGCACATTCAGTTTTAGTGATGTAAATATGCTCACTGTTGCGTGTTTTTTCGATGAGTTGACATGTTCAATTTTGAGAACGTTGTATCGTGACCTTTTCGAAATGCTCATTGTATTGCATACACCGTGGACTCTCGTATAATGTGAATTCGTATAACGCGACGAATAAATTGCGACTGCAGGGCTGTAAACAGTCTCGTATTACGAGTAAGATTAACTTTTTTTCGCGAGGTTTTTAATTTTTCCGATTCATTGTTCAGATACCTTTTGTTTTTAGCTTGAAGGAAGATTATCTTCCGTTTTTGTTCATTTTCAGTGCTTCGACACTCGAATTCCTCATTGGGTGAAGTGTAGAGATATGTTTGAATTTGTAAAAATTCGTCTAGCAATGCATGCCCCGTATAAAGCAATAGCGTATTTCGTGGGGAATACTCTCTCTCTATATATATATATATAAAAGAAGCAAAACATAATAGAAAAAACTATATATATATATATAATACTCTATACATATTAGATTTTATACTCTCTTTCTCTCTATATATATAAACATCAAATATTAATTTAGTAATTTATTCAAACGTGCAATAAATTTGCAATATACCTAATTATTAGAATTAAATTAAACTACCCTATCTATAATCATACACTTAAAATACAAAAGAAAACATGACTTAAAACCATTAGCAATAATAATTAACTAATAACGAACTTGAAGAAGGCAATCCTTATTTGAAATTCCAACTAGCCTGGGGACTATATATATATATAAAATAATAAACAAATACAGAAATCAAGATAAAAAATAATTATATACAAAAAGAGCAATAACCAATCAAGAAATTAATACTTTAATCAAGATATTGACTGTCATAACGAAAAAAACTTAAGTATTTACGACAAAAGAAATGGATTTAAATTTAATGTTAATAGGTTTAACTTTTGAAATTCAAATATCTCTTTTAAGATCTATAAAAACACAGTAGTACATCAATTATTAAGGATTAAAAATATTTGTAATAATTCAGAATCAAAGAAAAAGCAAATTGAACTTTTTAAAAATAATCTTAATTCCAATAAAATTCCCAATTCTCTTTATTTACCTTTATTCCATAGCATTTTATTAGGTTTTTTAAAACAAACTTACTTTATTTACCATTAGTCTATATCATTTTACCGTTAATTTCATTTTTATTTAATTATCTATTTTTTTATATTGATACTTTTAAAAAGGTTCTTAAGACTTTTCATGACTACTAAAAAGTTTCTAAGACTTTTCACTGCTAGTAAAATATTAAACGAAACTCGTGACGTTAACTGTTAACCTTCATAACCTAGAACACGTCAGCACTTCTGAACGTTCAAATGTACGCATGCCGCGTGCTTATGCATTTGAATCCCACTCCTGACTTATTTATACATTCATGGACTTTTAGGTGAGTATTGACATCTTTTTTCTCCATTTTTGTTTTAAATTAGTGGTTTTAAAATTTGGTTTCATGTATTTTATTTCAATAGACATGAACTTTTTGCCTGATATTTCTTTGTTTAAAAATATTGTTTTTGTTCGGTGTTCCGGGGAAGCAAACTCTTTTTAGCATTATTGCTAGAGGTTGTGTTTAGATAACACCGATAATAAGTATAAGCTCGTTCGGCATTTCCCTGCTGATGACGCTCCCTGGACGCTAGCGTTATGTTCTGTTATTTTGTTTGTTTTTTTTCTTTTCAGAAATGGTTTTAATGTTTTCTTTTGTTTATATATATATATATTGCATTAAACAGCTTTTTATCTGCGGTGTGGTGAGAAAGTTTGCAGAGGGAGGTGCCAGCTTAGGTGTCGTCCTCGTCATCCTTCGTCATTTTGACCGCGGTTCAAAATGACGAAGTCCGTCCTAAAATAGGCCTCGTGTTGCTTCAAAACGGGAAGTTAGAGTAATTAAACTAATTCTCTCCGTGATCTGAAATAATTCATAGCCTCAAGATTGGAAGAAGACTTGTGATAATTGTCTTCTCTCTATGTCTCTCTCTCTCTCAAAAATGCTCTGAATAAGGATACTTGAACCCTAATCACCTTGAATGCAGACACTTATACAAAAAGAATAACAAATCATATTTATTCTAAATAACTGTCCGTTTCCATAAGCAAAATTCATTTACATATTATATTGAAATAACTTGATAGTTTCCAAGCACAATTTGTTAAAAAAAAAATCATGGATTTTCTCACAAAAGTTTTTGTGATTTCATGACGGCAATTTTGAATCTTACTAAATTCAAAACGACAAAAAAATGGCATCAAAATAATACATTTTTAACAAATTTATTTGCCGTTAATAACAGATGTTGTTCACAGAAATGTTAATTTTTAACATATGAATTCTGCAATTCACGAGTAGCCGATCAAATTTTAATAAAACGATGTAGGAAAAAGGGCAACTCAAGGAAAATTGACTTTAATACCGCTACGTTTTAAATCGCTTAGGAAGGACGGAACAGCGTCGGATTTGAATCTCGGAAAGACAGAGAAATGGAACCTATTCGTCGGAGATGGTTCACCTGTTCCTCCTAGCCGAAATGGTAAACAACTGTAACCACGAGAATGGATAAAAAAAAAAAGCTTACAAGTGTAATAAAAAATTATTTATTAACAATAGACAGAAAGTACAAAAAGGAATTAAGAGGCATACTTGCCGATCACTTTTCCACATAATAACCAAATCTATTTAGACGTTTATCTGAACGCATCAACTTGTTTAGCCCGGCTTGGTAGAAATCACGTCCTGCCCATTGATCCAGTTCTCGGTAGCTGTTCCAAGAGAACCTTGTTCCAGATAAGTGTTTGGAACCCAGATTGGATGCCAAATCTGGGCTGTATGAGGGGTGACTTCTCACTTTCAGCAATTCTTGAGTTTTGCGCGTAGTACTGGTATTTTCATGCAAGAGGATGACACCGTCACTCAACATGCCAAGGAGTTTCTATCGGATGGTTTTACGGTGGCCCAGTGACTATTTCATTTCTTCAAAATTGAAGGAACACTTATCTGGAACAAGGTTCTATTCAGACAGTGATGTGAATGCAGCTGCCGAGAACTGGCTCAATGGACAGGGACGTGATTTCTACCAAGCCTGGTTAAACAAGTTGGCCCTCTATTCAGATAAATGCATGAATAGATTTGGTATAGTGCGGAAAAGTGATCGGCAAGAATGCCTCTTAATTCCCTTTTGTATTTTCTGTCTAATGTTAATGAATAATTTTTTATTACCCTTGCAAACTTTTTGGATCCATCCTCGTAAGTACTGTAATAATTCGCTCATTTCGTGTCCAGACTCCTAAACTCATCCACTTAGTACAATGCATCTTTTAGCATCCTGTTGAGAGGCGGACAGACAGACTTAATTCCAAAAATGTAATCAGGAATGGCTCGCCAAAATCTCGAAATCGAATTCTTCGACGATTACAATACTGCATCTTTCTTTCCTCAATACAGTGGTGCGCAAACTATTTTCATTTCCGATCCCCTCACATAGTGTAAAAAATTTTCGTGACCCCTCCGGGGTTCGCGACCACGTTTTTCGAAGAAAAGCCTTATATTTTTTTGTTGTCAAATAAATTTCTTTGAATTTAGCGACCAAGAACATTTTTTTCGCGACGCACGGTCATCACTGTCGTAGTATAAGAGAAAGTAAAAACTCGATAGATTTCGCCTAATTTGCCATTTTAACGTAGGCAGATGCCCCAAAAGTATAACAAACCTCTTGATGAATAAAATGATGAAAATGAAGCAATTCTGAAAGCTGTCACACCCAATTTAGCTGATATACACCTCGTGATAAATATCCCGTGCAATCTCTAAGTGTCTAGACACACTTCTCCGAAAAAAGGGCAATTTATCATTTCACTATTCAATGAGATCTTTGTCAGCAAAAACATTAATATTGTACGCGGTGTATTTGCACTCTACTCGATGTGAATAAGATAAACAGTGTAATTTTATATGCTAATTTGCGGATTTTTAAAGTGCTACTTGGCGGTGATCTTTGAGATAGAACTTTCTGATGTGGAAAAAAAAATAATGGGATTTGTTTTCAAAAGGAAAGATTCTGACACGGCTGCTTATGTCATAGCTGAAACAAGTGTCAGTTACATTACATTTGGTACTCCGTTTACTCGAAATTTTCTTGTTTCCGACACACTTCTTGTTTCATCTGTAGTTTCCTTCACACGCTCTAATTCGGCTGCAGATTGGCGAATTTATCGCTTATATTTTCAGAAGGGCTGTCAGAAAATTTTCATTTTCAAATTCGTTGTAGATACTCGGTTTTTTGAATGAGTTTAATGTATTCTATTTCAAACTAATTCTGTACGAAAATTAGACGAGCTGACAGAATTTTCTCAAAATCAATTCTATGTGAAATCAAATTTTTTAATGAATTTCATACATTCTGTTTAAACTGATTCAGTACGATATTTTAGATGGGGTTTTAAAATTTTCTCATTTTCAAATTCGTTGTGAATTTGCAATTTTAAGAATGAGTTTATATATTCTGTTTCAAACACATTCACTGGAATAGTTAGATGGACAGTCAGAATCATCACTTCTTTGTGAATTCACAATTTTTGATGCATTTTATATATTCTGTATTAAACTCATTCAATACGATATTTTGGATGACTCGCCAGAATTTTCTCATTGTCTAATTATTTGAGGATTGACAATTTTTTAATAGATTTAATGTATTCGATTTTAAAAGCTTTCCTTGCAATATTTTAGATGGGCTGTTAATATTTCTCATTTTCAAATTCTTTTTGAATTGGCAATTTTTTGAATGAGCTTAGTATATTCTATTTCAAACTCATTCTGTACGACATTTTAGATGAGTTGGCAGAATTTTCTCAATATCAAATCCTTTATGCATTCACAATTTGTTTAAATTGGTTTAATATACCCTATTTCAAATTTATTCAAAATTATGTTCCATTTTAACTCATTATAACTCAATTTGTGTGTTTTAAATCTTGTTGTTCCTCTTTAGTTCAATATCAGCAAAAACCAATTTTATTCGCTTTCATATAATCATCTCTGCATGTTAAAACTGCCATTATGAATCAAATATCCTCACAATGGTATGGAGTGAAATTTTAGGGATTTGGGCTTAAGTGTCTTCCTGGTCATCTGCGCAAAGATCGAAATTGCAAAGTTCTTCCAAAAATAGCTTTCTGTTGTTTCAGAACAGGACATTAATAGAACTAAACTAAACTAGCAAACTACCCTGTCCTCCCAAAGTCATCGGTGTGCTACGTTAGTTACGTATTGCTGTTTTGAATTCGTTTTACCTCAAAACATTTCAGAATTGCATACTGTTATTAGATACAAAATAGTGTTCCAAAAGTCTTGGGTGTATGGTGTAAACAGTCCAACACGCAGGATAATGAAGAATGAGGTTTATTTACAAATATACGGAAACACAGCTACAGGGAATACAATAGTTCTTGCTACAAATTAGCAAGAAACAGACACAATTCACAGGTAATAACAGTTCAAGCACTTTGATTATTTAGCAACCAACAGTCAGCAAATAACTAATAACGACAATAACAGCACTTTCAATAGCTCAGCTCACCAGCTTCCAAGCTCGCACTGCAGAAACTCTAAGTCTTTAATGGATCAACATCCCTTTCTGATACAGGCGCAGTCCTTATACTCTCTCCGAGTCGTGCATCATAAGGAGTTTTTCTGCGATTTTCACGCGTATTCCCTTGCCTAAAAATTATCGAGAAAGGTTTGCATTTTCTGGAATCATCTATTTGTCGTAAGTCAGTAAATTATTGTCGCCAAGGTCAGGGTCTTAGGACGCTACCTCATTATGCTTCAACCTTGTAAAACTCTCTTCCCCAGCCATAGGCTAACATTGCTGGGAAGCGATCATTCGTAACAATAATAGTAGATGTTCTTAGGCAACTGAAAAATCATTATCAGCGCCCCAAACCTTTAATTCAGTTAACCGGGTTGACTGTACTTCTATATATAAAAGCAATGTATTGTGTGTGTGTGTGTGTGTGTGTGTGTGTGAGTATGTGTGGTAAATGTGGTGTGTGGCGGTGCGATGAAAATTGGCACTTGATGAGAGAGTTGATGATTGAAATTGGAGCTGCAGTAGTCGTAATGGTGACTCAATGCACCTCGAAGCGGAATTTTAAAATTTAAGAAAATTTCTTATTTAATGTTTTGTGTTGTTTAGGGTGATTTTCGTACAATTTCTCAATAAGCTGGTTTCGGATAATGTGTACGACAAAAATACATCAAAGGTATCATCGGAAAGAGCACGGATTTCCGTTGTAATGAAGAGGATAGATTTCTAAGTAATTTACTGAATTTTGAAAAATTTAAAATAGTCAGTTAATCTAAAAAAACTTTGGCAATTTCCAATTCTTGCATCCGCCGTTCTAATTTTGTTATTTATCAATTTGAAGAAAATTTGTTAAGTAATAAACACATACGTTTCTCGGTATTTAGACTGAGAAATGGAAAGACTGAACGTTGGATATTTTAATTATTTTTTTTCTGAAGTGTTAAAAAATTTTCAAAATGCTCTTTCTTGGGTTCTCAATCGGTT
>BGPR01001094.1:47862-182244 GCA_013235015.1 Araneus ventricosus | reverse complement strand
AAACCCTCAATTATTTCTAAACGACGAGAAAAACTAACTGTGATGATTCTGGGGGTAATTGTTCGCCTTCATGATCATAAAACTGATCTTTGCGATCCTAGTTGGGGTTGCAACTTACAGACTATCAGGTCTAAGCCTCTTCAAACGGACGCGTTTCGTGTAAGCCTCCGCCAGAAAAGAATAATAACAAGAACGAGAGAGAAAAATGAGAATGGAAAATCCTCTAAGATGACAATCTTGATGGACATCTGTTTCTTCTGGCAACCCTGTATAATTCTTAAGTCTCTTTATTAAACCAAATGATGAAAAAACGCTCAATGCACGTATGATTCAGTAAGGGCCACTTTCAGGGTGAAATGATCTCCCAAGAATTATCACTTTTTTTCAAATTTCACCAACACGTGCGCCAGTTGTGTTTTTTATGCGGATATTTTGAGGCTTAAAAAAAACGAGTAATATTTTCTAATGGAAAGTGTCATTAGGAACGCCGCATCTCGAATTTTCATCCAGAGATTTGGAAATGTTTTTTTTTCTTCTTTTTTCTGGTCTACAGTAAGTAGCATTTATCGAGTTTACTTTAGAACTGCCCCTCTGTAAAGTTCTTCATTCACCAGCTTGCCTGAAGTTTTTGTATCAGTTTAGATATAAAACTGATTTTTTTTGTATTATCTAAACTAATACATATCGAAGCACATATATTTTTGAAGTGCATATCATATGCATTTAATCTCTGTGAATTTATTGGCGATTCTCTAGGAGGACTCCATATATTAGAAAATAAAAACAATCAAAAGAAAATTTTCACGAAATTTTTACATAAATTAAGGGAAGTACATTCAATAAATTGTTTCCAAAAGGACATCATTATGGCATCAGTTAACGTTCTATTCCTTTAAGCCAATAATTTTCAACCTTTTAAATTTGGGGATCTATTTTAATTGTGTCATCTTATAACGATTTTTAATGAACTCTCCAAATGAACCCTAGAATTTTAATTAATTAATCTAAAGACATTTTGTTTTTCCTTTATCATCTGCCTATTTTTAAGGATGGTATTTTCTTTTCTTTTATTAACACAGTTTACTTTTTTTTATTTTGGCTTAGATAATTAGCACTTTTGAAAATCTTTTAGTTCTGTTATTTTATTTCATAGCACTTTCCTTCTGATTTTCCATGGCCTCTTCTCCCCTTTCATAGAACTGATGCTAAAAATGGGAAAGTCCAAGTTAGGGCCTGTTCATTTCAGAAGACATTATTGGAAATTATTCTTAGGTTTCTTAAGCTTTCACTATGTGCCAAAAAATTCATCGATCCAATATATGGACGAAAAAAAACCTGAAATGTGCAGCATGAAACACAACATAGAACCCTTTGCACGGAAAGAATGTTACTTAAATGCGGTTATTCGGAAAACTTTTAATAAAATATTTCAAATCTAGATGACTTTCTCAAATTCATTTGCTTACTAAATCTGAAAAATCTGACATATGGTACAGCTATTATGTCATGTTCACAACCTCATTTGCAGTACCTCAGCATAGTCATACCAACTAAACAGCTTAAGAAGTTCCCTAAGAGCCTATAATTTAAAAGGCCCTGGACAAAGGCTTCTTAAAGGAGGATTTTTCATGTCCCGTCGGCCCATTTAAAGGAAAAATTCGACCTAACCAATTCTAGCCGGTAGCAAGATAATGAAGAATCGGTGGCATAGAAGACATTACCACCACCATTGATATCAAAGGCAACAGGTCGTCGTTCATTCGACGCCCTGAAACACTTCCTAGATAAACGCCTTTCCACGTGCACCAACCACCTGAAGTCCAGTTGATCGATTTCAGGGGCGTTTAAGTACTCATTAACTGCGAAAAGATGACCGACACCTTCTCAGCCTCGTCAGGGCTGCCAGATCAAAATGCTAAAAAAATTCCAAATTTCTCGCAAAATAAGTCTAAAGAAGTCCAAACTTTAATTATTTAATGGAATATACGTTCCACTAAACATTAATTAAAATGGAATGATTTTTTACATAAACAAATTCCATTTTGTATGATAAACAAATTTGTTTGGGTTGTGTATGATAAACAACTGATGAAAATAGCAGGCAAATAAAATATAATGCGAACAACTTCAAGCTAAATATTCTCCATTTTGTTTGTGCCCAATGTAGCATTCAAAAATTGTTTAAAATCCTGATGATCAGGTCATTTCGTTTAAATGCAGGTAATTATGTTTAATTAATTTTCTTTCTACTTTTCGTTAGCTCGAGCTTCATGTTATCATTCCCTACCTTGGATCATCACTAAGAAAATTTTCTTAGACTGAAATAAAACAGCCTGAAAAATTTCAAGCTCTGTTCTAGATCCCATCATAAAGTGGACTGATTACAAGAAGAATCATATTACTGTAAGAAAATGATAGACAAAATTCTATACAATGACTTTTAATATGTTAATTCGCTAAATAAACTGCCAGTATCGACCATACATGAGTATATAAATAGCGTAATTATTAAGAAAAAACAGCTGAATTTATTAAATGTAGTTATATAATTAGTAAAACTCAAAATTTATATTTTAAGGTTTATACAAATATTACAGCAAAAAAAATTGATTTATAATTTTTTTAAAAGAGTATTACATGATAGTCAATTTGTCGTGAAAAGGATTAAGTAGTTGTTTTAATTGCTGATAACAAACTACATGCTTAGTTTGCAAAGTGAACTCGAGATCCATAGAATATGATTGGTTTCTGTCAATAATTTGTACATTTGAATATTGCTTATGAAAATGAAGTAAAAAAAAAAGGCAAAAATGATTGTAAGAGGCAAATAAAATTTTAATACTAAATTTTTTAAATGGACATTCCGATATTTCTTAAAGGCCAACAGCAACCTGTCATGATCTTTGATCTTTCTTCTACATAGACCCGCACCTGTGGAAACACACATATCTCCCAACAAAATCAAACACGTAAATTCTTCTTATTACCTAATGATGGTAACAAGAAGCTCCTGTTTCATCTTATTCTGACACAAGGAGGTCCCGCGTGCAATCCATCATTTTTCTGCCTAAAATCCGATGCATCATAGGGATGACGTTGTGAAAACTGAGAGGATATGATATTAAACAGAAGCTCTTTTGAGAAAATCGTCTTCTTCAGCGGAAACTGATTTTTTAGAAATATTTTGATAGAAATGAATTAAGATGGGATATAAACCTTAAATTGGTTGGGTCAAGACTCTATAATTGCGGTTAGTTGCGTGTTGTAGGACAGCTGGACTTGGAGAAAAAATTTTACGCTTTAAGTACAGAAATTATCCAAGAAAAAAAAAAGAGCATTCTTTTAAGTATTTTTGACTTGAGATAAAGGATGATATAGATTGTATGATGAAATGTAGCACTTTCATGTTCATGTTGTCATTTCATGGTGCATAATTCGCGAACTCATTGCATTATCATCTCCTGTTGCACTCTTATGCAACTCATCAATAATTATAATTGGATGTTAACTAAGAGATTTCTTAAGCCTTGTAAGTTTTTAGTGTATTATAATTGCTCTATTTAGCAACATAATTTGTTTCTGGTAGGTTAACTCCAGTGCGATAATTTTGAAGGTGACAGAAACATTTTTTCACGAAATGTAAAGACATGGGAAAGAAAAAAAACATTAATCTTGATTGATGGTACTACGCATCACAATGAGAGTATAGGATTAGAAATAGCTTTATAAGTGGCGTGGTATAAAGCGTCTTGCAATAAAATTAATGTTTATATTAAAAATATATTTTTAGAGTGTGTCTTCAAAAACAATTACAAATTTAGTAATAAAAATTACATTTTTATTCTTATCAATGGAGTCATTTCGTATTACAAAAGCCAGATGATGGTGCATTTTTTAGTTTTTTAGTAACAATTATTTTTTGTAACAATAATAGTGCATTTTTCTTTTTTAAAGCATTTAAGTAATAAGTGCATTTTTAATTTCAAACAACTATTTAATATGGTAACCTTAGAGTTTTAAGAGTCTGTTAAAATGCTTTGATTTCTTGGCATAAAATCGACCCTTTGAAATTCATTCTTCTAATATTCAACTAAAAATTTCATATAAAATTACGTTCATTACTCAGCAATTTCATTTGAACTATCTTTTGATATTTTTGAAAAAATACTAACTGGCATCTCTTTTGTAAATCAATAAATTCATTTCTTCTTTAGCGTAAATGGAAATGTAGTTGATTAATGTAATCTACAATTTTATTATTTTATTCACCATGATTCAAAATTCAGCTGTTTGAGATTTACGTCGATGTAAATTTTATTTTTCTAAAAAATCGATAATCATTATTTATGAGATACTGTAGAGATGATACACTTTGTAATGGATCATGAATGCAATATTTTCGACATATATAATGCTTATATAAAAATGAAAAAACGAAAAACGAGAATTTTTATACATAGCTTTTTTTTATATATATATTTTTATCCAAATTTTCCAGAAAACTTTCCTAAAACATACAGTGTTTACATTATTTTTTTTATTTATCCATTGCAACATTCAAAAATACATCAAAATTTTCAAACAGAGTTCTATAGCAGACATTTAGAGAAGCGATAATTTAATCATTTTGTTTTGGCCGAATATGTCAATTATCTCATGAATATTTTCTTTCAAGAAAACTGAACGATTGATAAATTATTTTTTAATTTTGCAAAATTGCAACCAATTTGAATTCTCTTTTATATATTATGAAAACGCCATTTTAAAGCCATACATTTTCTCGCGAACTGGAAAAGGTAAAAAGATTCGAACTTTATAGAAAAAGTTGTCACTAAGAGTTTTAATTTCCATCGATAATACAATGGTTAATAGAAATAAATCGAAAATGTTAAAAAATAGTAATTAACAATGTCAACAAAGTGATTTACTAGGAAAGCCTAAGAATGTTAAATATACTAAATATGAGTCCTGTAGAGGGAAAAAAACCTTTACACTTAAAATCAGTGTTTATTTGAACCATCCTTTTAAGCGATTTTTCTTTTTCTCCCCTTTGCAGTGAAAAGATAATTTTTTCGACAGGCAGGCAACCAATCTGGATTAAAAAATATAGCGAATATTTTCAAGAAAGCCTCCATTTAGTATCAAAGATCTCCAAGAGGTTGAAGATGACTAAAATCCTTCAGCTGCTGTTATGACTAATATCATCTCTATGACTCGACAACAATCCTCACAGCTTTGTCCTTTGTAAGCTTGCACTTCATTTTTTACTCACACCAGATCCTATAGCCATTGGAATCAATATGGGGACTCAGGAAATGCTCCCATCTTAACTTCCCCATACAATTCAAAATTCGCAGAAAAGAGGTACAAAAGGGTGATCATAACCCTAAAGTTTTTTACAGACCACCTTTGGTACCTAATGGAACACTTTGCCTGCGTCCATTTGCACAATGGCCATTGTTGGTCGTACACCATTTCTGACGCATAAGGCCAAATGTGGAAAATAGGAAAAAATATGGATATTTTTTATTATTCTTCAATCATCCCGCTTTTAGGCGCTGAATAATGGATCTTCACCGTGAAGGTATTCACCGAAACTGAATGGGGTCATAGCAAAAGGCCGTTTGGACTAAAGTGAGAGCTCATATATAGTTATTTTTTCATATGAATGGCCCTCGAATGAATCTTTAATTAGTCGATCTTGGATCAGTTCTTACTGAATACCTAGGACTGTTTATGATGCAATAATTAATTTAAGAAGAATACAGATGTCTCTTAAAATTGTATGATGAAGATGTGAGAGAAGAATAATTTTTTTATTAGCATGACATTTAAAATTGTAGATTTCTCATTTCTTCATTGATCTCTACTTAAATAAGCATAGTTTGTTTTGCAAAAAAAAAACTGGAATTGAGAATTCAAAATCATTTGTAATCGTTGAAGGAAGTAAACTTGTAGTGCAATAAATAATTTTAAGAAGATTAAAAGTGCCTGGATGAAGGAATATTAAAAATTATCTTATTCGAATGCCGAAAGTAAGAAAAACAAACCGTTTTCCATAAATTGTTGGAAAGGGAGGGATTTTTTTTGTACGTTATTTTTTTTAAAGTCAGCTTCTCTTTTTCTAGTTTTTTTAAAATCTAGCAGTTAATTTGGTATTTCGTATTTCTCAAAACAATTCTGAACCTAAGTGTATGGTTTGCTGTACCAAAGATTGCGATATTTCCATTTCGTTGTACATTAAATGGCTTATGATGAGATGGTTATTTTAGACGACAACAGATAAATTTTTTCCAAAATGTACATTCCTTATTTTACATTTCCATTCCTTATTATTCCACATTTCCATATTATTCCACATTTCTTATTTCATATATACAGTACAACCCGGTTAATTGAACTAAGGGGAAGCCATTCGGATAAATATTTTTTATCTCTTTTGCAAGCTACATTAGTATTTCTTTATTAAAGTTTTTCCTCCGTCCGGGCAATATTCGTACCAGCTAGTTCGTGCGCAATGCGCTGACAGGCACAGATAAACAATATCGTGATTAATATTGTTAATGCCCATTAAAATTTAATTTAGCATTCTAAAATTAATCACACTGACCATCGCAGGGACAGCAAAAGAAAAAAAGTGGGAATATCGTTCCAAAAAAA
The DNA here is from genome assembly GCA_013235015.1 of Araneus ventricosus. NCBI lineage: Eukaryota > Metazoa > Arthropoda > Arachnida > Araneae > Araneidae > Araneus > Araneus ventricosus. The sequence goes on along the minus strand of BGPR01001094.1, from coordinate 175,584 downwards.
CCTTTCTTTGCGATTGTTCCCGTTCCATTACGGTGTGTTTTTTGCATTTGCGATTTCAGTATTAGAGATAACCTAGGTTTCGGTTCAGCCAAAGTTCAATTAACCGGGGGTTCTGGAACTTCATTTGAAATGCAATAGCACTATTAAATTGGCTAAAATTTCAAGTAAATTATTTAGGAACTGATTGTTGCATAGTGGAGTCTAATTTAACTTGTTTTCTATTAAGAGTACCGAATTATAATGGAGCCTTTGATCACAATAAGTCAATAAAAGCTAATGATTTATCAAGACGCAATTTTTTAATGCGGGAATTAAGCCACAGTAGTGGTTTCCTTCTAGATTCTAACAATTGAATATCTACTTTAAAGTGTTGTAATTTCAGACAAAATGAAGAAAATTAAAAAAAGGTTTTTTTTAGAAGCAGACTTTTATTAGTACTCTAAAAAAAAGTAAGAAATTTATTTATTTAGTACTTCCAATGTTTCCCAGTCTTTGTTTAAATCATTATTTATAAATATTACGGAATCTTAGAAATCAATTTTCTCAAATTCATTTACCAAGTGGTGCCACCCTATGAAATCAAAACGAATTAAAGCCATTGATTAATTGATTGTTATGTTTCAGAAAATATTAAATTAGTGTTTGTCATTGAGATAACACAAGTGTACAAGATTTCCAAACCCAGGTACTTTAGAAAGTGAATGAAAAATTAGTACAGAATTCCATTTTAAGCAAATAAGTCAGTTCACTGAAATAAAGTGTAAATAAATCCAGATTTGATTATATTACAATTATGTAAGAAAGTAATATTTAAAACTAAAATGTTATATTCATTCGAAATCGTGTCATCTTTGATCATCATTGACGGCAAAGTATCGAAGATGAAAATGTAGATTTGAAAAATATTTCAGTGAGTTTCACCACGCAAGTATGACTTATCAGAAATCGTGGATCAACCGTCTTAGCGTCGTTTTTAACTTGAGAAGTTTGAAGATAGAGATTTTGTAAAATATTATTATCGAGAGCATGTTGCCACAGTTCGAAACTACGTGTCTCGTCCCCAGTAGTTTTCACATAAGATTCAAAAATGGAGCTGTCATTGATTTTGAAGTAAAACTTTTCTTTTCAAATATAAATAACCTCTTTCAAAATGCAAAAGAAAGGAAAAAGAATAATAAAAAAAATATTTCAAAAATGGTGTTAATCTAAGGAAAAATAATCAAAACTCAAGGTACTAGTTTAAACGTCGATATTTAATTTTTTGCAAACGTACCACTTTAAAATGTGTATATATGTAAGTAATATATATGTAATTGTTTGTGAGCAGAAGCAAGATTTCTAATAATTATTTATGTTAAGTTGTGATGTTTCTTGGTTTATGTTATTGAATTCCCTGCATAAATAATGGTTATTCAAATATTTATCATTCATAAATATACCTAAAATGTGTCATTTGCATAATTTTTTAAGATATTAAATGACACTTCTAAAGTAATAATTTTCTTTGTGTTTTTTATCACTTTAGAACTGTTTCCCCTTCTCTTTTCCCCTTCTTCTTCTCTTGTGACTAAAAAATTCCTGCTTTTTCAAAATTAAGAATACAATGAAATATTAGTTCCATGTAAAAATTTAATTTGAATTCACTTGCACTTTGAAATTGCATTTTAATCATCAATTTCATTAACACGTTTAACTTCATTACCAATTTTCCTTCTGCCAAACGATTTTTTAAAAGCGGTGTGCCCGATAATACCTACTGGCTCATTTTTACCGTAACTTTTTCTACGGCTGTTAACGTAGAGCAGCGGCGACAAATTTCACTTCAGGAACCTTAAAAAACGCGATATCACATACATTACATAACAGGTGATGTGACCAAAGGCGCACATAATTCAGGTTTTGGCCTGAAGTAAACGAATTCCGCAAACTAATTGACCCTGAAAGAGCCAGTTTGTTTTTGGTACTTCAGCACTTTGTAATTCATTGTTAGTTTTATTCTAAACTTTAAACTCTTCAGTAAATAGTTCTACAGATACAAATGTTTTAAAAACTTAGATATACGGTTTTAAAACTATTTACGAGTTTAGAGCATTTAGTAAAATAAGTAGAATTTATTTTGACATAGGATACATATTTATTTTCTAGAAACTCTTCGAAACTAAAACTGGGCCGTAAAACTAGCAAACTGTTGAAAAGAAAGAGACAAATCTAGCTCTCTGAACAATTTAAGAATTATTAGTTATGTTGCATTTTTTTTTTCAAGTGATATTAAGATATTTTTAAAGACGTCATCTTAATATTAAATGATATTAATTTGTGCATTATTAGTTATTTTTTAATAACAAGTAGTAATCTTGTTACTTTTTATTATATGAAAAAAAAATCACACGAGAGTTTAACTAAGTTGTTTAATGCTAGTGAGCATTTTGAGAGAAAGTTTTTTGTAGGCAAGTTTCTGTAAGTTGTTTATAATTTAATGTGTGATTCAGAAGGAACTGGAATCAGTAATTTTAATACAAATTTTGCATATAATTAATTTTCTGGATGATAAAAAAATTATCACAAAAATATGTTATTAGACTATGATGTAAACGCAACGTAAACTTTTATTACTTTTCCATTATCATACATGAAATCTGGCCAGAAGATAATTCATTTGAAAATGGATGAGTTTTCGATATTATCGCCTTTAAAATGCACTACCAGGTAGCTTGCAGTGACGTAGCAAATGCAAGTGGCGCTTGTGGCATATGATTTTTTTTCTCCCCTGTCGTCATAAGTTGCTTAGCAATAGCACTTTCAGGACATAATTATTATTTTCTTACTTTGCTCTCAAATTTGGCTTTAAAAGTGACATATACATTAAATGTTTTTGCCTCCCGCTGGCGCCTCCCCACGTCACTTCGCCACTGGGGTAATGGCCTAATATCTCGAGATTGCAGAAAGCTATAGAAACAAATTAAAACAGCTACATTGGGGTATATTTGAAATTCTACCAAATTAAAACCATAATGGTATTTTTCAGTTTTGGTTTTCACTTTATAATAATTTCACGTTTAAATAACCACATGTGGCAGAAATGATAGTTCCATAGATAAATATAAGATTCTAGAGTAGCGTCAGAATTTCGTTGAGAACTAAATCGTAAAAATTTAATCATATATTAACCATATTTATGCTCTACCGGAAGTACTATCATATTGTTTGATGTTGCACTCCGCGTATTTTACCCAAGACGTGTATCACAGTTCCATGTAAAAAAAAAACCAGCGAAAGTTAAACCTTGCATCTAGAAATTAATTATGGCTCCTTAATTAATGGTGGTGTCAAGTTAATGGAGTATTTTAGTATCAAACTTCTTCGATATCATCTCATTTCTGAATAAAACGTCACAAAGCAAATACTTTCTGTGCCGATGCGTATTTAGCTTGGTTAGATTAGCGTTTGTTTCATATCATTTTAGGGGCAGTTTTGTATCGGGTGGGATGACGAGGACACAGGTCGGCACCCATTTCCTAGACTTTCCGCCTCGCCGGAAAAGGACGTTTGACTTCGTGGATTTTGCAGCACTATTGCCGCTTACGCGATTGATTCTCGAACCTGCCATCTGGTGCCAAGTCACGACTACTACTACTCCTTGGCAGAATTTACGAATTAATACCGTTTCACATCTAAGCGAGAATGATTGGGGACAGTCTCTATTTTTTATATTCTGTTTGATGCTGAACGTTTACGATATATTTTATATTTCCTGTTCAGTAAAAAATATACCATAGTTCTTCTTCAATTCAAATTAAGATAATTTATAAAAACTTTTGTTCTAAAATTATTCTTGGAGTTGGAATTTAATTTGTATGCGTGACTTTTATTAAATAAAATATTTCATCTTCTATGAATTAGAATATAATTTCAAACAATGAATTTTTTCCTCCACAAAATATTAAAATTCCAAACTGGATCTGCTCAGAATACCTGTGATTTAGTGCACTTGCTTGAAATTCAGCAGGTCATAACAAAGCAATACTTCAACGGCTCCGTTTTATTCAAGTCAGTCAGATGCGTGCGATTTATTCTCTTAATGCAGTACGTTTTGAAAATACTGTAGTCAACAAAATAAATTTTCCGCGAGGTTTTGACGATCATAGCCGTTTAGGTCGGGGTTCTCAGCCTTTTTTCCCTCGCGTACCCTTGATTGGTCTTTTCATTTTCGCGTACCCCTACTGTCATATCCCCCCCGTCCGTCTAGCAAAGTTTTTTATTAACGTTGAGGCTTAGGTAAGCTTGAAATCAAATAACGTGAATTAATGACATTTACAGGTTTTATTTTTTAATTTTATATTTTATTTGAGATTTTAAAATGAAGTATTAGTTAAACGGCAAAACGAATAAAACAGTATTGAAATAAGGATCCTAACTTATAGGTTAGCTAAACACACTTCGTAATAATCAGTTATCAAGTACAAGACAATTTCAATGCTAACCTTGAGCTTGTTTCATGCAGCTAGTTTTTATAAAAATTGGGTTTTAAAGAAGAAAGATATAATTTTTGTCTGGAGCTGGGGTCAAACATTTCAGTATTTATTCTTAATGTATATAAAGACAAAATGCTCTTTCCACAAGTTCTGTGCTCGTGAAAGATATTAAATATTTTATTGCTTTAGCTTACCGAGTTCTTGAGTACTCTTCTTTCATTTATACCAAAAGTCAATCAAATTCTTTTTTTAAATTCAGATTTTAATGAAAACTGTGGAATTAATTTTCTATTTCAGAAATTGTTAATAATTTTCAGCTTTTAAAAAAACCTTCGTTGAATGGATTTAATATTACATATCTGCATCACTGCTTCGAAAATATTGTCTGCATGACAACTTAGATCACTTTTAAATGTACTATTTTACTATTTTTTACTAGTTTTTTAATTTAAGTTCGTTCTCAGATAAAAGCTGTGATATTCAAAACTTCATGTGCTGTTTTTTTTAATACAAGTTCCCCAAAATTAAGCACTTAATCGCAGACTCGATTTTGTCAGTTACCTTAAAATGGTTATGGAAGGGTTCACTGCAATCCCTAAATTAAGTTTATTTATTTCTGAAAAAATGTCAGATAAGTACCAAGCTGCCAACCATTCCTTTCATAAATTTAGAGCTCAACGTAAAGTGGACATAAGAACTTCATGTCTTCAAACAATCTTGTGGAGTACATTTCCTAGCAGAAAGCCATCTCATTCTGTGTGCAAAGTAACGTAGTATGTAGGCTGACCATGTCTCCACAAAGATTTGAACAATCAGATTAGTTAGATTAGCCTTAAGCAAATTTACAACTTTTGGTTAGATTGATTGAGTGCTAACTCAATGAGTCTGGCAAAGAAATTTCGCTGTTAACTTTGTCTGTGGATTACCTTAATGGCTCCAGTTATATGAGGAGCGACAATTTTGATACGACCAGCAAACCTTTATAACAACCAGACATAGATTTTCACCATCCGTGCAAACGCAGCACTTAGCTCAATCCATTTCGTTTTCACAGAAATAACCCTGAATGGCATTAAATGGGTCATCTGACGATAAATCTTTTAGTGAGAGAATAACACAGTAGAGTTTTCTTCTACAGGATTCGTTAACATTCAAATATCTTGCAATAACAAACAAAATTGAGCAAATCAGGTATCAGTGCTTTCATCCACCTGCTTGTAGAAAAGAAGGGGCCCTTTTTATTCTTTCATTTATAGTAGCTTCAATGTCAATAGACATGTCCTTAATTCTCGAAACTGTACTGTTAAGCAAAGAGATAATTTTGATATTTTGGACATAGTCTTCACCAGACATACGCTGTACGTCCTTGATATGGAAATGCCGTTTTCAGCGATAGTATGATTTTCCACTTTTAGCAATATGATAACTTATTCTTGATGCCTCAATCGCAGCCTCATTTGCTTTTGTTCGTGGATATCAAGCAGAGAATTTAAATTAGGAGCTTTTAAATGGGGCTTTGGAAAAAAACTTAATATTTATTTTGCTTATAATTTCGATATTTTTTTGTTTCTAAATGGCGCATTAGTAAAGGTTTTCATGCTGCCATTTGACAATATCTCCACAAACAACGCAGAATGGTTTTGGACAATTTTCATTATCTCGGTTCTAATCAAGGTCGCGTGACGTATTTTTCTAACATGCATTTTGTCTAAATCACGTGACGTCATAACCCCTTTGCTTCGCGTCGACCGATAATTCTTTTAATTTGTTTGTTTTTATACTGTTTGACAGTTGAGTATAGGGCTGATATGAAAAAAAAAAAGAATTTGGAAGCACTTCTAGAAAGGTGCCTTTTTTTTTTTTTTTGTCTGGACCGAATCAAATCGGCTATAGTTCTAGACCGTCTTTTGATGGCAATTTTTTCCTTCTTTTTTGATTACGGATTGAAAAGAACTTTGGAATGAATAGGGGATAATAGCCTTTGTAGTTGAAAATCCCAAAAAAACCTTTTTCAAGTCAAATCAAATCAAACGGCTGATATCTTTAATTAGAGAAGACTAGAAAAAATGGAATATGATTTCAAGGAGCTATTTACATAATATGGCTTCAAAGTTTAAATCTGAAGTGAAAGATTTCATCTCTCTTTTTCTTTTCTTCTTTGATTCATTTTAGATATCTTTAAATACTATAGATATTATTTTGTCTGTATCTTTCGAGGCGTATTGTTCCATTTGAAATCATTTAAGATTTCATTCGGTTTTCATTCTTTAACATTTTACCTGGTTTATAGAAATCAATCTTTTAAATCCTAGAAAAACTTTTTCGAAAATATCGGTTTATTTTTTACTCCGTACTGTTAAATGTCATTATCGTGAAGAAAAATAAGCGGGGAAACCAATAATTTGTATCTTTTGTTTTGATTTCAAAACTTTTTCGTGTCATTGTGGGCGGGTTTTTTCTTTTTCATTTTGTTGAAGTCCTGATTCCACGGGCAACGCCGTGCGCGTACTGCTAGTTAACGTATAAGTTAAAATATATTTTATGCATTATTTGTGCCCTGATAGATGCATTTATCTGTTTGTAAGTTATCAAAGCTGTAATTAAAAATTATTAGTTGTCTTTTAAATTACGGAATTAGGTACAAAATAGTAAGGCAATCAAACTGACACCAGTGAACGCACATTTTTTAACTGCGGAAAGCATCAAAAGTACGAAGTATAAAAAAATAAACAATCGTTGATGGAAAAGGAAGTTTGATACTTTTAAAATATAAATTTAACTAAGCATTAAAAAGTCTTTTTTAAGTAATTAATTTAAAATATAAGGTTTTTTTCTCAAAAAAGAAAACTGAAGATTTTTATCAAAACTTATCTTTTTATATTAAAAAAAACTTTTTTTAATTTTCCAGGAAACGTATTTAAAGAATTGAAACTGCATCTCTGGTAAATATTAAGGTAGGAAAATCAGCAACAATTATTAAAAAAATAAAATGGCAGTATGTTTCTTATACTTTTCATAATGCAGGTTAACTAACACTTGCTCATTTTCCTTTGGACTGACGTGCGAATTCCGAAAAATTTAAGAACAGAAAAGTATCAGCACATGAGTTTGCATTTTTATCCTTCTAGCTATAAATAAGAAAATAAAAAATAATTAATGGGAATTAAAATTTTGAAACAAAAATTTAGTAACATTTGAAATTTAAGAGAAACAAATTTTGTTTCAGTCTAAGATTTACATCTATTCTTTAGTCAATAGATGGCAGCACCAACAATATATCTGCTGTTTAGAGAGCTACTATTTGGAAGGTTTTGCTTCTTTTACAATACAATAGAACCCCGGGAATCCGAAATTTCGGATAAACCGAACATGTTTTTTTTTTTAATTTTCGGAAAAATTTGTATTGAAAAATGAAGGGAAAATTACGATTAAGAATCAGAAACAAAGCTAATGTTTATTCTTAACTTAAAAGAAGTATTCGAATTTGTCTTTAAGAATGAGTAGAATACAACACCTTAATGAGTAGAAACCCCTCAACTTGTTTGCCTCTGTACCGTGCGAATCGCCGCGTGCTCCTTCCGTAATCTTTCAGTGAGTACCCAGAGTCAATACTCTACTGCGTTTGGTATATGAAGAGTATTTTACAGCATTTCCCGGATGAACCTAATTCCCCAAAATCCGAACAAAGGTCAGCCCCAATTAGTTTGGAGTGCCTGGGTTCTTCTATACTAGTATTTCACAAATCGTCATCTAAATAAGCAAAAGATGTTCATTTTTTTAAAAATTGTTACAAATGAGTTCATATTTAGAAACTCATCCAATAAAAAAAATTTTTTAACAAAGAGAAAAAATTCTTTATCATATAGCACTTGAGTATAAATATTCTTGAAATGATGCTAATGAGCTTGTATTAAAGGTACATGTGATAATGCTATTTTCAAGGTCTCCTCATTATCATCGTATTGCTTATAAGAGTTGAATTTTCTTAAGTCACTAACATAACTCCTCCTTTTTTTTTTATCACCCTTGCATGTGGACCCAAGAATCGTCCTTTAAATAAAACTATTTTAGTGGGAAAACAATCAGAATTATTCTCAAAGAAGAAGAACCAGAGATTTCCAAACAGTAAGTTTAGAGGAAAATTCAAAGATGTTCGTATTCGCAGTAATTTTTTATAAGCATTTTAAGTATTAGAAAATAAGACTTCTTTTACTTTAAAATACGATTTTAAAAATGTATATAAAAAGAAATTAATTATTTTCATCATTTATTTTATTCATTATTCTTATTTTTTGGTGTTTAGGGTAATTTAAAAATAAAATAGCATTAAGATCCATTTGAATGTATAGAAATCAACAGTTGATTTATATTAAATAAATAGCAATCAACAGTTCCGAAATGCATATTACAGAGATTTCATCATTATGACCACTGGCTTTTCTCTCCCTCAATAGTGCTCTCAATAAGTAGTATGTTTTAATTTTATGTGTCCTTGTCTGATTTTCTTAGAACTACGGTATTACAAATACAAAACTAGGGATATTAGAGATTGAAACCAAACTATTTCTCTTCGGTATTTTTTCTCTCTCTCTCTCTACGATGAATAAGTTTTTTATTATTATTATTATTATTATTATTCTATGTACCCTTTGTTTCCCTGTCTTATTGTCAGAGAATCAGTATGTTTTAAGTACATAACTAGGAATATCACAGATTGAAACTGGAGTGATTTATATGAATACAAACTACGATGTCTGTCATTTCAAACTACAGTGAAACCTCTCTGAGCGGCCACCCCTCCGTTCCGAGAAAAACTGGCCGCTCTGAAGGGTTTTCGTTACAATTACAAGATAATTGCTATAATACATAATATAAACAACTTATTTGATGCTGTTGCGTTGAGCACGCAAAAAGGTGTATTGTTATCGTATTTTGTTTAAATCTTCTGTATCTTTTTTATACTTTTTCTTTTTTTACCATTTAATTTATATTTCTATTATTTGTTTCTGTATTATATTAGAAATAGCTGCATATGCGCCATTCTATATATTACAAAGAGTTTTAATTAATTTTTGACTAATTAATTTATAGTTAATATCTTTGTTAAATCTTGTTAATTATAACTGATGATATAAACAAGTCTGACACATATTTCTTATTTAAAATGAAGCTTGAGACTTATCTAAAGAGAAAATAGTACTTTATTTAATAATTTTTGACATTTTTTGAAAAAAAGGATACAACTTGTGACTGTTTTAAGTTTTTACCCTTCTCGGAAAAAAAACCCCATTTTTTTCAAGTTAGTTTTTCAGTTTAAAAAGTAAATCTGTAACCGATGCTTTTGTTAAATGGGATGGGCGAACCCACCCGGCGGCCGTTCAGAGGGGTTGGGTGGCCGTTGCTAGGGGTTATTTTAACATTAGGTCTATGGGCCGAAAAATCCGTGCCACGAAAAATTGGCCGTTAAGAGGGGTGGCCGCTATGTAGGGGTGGCCGTTCGAAGAGGTTTCACTGTATAATAAATTACTTATTTTATCTGAAAAAGTACGTTTATCTGAATGTATCACTTTCAACGGAATATCCATCCCCAGACGGTACGACAGTGACACTTGTCTTGCATCTGACCTCTGACGCTGGAACTCCGAATTTCCAACCGATGACTCATTTCCACATGGACAAACAAGGATATATATTAATAGAATTTTGATGGAACGTGTTTACCAAAATTCATTATTATTCCGATGTTTTATGTACGAAATGCCGTCGTTGTTTGGACAGCATGCGTTGAAAAATCTGTTTTCATAAACAGATGATGCAACTGCTTGGTGCCACATCGGTTGAAGGCGTTTTCCTTGCACTCTCTTGTTGTTCAGGAAATTATCATTAGAAAACAACTCTGTATTTACTCACAGGCGCCCAGGTAGTTGACGCAGTGGCGGTTTCCTACCGAAATATCACGCAATGTCCCTTCCATTTAGAAGACATTTGGTATAAGTATGATATTTTTAAATTTTCATGAATTTTTATCTTTTTGTGTCAGCAGAGTTCACTGGAATTTAGTTTAGAGACTCAAACATTTGTTATAAATTTCCTTAATTGTGATGTCGTCTAGTAAATCTTAGTTAGTGATATTCTTTGTTGCAAATGATTTTGAAGAACACTGACAGCAGACGATAGAACAGCTGTTGTTTGAGTTCGTTTGCTTAGGATGAGTTATGAGCAAGTGTACAAGATTTGTGAAAAAGAAAAAACCTTCTTGGCAGCCGTCTGTAATACAGTAGAACCTCTATTATCCGGTACTATATCAACCGAGGTCTCTATTAACCGAACCTCCAGAAAATCGAGTTGTGTTTTGCATTTTTCTTAATAAAGTCAACGAATTTTTCAGAAAAAGATCATCAAAATTGATATTAGAGCATATTTTTATGGATTTTTATAATGCGACTGCTTGTAGAAGATCGTTATCGGAAGGTGATCTTCTATGACCCAAGAAATTATTTAGAGAAAAAACATAATCTTAAATTCGTAAGCATTTCAACTTGCGTTTGGTTTAGTTACATTTGATGCAACCCTGCTGCATACTATATCTCGGTCCTTTGAAATCGGGTTCGAATTTTTAGTGCTCTAGTGCGCCACGGAGCTCATGTAGATTTCGATGAGTTCTGTGATTGGCGTTTCTTTTATGCAAATTTCTCACTTGTATATATATGTGCGTTGCTTTTGTGTGAGGATAATGATTCCCTCTTTACTCTTTTTCTGTATCTGTACTGACGGACTATGTGTCCAGATGCCCTGTGGGTTAAGATATCTCGAGGTGAGATCGATTGACTTTATAATAAAAACCTTTTATGCATTCTTGGTCTGTTTTCATGCTCTGCCCTGCTCATTTGCTACAGCTTCTGCTTTATCACAATTTTATGCCTGACTTCTTCGGCATGAAATATATCAACATTATCGAACACAAATGTTATTTTGGGACGGTCCTCCTATTTTTGAATCCCGTTCAGATGATGACACCTGGGCTGGTGCCCCCTCTCCAAGCTCCCGCACCACACCAGCAGAGGGACGTTTGTCCTACGTTATTGCGTACCTTTACGAGCAGTTTCAATCGATCTAGTATTGTTCAAATTGCACCTTGTATATTGTTTAGAAGACAGTAAGCTGTCATTACAATGACAATTTTCCGAAATTATTTGATGAAAGAATCCTGCAGTCGACAAATGAAACAATATTTTAAACTTGATTTAGTGAACTGGGGCCATTTTCTTACTGTCTTTTGATTTCTTTAGACAATAGTATAGAATAAAAAAATATCAGATAAGATATTAAATTTGGTATGATCTTTCAAACAGAGACTAGAAAAAATGACAAAAAATATTAATTTTTGAGCAACATCTAAAATAATTTTGTTTATGAAAACTCAATATTATTTTCTTTCAAAATACGCAAATAAATGACTACGCAATTTACATACTTCCTAATAATTCCTAATACGTTAAATTATTGCGCACTTTTGCGAGTAGTTGTAATATGTCTATTATTATGGAAATGTAAAATTCTTAATAGTAAAATTCTTAATAACCAGTTTAAGCTGAAAAACTTAAAAGACAAAACGTTAGAAAAAACAGGTCGTTAAGAAGAAAAAAAAAATAACCATTTTTTTCTAATGAAAAACAAACTGTCTTTGACTACAAATATTTTTCTCCACTCCTTTTATAATGAAAATTTTTCAAAGATTACCAGCAGAGACGAACAAATGATGACAGAGAATACATTTGTTCCTCACAAGACGTTGCAGCTGGTTCTTGTGTATTTCGCGACCATCTGTGAAATGCCGCCTTGGCAATTGCTAATGAATTTCGTGTGTGGTAAAAGTAATGTTAGAATTGAAAGGCGGCTTTATACTAATTTCCTTTTAAAGTTGATACACACCGGATGTGGGAAAAAAACAGCAATGCAAATAAACATAGTTCAGTAAACGGATGCAGCATGTTTTCTTGTAATATCAGTTTCATTTAAAAAACAAAGTTCTAAAAATTTGTGCTTTTAGTAAAGAAGCTGTATGCCTTATATGGTTTGTAATCTTCATCAAGGACGGATCATGATGAGAACACCATCAAAAATATAGCTAACACCCTAATTTTTATGCCAGAAGAATTATAGTTGAATCAATAATTGCCGAGGCCTTAAGAAACATCTGTCTTAAATATTGCTAGTTCGGTTTGGGTAGAACCGGTATATTTAGCCAAATGCGAAGAGAGAATTAAGATACGATCTTATGTGCTGCCTGTTCAGGTTGGGGATCGGTATACCATTAAAAACATAGTTCCTATACTCTAATTCCTATGTGAAGGATTATAGTTATGGAAATAATTGTCGAGGCCTTAAGAGACATCGGTCTTAAATACTGCCTGTTCAGGCTGGGTAGAACCGGCATGTTTAGCCAAATGTGAGGAGAAAATTAAGATTAGGTCTATATGTTGCCTGTTCAGGTGGGGAACCGTCATATTTTACCACGCTCGAATTAAGATTCAGTCTTAAAATAATTGTTCAGGTTACACAGGACCAGCAAATTCAACCAGGTTTGACGAGAGAATTAAAATTCGATCTTACATGCTACCTGCTCAGATTGGGCAGAACTGATATATTTAGCCAGTTTCGAAAAGAGAAAAATGGTTAAATGATTTTATCTGAATAAAATTATATAAAAAGAATTTAGAGTACATACAGAGTTTTTAATTTTTCTATTTATTTATTTATTTCAGGATAAATGACTTGTTTTATATTGTTATAACACATATTTTGTAACAGATCCCGTTATTTTGAACAGCGTTCAGTTGACGTCATGACATCTGATGCTACACACTACTCTCCTCCAGACTTTCCATGACACACCAAAGTGAGGACATTTAACCCACCATAGCAGATTTAACGTATATCATTCTAATATACTCGCTAGATTTTTGGTGGAATTATGCCACCGATCTCCACGATTGTTGTCTATTGTGTTTTGCCACGTGATATTTTTCATGAGTCTCGATATCCAAATAGAATATTCCTGAAATTCTTATATTTTATCTCACCCTCATTTTTTCTTCTTTTTTCTACCTTTAAACACACATACGAAAAGAAAAGGCCAGCATGAAAGATGAAATAAATTTGGTTTCCGTTAATGTCTTCGACGATTTAAGTCGTCCCAAAAAGTGTTATTATCGTGAAAGATATTTCGTATTCACAAAAAAAACCCCAGAAAACAGAGGTGAATTCTTAGGCTCAGGTTAGACTGTTCTTCAAAAATTTGGCATGTGCAAGTTGTGTAACAAAATTAACACTGCAACAATAGAGAGTACGCAAGACTCTTTATTATTGCAATATTGGTTGATTTAATACGACAAGAAGTGTGCTTTAACAGATGGAATTAGCTTATAGGTCAAAAATAATTTGCAGTATATTTCATTCATACGCTAGATACCGTTTTAATCTATTCACTGGTAGACATGTCATTATATTTTTTGTGCAATAGAACTATTTCCACTTATAAGAATTCAAACCAACTTTTGAACGACAGAAAATTCCATTCGTAAGTCCTAAGTAATTCATTTATTCAGGTATAGCATATGGTCGCCATTAAAGCAAAAGCCACTAAGCCCACAAAAACTTTTTGACTGACAACTGCAGTCAATTAAAATTTCCAATCAATTAATTCGTGATATAAATTTGTTATCTAAACAGTAAACTAACTGTAGGAGCTAGAAACCTTAAAAATAATTTTTACTATTTATGATAATGACTCGAAATTAATTAAATTTAAATTGACAATACCTCAAAACTATAATTTTGGACTGGGTGACTTTTGCCTGAAGGACGACGATATCTCAGATTGCTTGTGACTGGGGGAGTTAAAGCTTGCTTAAAACCGGATCATTTTTTAAAGCAAATATAATTTGATTACTAATGCTAATCTCTTCAGTGTAAATATTTGCACATTCCAAATTGAGCAAAAGCGTCAAGAGCACTGGAATTGAAGGAAATATCGAATATTTAGTATTAAACTGCCAATGGATAATCCATGATTAATTAACCTGACGATTCTTTTTTATATATGAGACTGATTTTTAATCTGACAGATCAAATCCTGATATTAATTTCCTTAATAGCTTGCAAAATGTATTTTTCTACGTCGAAACCCTTCAGGAAAGTTTTCTTTTGTAAATGTAATTCCCCTACACATTCTATTCATCGATTTAGAAAGAAAAAGGGAGGAAAAAAGCTTCTGCTCTCTGTCTGTAGTGAGCTTCTAGATCTGATCCGTGAAAATCTTTATAACATCTTAAAATTTAAAAAAAGAAGCTTTCGTCGGCAAGCTTTATTTGGATATAAATCTCAAAAAGGGCAGTGGATTATATAATATCAGCATTCAGAGAATTTTTAGGACATGCTATTTTTCTCCTATAATGCTCTCAGCTAAACTTTTTAGAGATGCTTGCGTAAAATAGTCTCTCTATATCCAATGTTATTCTTTACTATGTACAAAATAATTAAGAAAATCAATTACAGAATAATACAGCAAGCAAGTACAAAATAATTAAGAAAATTGATCGTCACCTGCTATAAGAAGTTTTCTGGAGTGGCAGTTAGAAACCATCTTATAGTTCTGTGGTTCGCACAGTTTTTTCCCCACCCATATCCCTTGATTAGTCTTTTTATTTTCGAGCGTCTCTTCTGTCTTGTCCCCCCAACCATCCCGCTACGCTAAGTAGTTTTTATTAATATCGTTAAGGGCTTAGATTAGTTTAAGAGTCAAACGTCTCAAATTAACCATGTGCAAGATTTCTTTTTGATTTTACATTTTATTCCATTTTGCTTTTTAATAGTATTGGCTCAACGCTAAGAGGACTGAAAGCAGATTCGAAATAGTTTTGTATTAACTTATGATGAGCTAACAATTATTCAGGAGATTTAAGTAGGAGATAATTTCACAGCGATCTTTCATAAAACAGAACCAAATGAAGTTATAAACACACATCTGGAGCTGCTTCAGCTTGCTGCAATATTTCTTCTTAATATAAGCTTAAGACAGAGAGAAACGAGAATACTGTTTTTCTCCATAAGTTTTGCGTTCGCGAAAGGCACTAAATATTTTATTGCTTTAAGTCTCCCGTCTAAACACCACCTATAATTTCAGACCGTAATGTTATCCTCTGGAGATTAATACTACGAACCTTACTCGTTTACTATTACTTTCATTTGGATGCAATCGAGTGTATTCGACAGAAGGAATTAAATGCAGTTTTGACATAAGGACTTTTTATTTAAGACCGCATAAAGTATTTTTAAAGTCTCAAATTTCAGCCTTTAAATAGTTTTAGAAAATTTTCTTGGTTTCTTTTTCTTCTGTGTTCTTGGTACTCTTCTTTCGATGCTAACCAGAAGTCAATCAGATTTCATTTCTAATACCTCGATCGAAATTTCATTCAATTTTTCTTTTTCAGAAGCGGGTAACTTTTCAAACAATATCAAAAGAAATACACTTTAAAGATAAAATCTTCAAATTAAGCTCTTATAAAAAATGAAGTTCGATGTATGAAAATTTGTTATTTACTGTGAATCCAATCGAAGAAGTTTCACTTTTCACATGAAACTTTGGAAATAAAAATTGTTTTCCAAAAATTTCCTTTTAATGCCTTATGTTTTGTGTTTTCCAACCTTACCATCGCGTACCTCCAAAATGATGGACTTCGGTTATAGTTCAAAGCAAAAAAGCGATTTGAAAACAATACTTTTACTTGGAGCTGCTTTTTACTCACATGTGTTTGTTATCACGTAGTGCTGGTTATCACGGACGCTTCTCACTCGCAAGGTCCCCGGTTCTAACCCGGGCGGAAACACCAAAACTTTTGCACGCACGTGTTTTTTATGTCAACATGGAGAAAAGATAATTTTGACTAAAAAATTTCATCTTTTCAAGGTTATAAACAAAAATCCTTTTTCTCGTACTTCAGAAACTGTTTACTTGAAAGATTTCGAAAAAATTTCTAATGAAATTAAAAGCAATTAGATATATATATTTTAAATCTTATCTCTGTTTTTTTTTTTTTTGCTTTCTTCTGATATGGGGATGAAATATTCTGAAATACCGTCTTTTTTATTTTTCAATTGTAGAATCTTTTCATACATTACCACTTACTTAGTGTATCTCTCTGCACTTAAAAAATAGCTTCTTCTTCTTTTTTTTTTTTTTTTTTTCCATCTTCCACGCTTGCACGTGCGAACAACATGGAGTGAATAACAAATATTATGAATGTCTAAAAGGAAACTTCTTTAGCTGGTAATACAGTGAAGTGTCAAGAACTACTGCAACACTGGAGACAAAGCGATAAACTAATAATTTATACAGGAAAAATGTATAAATAATAGCATAACACAAAATAGATTCTCTGCCTATTCCTTCATTAATCAGATACACATAGACATATTTCTCTCTCCTCCTTCCACTCATATGAGTCACTTTAAATAAACTTTTTCCGTTTTTTTTTTTTTTTTTTTTTGGATAGAACTTTTAAACTTTTTAATAGAAAACAAAAACTACATATTGTATGTTCTCGTATTCCAAACCCTCCGCGCTCTTGTGCATGCTCCAGTATGAAATATATTTAACTAAAACTGAAATTTTTATCATTGCCTATTTTATTTTGCATTCATATTTTGTGAAGTAAATTGCGAAATACTAAATAAATTGTAAGTTAAATAAATCCGTTTTTGATTTTATTTTGTTCCAAATAATTCAAACATTCAGAATGAGATAATGTTTATAAATCTGAACATAATCTAAAATAAATTAAAAATAGGTTCTTAACTTCAGCTGAACAGTGAAACAACGAGAAGTTTCAAATTATTTGCAGCAAACGGACATATGGTTATCTCTTTTTTTTAAAAAAAAAGTTTAACAACTATATAAAAGAAAGTATCATGCTATTTAAACTGACGAAAACGGCCTTTTTCTTTCCCCTAGAACTAACAGCAGTCTCAATAGTAGTGATGTAGAAAAGGGGACCAGGGCCCGATTATTAAATAAGCAAAGTAGGCAACTGCCTACAGGCCCCGAAAGTTTGGAGGAGTGAGATCTCGAGACATTTTTACGCTACTTTTAAAGTAATTAAATTTTGTGCTTTCATTTAGTTTACAAATTTGCAAAGGCAGTGAGCTCGACCTTATTCAAGTTAAAATCAAGTATCGTTTAAATTTTGGAATATTGTTCTGACAGCACTCCTAATAAATAACCTTTTTGAACCTTTATATTGTGTCGCTTTACAATTCTAAAAATAGCTTTATAATTTAATTAAATAGAACTAACTAATTAATTAAATAGAGATTGTGTTAAAAAGAATTGTCATTTTTTCATTACTATTTTGTATAAAATTACTTTTAAATTCTAATTTTTCGTCTTTTTCCTGAGCGATGTACTGAACCCACCTCTTTTGAAAGTGATCTGAAATTAAATGTTTTGCTATTTCAGCTTGCTTTTATTAATTTTAATAAATTATTATTTTAATAAAGTAATTAATTAAATTTTAAAACAATAATTTTATTAAATAATATTGTAGTCAATTTTAAATTAATTGATTCATCTTGTAATTAATTAAATTAATTTGTAATGACTTTAAATTGTATCTATAATTAATTATATATATGTACTTAATATTGTTATTTTCTTATTATGCTTGTTATTAATTAAACTTATTAATTATTAAATTTATTAATCTTGCTTTTGTTATTAGCTTAACAAACTTCAACAACTTAAAACTGCTTATATAGAGATTAAGTTAAACTAATGCCAAAATATGTAATTTTGGAAGTTAGGGAGGGGCGAAGGGAGGCCCCCAGACTTGCATTGCCTAAGGGCCCCTAGAGGGCTTAATCCGGCCCTGAAGGGGATATCCATCCCGTGGATGCCAATTTTTGCAAGAGTGGCTAAGATGAAATATTGCCGCTTTGATTTCATGTATTTCGAACATAGGATCCTAAAGAATATTATGCCGCGGGCGTAATTTAATCTTGTTACTCCACAGTCCAACAGAAATTCCAAATGCTCCCCTTTTTCTTCTGTTCTAAAGAAAGATATCTCGATATTATCATATCATCTATTTATTTAATTTGGTTTGCTGTTGTTGCTTTTTTTATATGATGTATTCGTTTTATTTGGTTTGTGTTCTAATGGCAGACTCCAATCCCTCAATAGGGTTTTTATCTAAGGTAATTTTGGATTTTTATTCTCATTTAATGTAACGTAGAATCGTGTTTTTCTCAGACTTAACTATTAAAATTCGGAATCTTGAACTTTTTATTGTCGTCTTTTGAAACAAAATTGTTAAGAAAACTAATGCTTTTTGCCATCCGTTTTGGGTGTAGTATAATTTAATTATGAATTAATTTAGCGTCATGTTAATTTTTCATTATTTTGTTATTATGCATTAATTTATTATTATGTTAATTTTCTATTACTTGGTTATCGTATATTCTGCATTAATACATTATATTTGTTATTTATTTGTTATAAATTATGTAGCAAAATTAAAATCTTTCTCTCCTCGTCGACCCATTTCTAGCCTTACACCATTGGATAGGCAGGACCGATGTGAGTGATAAATAAATAAATATTATCATATCCTATAACTTTTTCAATTGCATTGCATTTCGGTCAAAACATACCATAGAAAAACAGGGATAATTTGCAAGCACAAGGCAACCTTATTTATGTCAAGCATTGATTTAGTAAGGGTAAATTCAGATAGCGCAGTAGCGCATTTATTATCTTGTTATTTGTTTATTTTTTTTGTCCCCATTCGTCATATTTGGTTCTAAACCAAAACGAACACATTTTGTCTCGGAGACACCACCCAGCCTGGTGCCTAGACCATCTATAAGTCTTTTCTCTGGTGGTACAAAAAATATATCAGTGGGGCAAATAGAATGATATCACATAACATTTAGCAATAGACTTAAGAAATAAACCATATTCAAATCTCTCCTCGAAGTATAAAGGAACTTTAAAAACTCGAAAGTGACAAGCTCCTGATAAAAATCCGAATTAAAAAAAAGCTGAATCTAAAGTAAGTACAACAGGAAAGAAAAAAAATTTTTCAAGGTAAAATTGACGGTAGAGATTTATTTTTAACATTCAACTGTTTTAGTGAATAATTCATAATTACTAAATAAACTGCATAATTCATAATTACTAAATTTTAATAAACGAAGTGATAATAATTATAATTTAAAGAGTTTTAATAATTCCTATGAATCAAGACTTTTAAAAAACAAATAGTATACACTACTGTGAATACAACAATTACTACAATTGTACAATAAAGTTTAGAAATAAATTTTATTCGCATAAAACGAGTTTACATTTTTTTAAGGAAGTGAATTTTGTTTGATTTAAATGCGTTATTTTGTTTAATAATTGTAAAGCGATGAAGTCCTCGAATGATTTAATAGCCTTAAAAAATTATTCACTGAGGACGCAATGTAGGAAGCACTGAATTAACGGAAACAATTCAGAAATATAAACAGTTTCTTACAACTTTTAGTTTTGATTTCGAATTAACGAAAACAGATTCGAATTATAGACAATATTGTAGCATCATGTTGATGTAAAATTCAATGGACTTGACGAATAAAATACGAATTAAAACAGTCGAAGTTCCATTGTACTATTTTTATAATATTATCAGAGGTGGCGCCATCTATAGAAATGAAGTACTATCATCAGTACTCCCAACTCACAAAGGCAGACACGGTATGGGAAATTGCCATAAGATAACCATTCCATTTATTTTGTACTTAATTTTTTGGCGACTTAAAACATGATAATCAAAACTCAATAAAGCAATGTAAGAAAACTGAACTTTTTATTCTTTCTATAATTTATTTCTTTAATAGCAAAATTCATCGAAGAAAATAATTTTAAAAAGTTGAGTGTGTTTTTGCTGGCATTTGAAGCACTGTCTTGTTGTCATCTCCCTTTTTAAATTAATGGACAAATGACAAAATGGTTATCGGATAAAAACTGCTATTATAAAAGATAAAGTAATCCGTGTCCGTGGTCTAGGATAATATTTCGGTTTAAATGTTTTAAACATTTCTTAAATTAGATAATTTTTTATACTTCAGTACATTCAAAAATGGCAAAGTAAACTATTGCTATTGAGTTGAACTAAGCCAAAGAAAATCACTTGCATGCGTGTTGGTATTTGCAGGTTTTAAACGAAAATCTATTTAGACGTTAATTAGAACTTCAAAAAAATCTGTTCGACGTCCAAAATTACAGCATTGCAGTACATTTCGTGGCGAAGCGATGGGAGAAACGAGAGGATTTTTGTGCCCCAAGCGCCGCACAGTGTTTCAGTTTCACTTTCTAGTGAGATAAAACTCATAGAATAAAAACTAGAAACAGCAGAACCTTGAAATTTGCACAGTTTAAAGGGAATGGACTTCGAAATCTCCTATGAAATTTCATAACATTCTGTTTGATATTTTTTGGTTTGTGACAATTTCTTAAATTCTTCTCCATTGTTCTCTATGGAAGAATCTGTTGCACTGTTGCAATCTACTCAAAAGCTGACAATAGCTGAAAAAAATATTTAAAAACTCTAGAAAATTTTATCAAATGAAGGAAACAGTCTAAAAATAAGGATTATGGAATTTTAGTAAAGTATTTTTTTTTAATTTATAAGTATTTTTGTTATTTCAAACAGTTCAAATTTTTGCCTATTAACTTTGGGGGGTAAATACCAATCCCTCTGACGATGGTTCAAAAGTGAAATAATTTCATGAGTATAATATAAATGTTCAACATCAAATCAATCAAATGAAAACATCAAATCTTAAAATAAATTACACAAAAATAATATGAGAACCACTTCTCACAATTCATTAAAAATTTTCTTTTTTGTCGCGTTAACTTCTCAACCATCTTTGTTTCAGACTTATCCAAAATGAGTGATTTTTTGTTTAATTTCATTATACATCTCCTCTGAACATTATGTTGTAATGTATTTCATTGTAACATGCTGTATGAGTTCTTCCTTCGAATATTTCACAGAAGAATCGCTTATTTTTATTTTTCGAAGAGACGTCTTTTGTGAGAGACTGAAAAAGAAGGTAAAATTCCAAATTAGACCGCGCATAAACGCAGCTAAAATTTATTTTGACTTTGTCTCAAAGGTCAATAATTTATTATCCAACAGCTTTAGGACGAAACGCGTTAACATGAAGTTTGTCTGTTGTGCGTTCGTGCGCATGTGAACTCGATAAATCGAAACGGCAGAAAGCTGGACAGTTGAAATTTGGCATACGGTTTTAATATTGGAACTGCAGATCTTTGTGAGAGTCTGAAGCAAATCTGCTTGCGGGTTGACCGTTTGTCGCTCTACCTGTTCGTATATACGTTAATGCGATAGCTGAGAAACGCAAGCAGCACAATGGATGGTAGTATGAGATTTATCATAAGATCTTTACACCAAAATTGTAGAACCCTACTAAATTTTGAACCTAATCGGCGAAATAGAAGAGGTCTAGATTGCACACTCGATTCTCTTTAAAACCATTAAGCTAAACACGAGACGAATCATAATCTATATGTATTCGAGAGAGCTAAGGGGAGATCTCTCACATTGACCTCAATTGATATCCTATTCTTCAATCTTCCAAATAAACATGAAAGTTTCTACACACAGCGAAGGATTTAATCTGAATCATTCCCACATACACGATAACTCCTTGGTCAAATCTAAATAGACTTCGCGATTCTCCATTCCGACAAAATTCAAAGGTTTTTTTAATAAGTCAATACTCGTTTCATTCAAGAGTACATTCACCATGTCGGATGTAAATGATATTTTTAGTTAGCCAAACTATATCCTCTTTCGAAAGTATCTCTATTCGACTAACAGTTCATATTCAAATTTTATTGAATGTTTAATGTATTTTTGAAATTTCAATCCAATCTCTATTCAACTAACATTTTATCATTCAAATTTGCTTGAAGTTTAATGTATAATTGAAATTTTTATAAATCCATGTGAGTTTCGTTAAGATTTGACTGTAAGTCAGTTACAATAAAATTTGAAATCCTGTCTTATATTAAAAAAATTCAAACGATTTTCGGAAACATTGAAATTTCAGTGCAGATCAAATGCGTCAAAATTTGAAGATTTGAAACATCATATATCTTGAACAGAACTCAAAACTGACCTGCCGTCTATAAATTTCTTTCGTAAACACTATCATTCTCCTTAAAATAGAAGTAAATTTTTATTTTGATTTTATGATTAGATGGAATACGTATTGCTTATACTCCCTGTATTGCTTAAGATCCTAAATAAGTTATTAAAAGAATAATTTAAAACATTTTTTGCCAACAAATGTAATTTATATTTTAATTTAAAGTTATCCCAACTGCCTGAAAATAAATGAAAATCAAATTCGAAATTTTCGATTCAAGACTTAATAGGCAATTAGCGTCTAAACTAGGTGTGACTACTTAGCTCAATAGACAATAAGTGACGAAACTAGTCTTAACTACTTGGCTTAATAGGAAACTAGCACATACATTTTAAGTAAACCTGTGAGTAATTCACCTTCAAACATTTGCCACTGTTTGATAAAAGCAGCAAACATCAACAAACGCACGACAGTGAATTTGTGTATTTCACAGTATTTGCTCCAAAGCTATTCAAGTACACTAAATCTCTGGCGATAACATTACTTAATCAAATTTACAGAAACACAGATATTTTTTCTCACGAGAGACAATCATAAATACTTGATAAGATACAGGGATAAGAAATCCTGCTTATAGTAAAACTCATGCGATAAGATAAGGAATTACGCAGTGAGCTATCTACTAATCTTTAATATACGGGTAATCTGGCTCGAAATCAATATGATTGTTGTTGATGTTGTTTACTAAATGCACAGTTAGATTAAACGTGCTTTGCTAGTACGGAAGAAGATGGCTACTGTTTAGTCACATGATACTTTGGTAAGGTAAACAATCACAAAACTAGAAACATTCACTAATTCCAAAAAAAAAAAATTGTCCTGGCAGGTATTTTTTTAGTGGCATCTTTGAATGTTTTTTTTTTTTGGAAGGAGACTGGTCCACCTTTCTTTATACTAGAGATGTGAAATTCAAGGAATGTTATCAATTTTTCTACCAGTTTGGTAAGTTTGAATTGTTGAGCGCCTTGGACTAGAGTTATTAGACCTGTACTGATTACTTCTGTTTTGTTATTACTTTCTTTACCAGTGTTAGCCTGGGCTATTAGTCTAGCCTAGTTATTAGCTTAGTCTAATAACTAGGCTAAACTAATAACTAGGGATGGGAAAAACCTACCTGTTTTCTTGTTTCGGTTGACCGGGTTTTTTTTTGGGGGAGAGGTTGTCCGGTTATAACAGGTTATTTTTTAAAAAATTCAATAACCGGGTGAAAAAAACCAGATCGGAAGATAGGCACGATTTTAGGTCCGATTAAACTAATATTTACCAAGTTATGAAGCTTTAAATTTCATAACCTTAGGCCAATCAACGACAACCGCTTCCTTGAGTTGGTTGGTAGATTACTGAAAGCGTCTTTCTGAACAGAAAAATATTGGCTAATGGATTGATTTCCTGTAAAAACAATATTGATAAAAAATTTTGTCTACAAACGGCGTTTGTTTTTTTATTAAAAAAAAACCGAAAACCGGTTATTTAGAGCGGTTCTAACCGCCAGGTTAAACCGGAGGTGAAAAAAACCTGAATAACCGAAAACCGGTTATTTTCGCAATAACCGCCATCCCTGTATTAGACACCCCATCAGAAATATAACTAGGAATTTGAGCGCGAATTTGAGCGACTCAAAGAAGACTTAATAAAATAACTAAGGAGCAAAAAAAAAAAAAAAAAAAAACATATTTGTTTGTCTTTCAATTTGGCCAATTCGCGCTTTCTCATTCTTAAAATTATAATTATAGAAATTTTTGGTTGATAATTTAAATAAATTTGTATCCGCTTTGAATAAATAGCGCCCCTGGCCGTGAGAATAGCCCATTAGATAAGACGGCCTTGCAGTTTGGTTTCTAAATAATGTCGGTTTCGATCGAGATCTAGAACCAGGTTTAAATTCGTAACACATCTAAACCGATGAAAGCACATTAACCTTTCAAGCGTTTGATTCGGTAGTGGGTATCTACCGAATCAATCTTTCTATTCAGAGAGTTGGGATTAGAAATTAAGATGTATGCTGAAATTGCTACATATTTCAATGTCAATATCAGAAAAATGCATACTATATTATTTTTCACTAATGTGGTTCGAATAAAATTATAATCTAGCTTAAAAGATTAACGAAAAGATTAGGTAAATTGGTCGAACCGACTAACCATTTAACGGATTTCGAGTTCACTGCACCAAAATATTCCTAAGAGTGCGCAGGGTGTGTGAGGCAAAATCCAACCGACTTCAGTCCGTCGAACGATAGACTACTTACTGTTCAATAATTAATTTTGGAAACATGCAGTTAATTTTCATACACTTTTATAGACTCGTTTCAAGTTTGTCAAGATGAAATTTCAAAATCGATTTTCACTCACTTTTATATAGGCTTCAGTTTTCAAATTTTGCACACTTATGTGTTCTCAACGACAATTTCTGTTCACCTCAAGTTAAATGTGAAGAATAAGATTCACTGCTTGAATTATTCGATAATTAATATTATTCTGTAATAAGTATAAGCATGCTGCAGTTTGTACAGTAAATCGGACCAAGGATTTTCTGTAGTAAGGGATTCCATTTCTTTTTTTTTTATTATTATTCATTCACTTGTGAAAAACCAAAATCATTGCAGAATGTTTTTCTCAATAAACCCCAAATTTGTTGATGCTTTGTAAAAAAATTTTCAAAAAGGAGGGCAGTGGAAAGCTTAACATTTGCGGTTTTCTTTTGACTTGCTACGATAAGAATTAATTTACAGAGAAAAACTTGGGAGTTGCCTTAAAAAATATCAAGATTATTTTTTGCAGAGCTTATCCACTAGAAAGCGGTTGCGATTGATATGTACACAGGCCTGCAACGCATACCTTGAAAACCCAACACTTCGAGGTTTATCTGGTTACTTTTAAAACTGCGGTTCTTAGGGCGTTTCTATCCATTGAAATTCATTTCTTCGAAACAATGTACAGACGACTCTTATTAATAGGAAAACGGTCGAAACTTTGTACCAATTATATCAGTAAAAA
Organism: Araneus ventricosus; assembly: GCA_013235015.1. NCBI lineage: Eukaryota > Metazoa > Arthropoda > Arachnida > Araneae > Araneidae > Araneus > Araneus ventricosus. The sequence goes on along the minus strand of BGPR01001094.1, from coordinate 149,834 downwards.
CTTTCTTTAACCCAAATTAGTTTTAAAAGACTCAATGTTTAATTTTTCGTTTTAAAAATTAATTATAATATTGGATAATGTATCAAGGAAGTATGTACGAAGGGAAAATAACTAAAAACATTTTTTTAAAAAATTAAATTCAAACTATTTGCGTAGTGAGATACGAATGATATAGTATACTCTCTCTCTTTGCGCAGTGTGGAACTGGTAATTAAGTTAACTTGTTGCTCATCACTTTCAACTGTATTTCAGGGCCGCGGTGACCTAGTCGTAAGTCTCGGTTTCGAAACGACATTCCACGTAAGATGTGCTGAGTGTGTATGCCTGATGTACATTAAATCCGTACAGGATCAAACGAACTCCCGTTGGTGTGGTACGGAGGCTTGGAGACGGGGATGCTCGCTCAAGTGTCTTCATCTGACCACGGTTCATAATTAAGAAATCGATTTCAAAATAGCCTTCATGCTACTTCAGAACGGAACATTAATATAACTAAAATAGTAATAATAACTAGTAACTTATACGTCAAAAAAAAAGCAGGAAAATGTAAAAAAGCATTTTATTATTATTTATCGGCTGTAAATATCAATCATCAATGGACGCTATTCTTATTTATTATTAATCAATGGCTACTTTCTCCTCTCCCACTTTCTTTTCATTTTTCACTTAGTCATAAATGGAACGAGTCACACCTTTGGTTACCATCATCGTCATAATTGCAAAGATACACCATCCATTGCATTTTTGTAAGCAATTTGTATATTCAGATAGGCAAACTATAAATTCCTCGGCGCATACTTGAGGGATACCAACCATTGGATGGCTCACGGCATTCCCTAACTAACAACTAAACAAATGCATATAACTTAACTTAATTAAACTTTTAATAGTAATCTTGAGGTTTTTATGCAATGGAGAAGCCAGTAGGAAAGTTTTAAAAAGCGTTTTATTACTATTTTTCAAGTATCATTATCAATCATCAGTGGAGGCTACCATTCCTTCAAACAATGATATATTTTTTTCCGCCTTTCTTTCTTGTAATTTTTATGCATTAAATTGAAATAACGAATGGGAAATGACTCTAAAAAACCTTGGATACCATCACCCTCAAATTGGCAAAAACGCTGCATCAGTTGCATTTTTATGAATAATTTCAGTCGCCACTTAGACAAACTTTAAATTCCTGTGCACACCTTGCGGATATCAATCATTGGATAACTCACAGCATCCCTAACTCACAACTAAGCAAATACATATTACTTAACTAAAATAAACTTGTAATAATATCCTTACGCTTTTTTTTTTTTTGCAATGGAGAAGATAGCAGAAAAGTTATTAAAAGCATTTTATTATTTTTCATATATCATTATCAATCATCAAAGAAGACTATCCTTTCCTTATTTATAATTAATCAATTATATGTTTCCCCCCATCTTTCTTTCTTGTAATTTGTATGCATTGCATTTAAATAATGAATGGAAAATGACTTTTAAAAACCCTGGTTACCATAACCCTCATGCTAGCAAACACACAGCAACAGTTGCATTTTTGTGATTAATTTCAGTCGCCAGTTAGACAAATTTTAGATTCCTGGGCACACATGGGGGATATCAATCATTGGATGATAGCAAACTCTACCTAATAACTAAACAAATACAAATAACTTAACTTAATTACTATCCTGGAGTTTTTATACAACGCAGAAGCGAGCAGGAAAGTTTTAAGAAGCATTTTATTATTATTTATCATATATCTTTATGAGACATCAATATAGGCTACCCTTCTCTCATTTATAATTAATCAATGATATGTTTTTCAACCGATTTTCTTTCTTGTAATTTTTATGCATAACATTGAAATAAGAAATGGGATATGACTCTAACCCTCTGACTGCTTATCCCGCGATTTCCGCGGGAAGGAAGTAAGTCTATTGTCTGTTGCATCCTGCGATTTTCGCAAGCTAATGTGTTTAATTAGTACTATTCTAGCATGAATTATATTATACTAAAAAAGCTTTGCACGTAAATTACAATTCGGTTGGTTCAACGGTATCTGAACATGTTTGCAAACTGTCAGACGCGTATTAAAGGCTAGACGGGCCCCCGAAATGAAGCGGGTATTTTTTTTTTAATATCGTAAAAGATAATTTCACTCTAAGAAACTGTTCCATTTTAACTGAGCAAATCCGCGTTTTATTATGACAATCAGAGTGCCTGAACAGAAGAAAACACTTTAAAGATCTCACGTTAAAGTTAATATTCGTTTGGTGTTGCGCACATACCTCCTGCACTTATTCAAAGCCCTTATTCCCGATATGATTCTCTTCCGGTTTCCTAGGGAAAATGCTGAGCAAAACCGCCTTTGATTATTTTTACAGCATCACCGGAGATCTGTGTCCCAACAGCTACAAATTTACCTCACGTATCCATTCCGTATAAGCTTCTCCGGAATTTTGCGGCTAATTTCTTATCCGACACAAATCATATGTGTACAACTTACCTAAAGATATGTAAAGGATAGTTCAGATAGTGGTCCATATGACCAGATATTCACTTTCCCAGGCTTGAGAAAGAAACCCAATCATTACAAAGTAAACATCTTCGTAGGAAGCTGTCGTTTCAATGATTAGAGTGATTGATGTGCTTTTCTTTTCATTGAATATCATTAGTCATTAGTAGTAATTGTCCAGTAGATAAAATCCAAGTTCCCCTGTATTCATTTAACTATTTTAGGGGGTTGAATACCCTTCGTTTATCTTTTTCCCATTCACAGTTCTGTTAAACACCTTTTAAGTGTCATTTGAGAATATTTATCATCGTTTAAAGCCACTTTTCATTATCACAATCAGGGTGCTTGAACTGAAGAAATGTCTCTAAAGATTTAAATATCCTAATATTGCGTTAACGTGGGAAAGTTTACTGCAATTTTGAAGCTTACATGCATTTAAAAAGCGAAGCTATTCAAAGCAGTTCGTACGGCTGAAAAGTGGCGAGGTAAAACAAGGCAGAATTTTAGTCAGATTTAATGAGGAAGGTTGTGGTGTACATTACAAAGTTGTTTTAAAAATAATTCTTCTTCCATTGGGGAATAGAACTACTAAGGTATGTTTCATTTAATTTATCATGATAAAGTTCAATAATATATGTATTCAGTAAATATTTAATGAATTACATAAGTAAATTCAGCTTCAGAAAAGAAATAATATCGAACAAATTTTCTAAAAATTCTAAATATTTTTATATATACAAGTTTAAATACCACATTCATAGTTTTATTAAATAAATTACGCCATATAATAGCCTCGCCGCTTGCATTTAAATTCAGAGTAAAATTTTCAATATTTTTTTAACAAAAGACTTCTTTATCTTCAGTAAATTTCTTTATTATTTAGAATCATGAATAAAAACTTTAATCTGTGTTGTATTCTAATTTTTTTTAAAATCTTAGCACGGATTGTGATAGAAGATGAATTATTTCAGTAGATTTAATAGAATTAATTCAGTAATGCCGATAAAATTAACAGCTAAATTTATGAAATATAGTCCCTAAAATAAACAGTGCATTTCAAAATTACATACGAAAACATATCTCAATTACAATCTTCAGCACATTTTTAAATAAAAAAGAATTCAAAATCAGTTATAAAAATATTCTTCTAATGTCTATTTTTTTAATAGAATTTTGAAATGGATTTCTGCATTTTTCAATTCCGTAGTTAAAATCCAAGAGTTATCTTCCCTGATTTGTTGAAAAGTTTTCTAACTTTTGATTTATAATGGTATTTGTTAAGTTTCAATTTCATGGTTTAAATTAAAACTTTTCTACTTAAATTCCCCAAAAATGTGCCATAATATTAGAATATTATTTAAGAATAAATCTTTGATTTTTAGCTTATAAATCATCTATAAAGCATTGTTTAGTTATCATGTTTTGAAAAATTTAATGTAAATCATTAAAATATATATATAAAAAAAATACATATCTAGGCAAATTTTAAAACAAAAAGTACAAATTCTTTTAACGTAAATGAAACTGACAATTGATTTTGTAGGATAATATATAGTTTAATTTTATCATACTACAAGCAACAGTGATACTTTAGCAGCTTTTCACCTAATAATATGCTTGATTGAATTATGTGTTATTAATTATAATCCTACAATAATTAATTAGAGTTGTGTTTTAATCCCAAGTAGAAATATTTAATCCATGTAATCAATTCAGAAATTAAAAATAATTTTCTTAAAAGTATTGTCTTAAAAACAATTCATTTACACTATAAGGCGCAAACTATATTATGAATACATTATTAATTTTTTTTAGAAATAATTCCAACTGGTGAAGTAAATTTGGTGAATGATATATATATATATATATTTTTTACTTATTTTTTCCCCTAGAGATTTCACTTTAGGAAAAAGCGAATTACTTTTATATAATGGATTCTAAGTTATTTCGATAATACTTCATGTGAATATTTATGAACATGAATTTCAGATATAAATTTAAAATTACAAAATAGAAAACATATTAATTAGCGATAAATATTAATTAAAATAATTTATTAGGGAATTAAAATCAATTAATAGAGTAATTATTAAAAGCACTTTTAATTAGCAAAAATTTAGTTACTGTTTAAAAATATGCGAAATTATCTTATTTTAAATCATCATAACAGCCAAGTTGAAATTTTCGAATACATATGTGTAATACTTTCAGAGGGCCCCCTAGATCTTTAGCGCCTGGGGGCGGACCCTGCAAATGGTGCAACTAAATAATAATTTAAAAAAAAAAAATTCGGCCATTCGAGGGTTAAGAAACCCTGGTTACTATCACCCTCATATTAGCAAAGACACGTCGATTTCACTTCTGTGAGTAATTTCAATCGCCACTTATTCAAACTTCAGATTCCTTGGCACACCTGGGGGATACCAATCATAGGATGACTCACTGCATTCCCCAGTCTTTTTAGCGTGACAGCTCCTCCGAATAATTGCGCCAAAGCAAATTGCCACCGCCAACCACCCAAGAGGACGCCGCCAAGCACGCGATCGTGAGAAAAGTCAACAATTCCAGCGAGCAGAGAGAAAAAAGAAAGATAACGGGGGTCACGACGAATTGTGTTGCCAAGAGTGGGTTCTCGAGATGTCCGCACCCCCCTGATAGCCTTATCTGCCGCTCCTTGAGGTGATTCTGTGAGCACATCCTCAGGAGGCAAGAAAAAAAGAAGCGCTTCGAGTCGTGTTGAGTCCTCTTTTGATGGGTGCCGCTGTGCCTTGCTGTAGCACCACTTCGGTAGCTCGATTATCAGCAGATCAAAGGGAGCCGTGCCGATCTGGCTAATTTGCGAAATGCGCAGCACGCGGTTGCAGATGGATTTGTAAACAACTTGCCAAGGAAATGCGTTCTCGCCGTCTTGCAATGTGACACGACGACGTCCATTGCGACGAGGAACTGAATTAAAGCCCGGTTTAGCATGCGACGCAATAAAGTTCGTGCAAGGGTTGATTTAGATCAGGGGTTCTTAATTTTTTTTCACTCACGACATCATTACACGTCGGCTGCAAACATATTTCGCGAACACGTCTTTATATAAGAACGAAAAGGAAATAGGAAAATAAAGGGATAATCAATAATTAACAAAAAATATGATTAAACGTCTTGTTCATTAATGAATTTGAATGACATGTTTTAAACCATAACGACTTTCATCATGATTATTTCCAATTTATATTGAAGAAGTTGATAAACATCCTGTGTGTGAGCGACCCTACCATTAGAGGTCGGTAGGACCCCACAGTTTTGGAATCTGATTAAAACGAATTGCCATTCGAAGTCTTTCAATAAAATGATTTACTGTTATTATACTTCTTTTACACCCCGTAATGGAACCTTCATTGCTGAATAACGTGTTTAGGCTTATTAACGTCTTTTCATTTAGTTATATTAACGTCACCGAGAATCATTTACCCCGTATAGGAGGATAAATTGTGCTCGGGCTTTGTATTCACTTTTCGCTCCTTCATCTCAATTAACTCACTCTTACTTTTAAAAATATGATGTAAACACCAAAATATTGCTTTCACGGTGCCCTCAAAGTATGATTTCTCCGGCATTCAGTAGCGTAGTGACCGGGCTCGAGTTTTAAGGGACTCCGTGGAGTCAAAATCTACTGCGTGTGTGCCATTTTAAAAGCAAAATATGATTAAGGGGAGTAAAAATAATGCCATACTCCTGGCGCCATCTACGTTTTTTAAGACACTGATGATGATTGGGATAAAAAAAAATCATATTATTTTCCAGACTCCTCTTACCCTCGATGCGCCACTGGCCGTTGTGACAAAACGTTAATGCGATTATGTCACTTTTTAAAGTGAAATACGATGAGGGGGCAAAAAATACCGTGTCTCGGGGGCCGTTTACTCAGTGCCGGGGAGGGCGAAAAAATCACATTATGACCTGGGCACCACTTGCCCTCGCTACGCCACGGCCGGCATCTGTACCCCCTTGCAACTGCACTGATTAGCATCCCATTTCGAAGCAACACTAGGACTATTCTGGTATGGGTCTCAAAATTTTGAACCGATGACGAGAAAACACCTGAGCAAGTACCCTCTCTCCAAACTTCCATGCCACACCAGCGGGAAGACATTTGAACTTCGACGTCAAATTTAACGAACAACTCACTGAATCAGGTTTCGAACTCTCCTATTCCGAAGCCGAGAACTTTCCACCAGACCACTGCCGCCTGTCGAATAACAAGATCTAAAAGAAAGAAATTAACAGATATTAATTATTATAATAATTACTAATTATAAAAATTAAAATGTGTTAAATTTTATAACAATTAGTACCGAGAATGTCAGAAATATTGTGCTTTCTTTAAAAAAAAAAGATATCCCATTTTTGAACGCTCCTTTATGAATATTAGTAATAATTGAAAATTTATTGGCACGAAATTTATTGAATTTCTTTAATTACGCCATCTTTTTGAGTGAATGTCTGTATTATAAAGGCAACCTAATAAAGCAAAAAATTTTCCTCAAAATGATATATAAACATATGTTTTTAAAACAATGTTCGCCACTAACGTACCTGGCTTCTCCGATAACGCTGTAAAATTCTGGTTGAATGTCCCAAGCTGAAGAATGACTATCATACTTTGAAACCTTCCTTTAACTGAACTGACATTGATTGAGATTATATAACTATTGATTGATGAGAACAGTAATGCCAGGAAGATTTTGAACCAAACAATCTTAACGCTTCAAAAGGCTTTATTGTCTTGCTGATCTTACCAGTGGCATCCCTGGTCCTGCCTTTTAACAGAATTCGACACATTCCACTGATTTTTAAGAAAGTAAAAGACTCCTTAACATGATCGACTTCTTTCAAATGTTATCAATCAGGTTTACAGTGGAAGTATTCCAGTCTAAATGACAATGCTCATTCAGTATAGTGACAGTGACCGAATGACATATGGAAAGAGTAAGGAGTTACGAAAGGTGAGAAGGATATTTGGACAAAAGCGCAGATAAGATGCCAAAGTCACAATGCTTAACAAGACAGGAGGGGCCAATTGAAAAAGAGCTCAATTGTCACTATCTGCTCTTGTGACAATACCCGATTCTTTACAGTACTGCATGACACAAATGAAAGGTTATGCAAATTTTAGCACGCCAGAACTTGAAATTTCGATACTGTACGCTTCGCATTAAGTATTAGGCTAGGCGCATACATGCAATTCCTTCGGCAACTAAACAGTTTCGTCTGGTTGTTCGTCTTAATTCGCGCGATTTCACCGCGACCAAACTGTTTAGTTGCTACGGGTGCGCATACCTGCGATTTTTAATCTTTCGATTCTTCATTTTTCGATGCGTTCGCCTATTCAATTCACTTCACGAAGCTATCATTTCAATGAATGATGAACTTTCGTTTGCATTGATCTCTTTCTTGATCAAATGCTTTGATGATCATTACTAGTAATAGGCGAGTTCTGTACATAAGCCTATAATTCGAATTTGTTTTGATTAATTTGAGGTCAAAAGTGAAAACTGCTCATTTCTGAATTGTTTTCGTTACTTAAATACGTCCGTATCTTATGAGTGCCAGAGAATAATCTTTTAAGGCCCATAATTTAACTCAAGGACTCACTCTCAGCTGCTGTTCTTTGTATTTAATTAAAAAATAATTGCACCAATTTTTGCACTCTAGGCGTAATTCTGGCACACTCTAGGCGCACTCTGGAATAATTAAAAATTATAAAATTATAACTAATATTACTTTAGAGATCAAAATTGTTTACTGTCTATCAATTAATTACGTAGTATTCATTAAACTTTTAAATAAATCTTTATTGCTGTTTTTAGAATAAAAACTGTCATTGCCTCTTGTGTTTGTTTGTAAACCCGATTTTTCTTAATTCGAACTTTTGGATATATCTAATTTTTATTGTGGATCAGTCAGTTTCAAATTAACCAAATTCGAATTTGTTATCAATATTCAATTTAAAAATAGTTCGCAGAACAATTTATCAAAGTGCAATAATTTTTCAACAAAGTACAACAGTAAAGTAGCCGAGCAGTGATAGTATATTCATGGCGATGCGTTACGATTGATTAAGCCGTGTTCAGCATTAAAATTTCAATATGATTAAATTTTTAAGTTTAAATTTGGAACATTATTTTAACGTATTCCTAATTGATTAAATTTTATATTACGTTACTTTATAATGCTAAAAATTAAATTAAAAGAAATGCAAAATTATCTAGTTTTGGAAGTTAGAATGGGGTAAACGGGGGGAGGAGCTCCAAGAGGACTAAATTCGGCCTGCCCGTTTTATAACATCCAAAGAACATTCGAAAAATATCCAAATAAACACAAATTTCGTAAAATTAGAGAACTCAGACAACGAAATTATAAAAACAATGGATACAAAAAACATAGAATGTGCCACGATTCTAAATAGCGCGAGCTCATTCCAAAAAGCGCGCATCACTATAATGAAAATATTTTCTCTATTATTGAAGCACAGGTCACATGAATTAGATTAAGTTGGAAGAAATGACAACTTTTCTAGTAACTACAAATTTTCTTTTCACTCAAATTTTGAAACAAAAAATTGTGTTTAACGTAAAATAGCTTTGTTTTCATTGAAGTCTTTAAAAAAAATGCTTTTTAATGATACCTCATTAATTGCGTAGTCGTTAAAAATTAGTTGAGAAAAAGGGAAGTTGGCAAAGAGAGAGAAATAATATAAAGGATAAAATTAAAATTATTGATTTCAAAGCATCTGAAATATCAACAAAGAGAAAAACAATTAAGGTAATTAAAATTATGTATTAAAACACATGCATTATTAATAATAATGGAGTAGCGGTTATTAAAAGTATGCAAAATTATTATTTATTTTAATATTAATAACTGACAAGTAATAATTATAGCAAATAATTAAATATACCGCAGGCCGCCTGTCTATACACTCAATCAATAATTCCATATCATTCGTAATAATCCCAGCCACTTTTAGGGCTAAATTATTTTAAGAGTAGTGCACGCTTCTTTAAAACGCCCTCAAGCAAAACTTCGTATAGTTTACACGCCAATTTCAGAGCTCGTCTTGACCTTCACCCATTGAATGAACAGCGCAGAGTAACTATTTAGTTGCATGTGTGAGCTCTCCAGTAGAATACTTTACGAGAGTTGTGCGATTTTTTAGTCAAAAGGCGATCGCTGTGGTTTTACGACTGTTTAGTTGCCGAACTATAAAGCTGCATGTATGCGCGCTCTAACTTGAGCCTATAGGCTTTCACCATGCAACTAAACTGTTTCCCGATTAATAATTGCTTGTATGCGCCTAGCCTTAAACTATTTGTTACTCAGTAATTCGAATTAAAGTGAATCTAAAGTAGCAATGAGAAAGCGAATAGAAATAGGACTTCTAAGCACGGGGTTTGGGCCTGTTTTGCTGGATTTTAAAGCTACCAGTACAAGATGTGGGCAAAGATAGAGCAAATGTGATGAAACCTCTCCGCAGAAGCCGCCCTTCGTTCCAGCAAAATCGGCCATTCAGAGAGTGTCCACTCTGAAGGGTTTTCATTTTTGGAATACAAAAGACTTATTAAAGCGAATTCATTATTTTCGGCACAATGAATTTTAAAAATTATCTAAAGAAAATTACGTTATTCGATTTTTTTTTTTTTTGAAAGAAAGATAAATTGTGTATTTGATTGAATCTTTCGGCATTTCCGGGAGGTCGCGGTGGCCTAGTGGTAAGGTCTCTGTTTCGAGGTCGGAGAGTTTTTAGTTCGAAATCCGATTTCTTCGAAGATCCGCCGTTTATATAGCCTATTTCACGCAAAATCATAAACAGTGGCCAAATGCTGTCCTGCTGGTGGGGAAGCTTGGAGAGGGGGCTTGGATTGTCGTCATCTGACAGCGGTTCAAAATTAAGAGGCCCGTCCCAAAATAGCCCTCGCGTTGCTTCAAAACGGGACGTTAATATAAGTAACCGAAATTTCAGCATTTTCGTATCTAATCCATTCATCGGTAACTATATAGAGGAATGGAAAAAAAATACCATCAGTTATTTTCCTTCAAAATGATTAAAGATTTCAATCTTTTGTTTATTTTCGTTCACTGGCAGTTGAAAGATTTTGCTAACTTCTTGATCTAGCTAGGATCTTGGTGTGTGTGTGGGGGGGGGAGTCAAAGTATAGTATAAAATTCTAAAAGCCGCCTACCAACGACCCTCCTTCATAACACTAGCGCACAGCTTGAGGAAATGAAAATAAAAAAATATATATTAAGACGTCAGAATGTAAAGAATGTACAATTTTTATTAATATTTGGTAATTCAAAATTATGTTAATGAAGAACAGAATTAAAATAAAACTGCCAGAAATCTTAATTTTCAATTTAAACTGGGTCCTGGATAAGGAGGCACTTTCTCATCGCCAATGGATGTAAACAATTAATTTTCTTTCATTGGCGGAATCAGCTTTTTCGAATACGTTAGATTTTCTCCTTTACAACCAAATCTGTCTCTCGCCGCATTCACAGGCGAAAATCCGGATATTTTAAAGATCCGGACACTAGTCCGGACGTGAGCTTGAAATCCGGACTTATGGTAACCCTATGTAACTCTGAGGCCCGTATTCACCAACTCTTTAACACTCGGATTAAACCTGGAATCAGTGTTAATCCCTTGATCATATGAAAATCCGTATTCTCCAATGAAAATCCCGAGATCACCGGCTATTTTAACACCCTGTTTTTGATCCTCAGAAATCGGTGGATTAACAGTGATAATCCGCGGATTTTCGTTTTACGCATGCGTATTTCTCTTCTACCTTCTATCAAAACAAGCATGGCAGACGATGGATTGTCGTATTTAGACGATATTGAAAGTTTAGAAATTTTAGAAATAATCGAAAGAAGGAAAAGTCTGTGCATCCAGATAGAGCGAATGATTTGGACTGTATGAACAATGTATACTTTCTATCGCGTTATCGTTTAGCCTTCCAGCGGGCGCGCCTGCACAAATTTTACGACATATCGTGTATCTTATTACATATATATATCGTGTTGTTTTCACATAAATAAAAGTTGCATTTATTTTTGTATCTGTATTTATTAGCTTAATAGTAAACAAAGATTTTATAAATACAATTTGCATTTAAATTTATAAAAGAACGATATAAATATCTAATACGATGCACAATATAAGTATCTCTTGCATACGCTCGCCCGCTGGAAGGTTAAATAAAGATACAGGCGAATCCAGTCTTGAAAATCTGAAATCTCCTTTTGGATTGATTTTTATTGCCCTTCCTTTTCAGATTTTTATAGTACATAAGCAATTGCTTCGCATTTCTTTTTGCAACTACGGGAAAACTGTTGAACATGGCAGTTAATTCCGACCAGGCGCTTGCCTTGTCTTTATTAGTTGTTGCATCTGTTATTTTTTTTATTTTCAATTTCAGGTTTGAATTTATCTTAAGGAGAGGAGAAAAGCCTCTGCCTTAATTTTTGTGAAATACTCCCTTTTACGATCCATAATTATTGCAACAACAAGTATAAAACGGCAGAATCAAAATACGTCGTTAGTTGATCAAAACACACGAGATAATGTTTATATTATGTCTCTGTCATCCATTGAGTCAAGCAGAACGAAAAACTTCGGCAAAGTTCGTTCATTATCCAATCAGAACGTGGCTTATATTTTTCTTCCAGTTAAGCCGTGGATCACGTAATCCATAGATGGAGAATACCGAAGGACTTTAATCCAGTGTTAGCATTGATTCTCGGATTTGATGATTCGCGATTTAATCCTGGATCAATCACATTTGGTGAATACGGCCCTGATGCTTTTGTTCAATAAGAAAAAGAAAATGCTTCGTATTCATTTTGAAATATGCCCTAATCTTTAAGAGCAATGTATTAAAAATTCATTCGCCTTGTGATTAAAAAAAAAAAAATTACCGCCAGAACTAAAATCGTCCGCCATTATATAACAAATTCGCTCTCTTCATTTGATTTAACCCTTTAAGGTTTTTTTTTTTTTTTGCTATCTAGTAAGATGACCCCTTCTGTTTTAGAAAGGGGCTGTGGTTTTCATTTATCTAAGAAGGCATAGAATACTTGAGATGCTTATGGATTCTACCTAATTTTTTTTGTCAAATTATAAAGCTAATTAATGATTAAATTTTAGTTTATAAGCCTAAAAATGCGATAATTCGATGCAAGTCAATACGACGGGCACGAGACTTAAGGGGTGAAGAAAATAATGAGAAACAGAATAAGATTATAGTTTGTTACGCATCATAAGCATTAATATTTATACGATGAAAATTTGTTTTTAATATCTGTGTGCACTTCATTAAAAATGAAATCTGAAAAACGACAGTTGAAATTAAAAGTTAATGCTAGAGCATTTTTACGACGAAATTTCATATCAAAATAAAAACTCTGCTTGAAATTCTTTCTAAGATTACCCTAATTCTGGATTTCATCCGGACACTCTGGATCATGTCCGATCTAGTGTGCGGATCTTCAGAATGTACGGATTTACGCCATCGAATGTGGCGCGAGAGAAACTAAATTCGTAGAATTCTCCACACGTCTTGTTTGGCACATCGGCTCCAGATGAATAAATCTTTTCCATGATGAGGTCCATTTGGACAGCTGAGAGATGGAGGCTGTCCGTGCCAGTTTAAAGGACTGCTGAATGTCAACGTGAATTCCGTTTTATCCTGATCAGAATTCCATTAAAAAATAAATATAAAAATGATAAAACTTTCCTTGATGAAATCATCTCGTCTGAATAGTGTTTAAAACCGGAGAAAAGAGATGAGAAAGTGAATGAGCTTACATCCAGGGCCCAGCTCAAACTGAAAATTAAAAGTTTCGGCTGTTTTGCTATATTCTATTTTTCATTAATGTAATATTGATTTACCAAACATTAATAAAAATTGCATCTTCTTTGCATTCTCACGTCTTAATTTTTTTCACTTCCTCAAATTTTGTGTTAGCGTTATGAAAGAGAATCGTTGGTGGGCAGCTGTTAGAATTTTATATTATACTTTGAACCCCCCAATACACTTCGATCTCTCCCATCCAGGCAGCCTGTCTAAATTTAATCAAAAAGTTTATGGTAACCATATCTCAGTAGCGTAGCGAGGGTAAGTAGTTTGTTCCCCCCCCCCTCAGTGGCGTGGCGAGGATAAATGGGGATTTTGTTTTTTTCGTCCCATCACCATTAACATAGGTTTTTTAAACGACTCCAGAGTATAGCATTTTTTCGTCTCCTCGTCATATTTGACTTTAAAATGTGACATAAACACCGTTTTGTCACCATGGCCAGTGGCGTACCAAGAGTCAATGGCGCCCGGAAAATAATATGATTTTTTTATCATAGTCATATTTTCATATATCATATCATACATATTTTTTATCATAGGAGCATTGTATTTCTTTTATGCCTCATCATCATATTTTACTTTAAAAGTGATATAAACACAGTAATGTTTTGACTCCATGGCACCCCATAAAACTGGCGCCTGGGGCATCTATACCTCCTCGACCCCCTCCCCCCCCCAGTCATCATGAGTGACTTGTGTAAACGGCGCCCGGGGTATGTTTTATTTCCGCCCCCTCATCGTATTTGATTTTAAAAAGTGGTATAAGAGCATTAACGTTTAGTCAACATGACTAGTGTCGTAAGCGGGTCTAGTGTAAGTGGTGCTCGGGGAATAATGTGCTTTTTTCTTTTATCCGAGATGTCGTTAGTGGCTCAACAAGCGTAAATGGCGCCATATGGCATATTGTCGCATAGAATTTTAATTTATCTTAATTTAATTTTATATTAGCCAGACATACACAATAATAAATGAACAAACAATGACTGATTATTATCCCAGAAACTGAATAAAATCAAATGCATTGTGTGACTTTTTTTCAATAAGCAATAACCCAAATAAAACCAGACCTTACCTCCTGAGTGACATGTTGACATGAGATAAATCACAAAAGATATTTTTAAGAGATACATCAATCAGGCATTTTTAAGACAGCTATCTTTATTATATGATATAGAGAAAATTAAAAAAGGAAATTTATTAAACATAATTTATACACAGCATAATGTCAGCCATTTGCTGGATAATACGCAAGATCGCAAATCTTGACTATAACAAAACACTTAATAACTTTCACAAGTATTGGGAAATGTTGTATCATTGCACAGTCACACACAAATAAAAATCATTATGTTACCACATACCATGCAACACAGAAAATAATTCATCAATAATATAACCAACAGGAGTGGTCTCCCCTAAACTTTCTCGTATACTTTCTAAGTGGAGATTTGTCAAAATCTCGAGTTCGAATTTTTTTGACGATTACAATACTTTCTCTTTGTATACTTCGTATACGAGAAAGTGAAACAAACAAATATCTGTTGCCACGTTTCAAAAAAATATTACGTTGAAGTAGGTGCGATAAAATAGGCAATGCAATGAATACTAAATCGAAAATTCTGCTTTGGAATTGAATTCCCAAGAAAACAATTTATACTACCACAACCGTAACAATTGCAAAAGCGCGTGAATAAAAGATTTGCTGAAATAATGAGATCGGTTTGAATTTTATTTACAACAATAAAAAATTGTTACAATTCATGTTTGAAAACATTATTTATTGTTATAAATAAAATTTACAACAATAACAGATTGCTACCAGTACGCATGCGCATGAGAATCGGATTAAAAGAAATTGAATATGCAATTTGAACGCCTCTTTTTGACGGATTTGGTCCAAAATTTTATACGGACCTACATTCATGACGATAAAACTGTGTATCAAATTTTATCCATCTAGCTATTCAAGTTTTTGAGTTATAGTGTTAAAATGACCGCGGACATACAGACAGACATACTTCCCGTGGACGGATTTTGTCCAAAATTTGGTAGAAACCTACAAATTATGTTTAAAGACCACATACCAAATTTCATCCCCGTAGCTCTAATAGTTTTCGAGTTATCATGTTCACAGACAGACATGATTCCAAAATTGTGTTTTTCGGACTCAGGGACGTCTAAAACGTGGAGATTTGTCAAAATCTCGAGTTCGAATTTTTTGACGATTACAGTACTTTCTCTTTGTATACTTCGTATACGAGAAAGTAAAAAGACAATTATATTTACCAGTACAACAAAACACTTATGACTCTTGGTCATTGCCATGCAAATAATTACTTTTCGCAAAAGATTTATTTCTTCTCGCGCACACGAAAAATCAAATTCACGAGGCATCGATTCACGGCTGCACTCATCGTGAGATAACTCAACTGTCACAAGTAACTTGACATCTTAATATGTCACATTCCACGATTTTTTCAGCATCCGAAGTGATAAAAATTATTTAACTGTTATGGCGTCTCTTCAGTTCACACCGATGGGCAGCCGAAGGCCCCCGGTCGAAAATCCTGTTAACTCAAACTTTTTTCTACAACCTGTCCTTCTCATTTTCTTCGACCATCGTTAAACTGGAATCGTCCCTCTCACCCCAGTAACGCCCAAACGAACTCTTCCAAGCCCCCAACTGATCAACCGTTGGTCAAGTTCAACAGCCGGGTCCTTCTTGGGAAAGTAAGAAACCTTTTTGAAAGGGGCGCCTGGCAGAAACAAACCCCGGAAGATGGCGAATATCTTAAGAAGGGAGAAAGAACATATTGTTCTCAACACAACAATATTTTTACGCTCCCTCGTCATATTTTATTGAAAATGGTACAAACGTAGTAATGTCTTGACTCTGTGGCGCCTCCTAAAAATGGCGCCCGTGGCATGCGCTTTGCCCCCGTGTCGCTACGCCACTGCCTTATCTATAACTCATTTTTTAAGACATCCGATTGTACACAATTCATCTCTCAAAAGCACAAATTTCACTATTAGTGAGTTGTTTCCAAAATCATATTTCGTTATAAATCAAAATTCTGGATGCAAACATTAGGTTCAAAACTCTCTGTAGTTTCAAAATAAAACTGTATCGCAAAAGCAAATGATATTGTAATCATTGCCAAAAAAGAACCTATTTTTACTTCAGTTATCTTCGCCAATAATTCACCCGGAAACCTCTATAAGTGATTTTCAAATCATTAATAGATAAAATTAAGGACGATTAATAAACAAAATTAGTTTTGAATCTAAATAACCGGTTTGTACGGAATTATCAATAATTGCGGCCTCAGTTTTTTAAATACTGAAAGACGGAATGTTATCGAATTGTAAACAAAGCTGTAATGGTTAGCCATGAAAGAACCGGTGTTAACTCCAATTATATGCACCAATAATTCATCCGGAAACCATTGAAGTGAATTGTGAGCCATTATTAAATGGAAAACAATAATACCATCAAACTAGGTTTGCATTCCTTAACCCCAGGTGTGCTCATGATAGCTATTTAAGCTCCCCTCCTAAGAGAAATAGGGGGACTACACACTGTATAAAAATATGTATCAATACAAAGAAAGGCGAGAGAAAAAAATAGTTGGGAACGGTTTCCATGCCTAAGGGTTAAGAAAGTGTATGCTTCAGTGAACAGATCGCGTGTGTGTTTGTGAAATTGGAAATGAGAAGTATAGAGGGCAGACATGTTTGGACGCAAAAGAGGAAAAATGCTAAATTTTAAATTTTGAGTTTTAATAATTTTAATAGCTCGTTTAAAAGCCTTATAATCATTACACAGAAATTAAAAAGAATGAATTATTTCTTGCCATCTTTTTGTATGTATGAGGTGGTTAGACGTGCCGGATTGGCTGGGACAGTCGTGGTTTTGGATTCTTTGTCCCGCTTTTGCCTTGTAAGTAGTTAATGAATTAAAAAAAATATTAAATAGATATGATATTAAAAAATTAGTTCCTGAACTAATTATGCATATAATATGGCCACTCTATTTCAGTGAATAGTGGCAGATTGTTGTTGCAATTCCATTGGCTATTATTAAATTCTGTAATATGTACGCTCGTGTTGTTTTCAGTATAATTGATAAAGTGGCCATAAATCTCGTCGAGTCATGGTTATTATAGAAATATTGAATATTAAGTTACTGATTTAACAATTTTCCTGACAGTAAATAGAAAACCAAAGATTTGACTGAATATTGCATGAAATTAACGTATGGTAATTTTTGTAGCTTCAATTCATGTAGCCTGGTTTGAATAAATGAAGTTAAATAAAGCAAAAAATTGCTCTTTGAAGAACTCATAACATTTATAATATTTTTAAGAAAATAATTTTAATGTTATAAACACAGTATTGTATACAGTACGGAATACCAACATAAAATAAATGTATAATTGTTTACAAAATATATGCGACCACAGGTGATGTTTATTAAATATTTACTTTCATTTAAAACGACTCCAATGAAAAGGTTATCTATGAAGCAGACATTAATTTGACACCTGACTTTCTGGAATATTCCACATGAATAAAAACACAACCAATTTTGGTAATAACCACCATTAGTTACATGAGTAATAAAGAAGGGATAAATAATTCTATTTAATTAAAATATACAATTTTAAAAATTCAGTTTTGAGAAAATATTAATTTCTCTCGCCTATCATCGCTAGCATTTAATACGTATTAAAACTATATTTAAAATAAAATCGCATGGCCACTGCAAAATTCAACATCCGTATGATATTTGTGTCCAAACATGGCGAATTTTAAAAGCCTTGCAAAGTGCTCAAAACACCCGTTTCAATGTTGCTGAAAAGGAGTTTCATACCCTAGGGAAAAAAAGAGAGAGAGGGAAAAAAAGTGAATTCCAAAACAAAGAGGTCTTCGTGTCGTCTGTCGCTGATTCCCACGCTGGTTCCACACTAGGGGCACTTGTTGCTTTTCCTCCCCTCTGGGGAGGGGTGAAGCAGCTGTCAATCAGGGGCACGCGTAGCGTGGGAACTCTTACTCGCGTGCAACTCTCAGGCATGTGCTCCACGTACAGACGATTTTGCAGCTGCTCTCATGATCAGGGTGAACGGTTTCGCGAAGAGCAGCCCCCTCCCCCCTTCTTTCTTCCTGAAAAAAAAAATATAAAAATGGTGGGGAAATGGGCTGAGGATTAAGTAAAATGCGATGGAATTTTTGGGCAGAAGATAGGGGGATTTTTCATTCGCTTCGCATCTGGCACACAGTGGAATGCGCAGCTTTTCGGTTGGAATTTATGAAAATAATCGTTTGCGTTTTTAAGGATTTTTCACTCTTTCTTTTTTTCTAAGAATCAGATAACTTTTTATACAGAATGAAATAAGTTATGTTCTATTTTTATTATTGAACGTTCATTAAATAAGAGATTATTGAAAATTTTTGGAAATAATGGCCTGCGTTTCAAAGGTTTTCTCTTTTCTGAAATAAATACAGAACATTTTACTCAGAAACCGATTTATTACGATATTTTCTACTAGAAACACCCAAGATTATTTTCTTTCCAAGAAAGATACTATTAAAGAATCGTTTTGGGGAATAAGTATAAGTTCAATTTAAAATAAATACACTGATTCTTTTTAGAAAAAGCCAGCGAATTATTATAATTTCGAAGAGCTTTTTATTTTTCCCTTCACTTTGATTTCAACAACATTAATGAAACACTTTATTGATTAATTGTCATATCAAATGATATTTACTGTTTGATTAGAAAGTAATATTAACACGTTAATTACCCAATAAATTAAATACGATTCAAACCTAAAGTTAGAGAAGGAGTAATTTAATTAGATAGATGGTTTGAATCTTAGCCGTGAAATACCAAATATTTCAATGTCTTCTAAATAATATCTTTAAATATTAATAACCTTTTCTTGATATTATAAAATTTCAAAAAATGAACAGATATTGTCAGATACTTCTCGAAAGAATGTCAAAAATACAGCAGTAAAATTTCCTCAGTAACTTCAGAGTATCTGTGAAATGGGGGACTCACTATTTTATATTTTATTTAATTCGGAGAATAAACTGCGATTTTTAGACCTACATTGCTTTTACTACTTAAAGCATAACTGTGGAAATGGTGGTGTCTTCTGCGCAGTATCTTGAAACTTCCTAATTTTTGTAATAGAAAGGAGAAAAAAAAACAAAAAAACATGCAATTTCTAGTGAATTATCAAGGTACTATATATATATATATATATTTACCATTATAATGGAATTTTCCATTTATTTTAGAACATTATCTAAATACGACGGTTCTTGGAAGATTAATTAAACAAAGACCGATTCCTTATTTTTTTTTTCTTTCATAGTTGATGAATTTCTGTTCAAAAATCGTTTACTTCATAAATCGATTTTCAGTTAAGGATAAAAATAATTGGCGGGATAAGACTTTTAACGCTTTCAAGTCTGGCGGGCTTTTATAGGCAACATTTTCTTTTAACATGAAAACAAATGAAATTAATTTTTTTTTATTTCGGTACCCTTAATGAATAGCCTAATCTCAGGAAAGTGAATTCAGGTTTAGATTCTATCGTGAATATGAGTATTATTTTGGTAAAGGTGCGTTTAAATCCAGATATGGATAAAACATCCTCACAGTGGTGTAGTGCGAAATTTAGGAGAATCCGTGACGTCTCATTTCTATTATCTGATAATGATAGAAAACGACTCGGCAGCTCGTCCCCAGTATAGCATCAAGCGGTGAATTAGTGATAAACCAACTATCTTTTAAGAGTTAGCACTTTTTCACGTAATGCCATCAAAAAAATTTATTTCTATGTTTAATTTCGGAAGAGTTTCAAATCAATACACGAAGCATTAAAATCTTCCGGTATTAACACCTTAACTTTTACCGTATATCGGCGAATGTTGCTTTTCACAACACAGCTGTGTGTTAACATTTCCTGTGCTTAATGTTTTTCGCTGAATCATTTAATTTCTAAAAATTCACATTAGTAAAAAAAAAAAAAAATCAGACAGCATTTGTGTCAATTAAGTCTTATTTCAGAATTGTAATTTGCGCTGCCGCAGTGGATCACTCTCCAAGCAGCGTCCTTAGTTTTTAAGAAGAAATATTTTAAGGTTGTTAAAAAGGATAATGCTGAAAAACTTCCTCATTAATCATACTCGAAGAAAATTTATATTTTGCCATGCAACTCATTGCAGCTGTACTATTTTCAATGTACTAAATCAACATAGCAGATTCAACAGCTCATTCTCTGAGAAATACCTCGTATAAACTACCTATCTGATAGTTAAGAAAATCTTGGATTATTTTTCATATTCAATAAAATGGAAGTTGTCTCAATTAAATTTTTTTTGCATTTCTTAAATATAAAGGATGTAAGCTGTTTAGGCTCATAGATAATTATTTTTCTCAAATGGAAGAAACCACTGTCGTTCATTCTTTATCACTATGTTGTTCAGTGTTTTAAAACAATCCTCTTTCCGTTTCAGGAGCATAGCATAAAAAGTAACCACTTTAATTTACTTGATCGTTCGTAAAATGGACTTTTAAAATTTTTTTTTTGGCATTCAGTTTGCACGTGTTCTGCAACACGGCTTCATTTTATACCCATTTGAAACTCGGCTTCAGTCTTATTATTAGCACGTTCAAGCTGATACTGCACTCCGATTAAAATAAAATTATTAATCCTCATATTATTTCCTTACTTCTAACTGGAAAAAATTAATTGCTATTTCAACATTTAGAGTTTAATCGAAATAGGCTAATATCTCAAATATTACTCACTATCTAACTTTCATTAAAATCAAAACCTAAAGAAATCATACCAGCAGGTAGGTAGCATCTCTTCCCTAATCTAAACTTACCTTTACAAGACTACTATAATCCAATATGGGGAACATCAGAACTGGATCTTATAGCTGAAAATAAATTACGAACGAATCGAATGACATTCAACCGATATGCCAGCAAATTTGAAACTTTATAAGGAATTAAAACAAAAATAGTAATTAATAATTATTACTGGCATATTCCTGTTGAAAGTAACCCAATTTGCTCCAAAAATAAACAAGCAAAATGAAGTAAACACATGACAACGAATTAAAAGTTAAAAATAAACTTCTTTTTAATAGATCATGTATGGTTTCATTATCTATGAAACAGATTTATCTGCGTATGATCAACATACAACTTCTAAAAAGATATCACAGTCAGTAGGCACAGAATGCCAATATGGTAAATACAAGCTCATCTTGAGGCAAATTACCTCATTCATAGAACAAGGCAACTTACATGTGTGCGTTAATGTTCATTTTAATTTTATCAATAGTCCAAAGATCCACTGAAATCACTTTTAGTCCATAGTCTTTGAGTATTTATTACATGCATAGAGGAATGGCTAAGAGTCCTAGCCCAGGATCTAGTCTTTATTGGTCCAGAACATTTAGAACGGCCTCCAGACAGATTTTGATTCCATCTTTTGTTGTTGGTAATTGGAAGGTTGCACAATAACTGGGCAATGAGATGGCTGGACAGGTGCTGGTGACGTATGGTGCATGCTGACTGGACTTGGACTGCAACGGTCACTGGAAGCTGGACTGAGGATTCCAGACGATCCCAAAACATTGATGGGACTGGGTGACGATGTTGTTGACATAGGTGATGATACTGATGATGTGGAACTGGCTGGACTAATAGGTACAGTTGAGGGAGCGTACACAGAAAGATTGGCGGGTAACAACAAGGCAATGTCTCCATTAGGCAGTCTTGTGGGAACCAACTGGACTCCTTGGAACAGTCTGTTGTTGACATCAGTTTCACTGGGTTGTCCAACCTGGACATGGACTGGTGGGAGTGGAGATGGGTTGTTCATGCCAGTAAGACAATTGGCGAGGTGGTTCAGCAATCTGCTTCGGACGGTCTGGTCAACGCTGGAGTCAACTCGGGAAAAAAATCTGTTGACTTCATTGGCGCACTCGGCAAACCCAGATCTGTATTTGGACATGGCATTTGGATCAGGAGTAATCTGCTGACGCTGGAGGTTTTTCAGGTATTTGACTGTCATCTCAAGGATATCAGCCTTTTCAAGTTTGGAATGGCGAGCATTCTGAAAAGATTACGAAAACTTCATAAGTTAACATATCCAACATTCATATAAAATTACAAGACAATGTAATTAAAAATCAATAATCGTTAAGTATTTAAAATTACTCAAGTAAAATATTTAAATTTATTGAAGCGTAAAATAGAATTCAAAATAGAATTAAAAATTCAAATCAGTTATCGTAAGCATTAAAATATTAGAATAAATAAATAAATATGCATCTAAATTCTAAGTAAACAAATACATAAGAACAAATACTTACATCTTTTTTTAATGCATCCAACATGAGAGTTTTGAGCTCTGTCAAACTGTTGTTTATGCGGGCTCGTCTCCGTTTTTCCATAATTGGTTTTGTACTCTGCAAAGGACAAAAATAAAATACCATAAGTAAACATCACTCAAAACATCACATCAAGAACGACGGCACAAAATAGATCACAAAAATAGCTAATCGTTAAAAGTCAGCATTTATGTTTACGTTACTAAGATTTGACAGCACATTCACAAATATTTTTAAAATATTAAATCCAAAATATCATGACACCTACCCTTCGAGTTTCACTGGCTTTCGAAACTGTTTTTTCTGAAGGCATGTTTGCAAGTTAAATCAAGTAACGATCCACAAGTTGTATAATTCCAATACACAGCGCGAGGGCTGATGCACAAGATACCGATGCGAGAGAGGAGGAGAGAGAACTGTTCTGTTGGCGTGCCAAAGCAGAAGTGTGGGAATGTTGGGGTCGCCTGCTAGTTTTATTGCGAAGCGGGGTCAGCCAGGCGTAAGGCATGAGAGCGTGTCGAGCCACACTTTCCCACGGTTAGAACCCAGGCCTCTCAGCCAATCGGAAGGCTCGAAGCGCGCTTTGGCTCGCGACGGACATGTGGCTTCGATGTAGGGTTGCAGTACGCGCGTCGATAAGATATCTGACGCGTGAACAGGTGTGCCATTTTTAGGCTGTTGGCGACTTGGCGTGGGTTTTTCGGTTGCATGCAGAGGCACGCGTAAACGGAAAAGTTCAGAATTCTTGACCATACGTGTTGGGATTTGATTTTTAATTTCATTCTTTGTTTGGTGTAAAAAATAGTAGATGTATGTTTTATGTGTGATTGTTAAAAAAGAAACAATGATTTCGCTTGAAATTCTATAATAATGAAATTTAATTACATGATTTATATTGTATGACATGATTATTATATATTTAGTTAGTTATTTTTTGTAGTCAATTTGTTAAAAAATGAGAGTTGTGATTTTCAGCTTTTTTAAAATTAAAATTGAATATTTGAGGAAATCGTTTTTATTCAAAAAGTAATACTAATACTAGGTGTTATTGAAAAGATGTAATAACGGGTGTGGGATGGATAATTCAAAGATGGAATTATCTAAAGAAATAAATTTTAATCCCCTTTTGTTCAATTTGTGCCATTTCTGTTGTTTATCATTTTAACAAGTTAATTATAAATATTTTCTGAGAGGATAATGTTTGAATAAGATATTATAAGACTCAAGATGTTTTTTTTAAATTTTGTCTAAGGTTGTTTTAATATTCTGATAGATTTATTATTGATAAAAAGGACTTCAAATTATAGATAGCTGTATAAAGAATT
This sequence comes from Araneus ventricosus, assembly GCA_013235015.1. Lineage (NCBI taxonomy): Eukaryota > Metazoa > Arthropoda > Arachnida > Araneae > Araneidae > Araneus > Araneus ventricosus. The sequence goes on along the minus strand of BGPR01001094.1, from coordinate 125,665 downwards.
TTTTAAAGAGGTTTGCATAGAAAAGTAGCATTTTTGTCTTTCACATATTGAATTTTTATGAGATGTAGACAAGAAAAGGAAACATATAAAAATATACTAATAAGAATGCAAAAATTGTTTGCTATTATTATTAATATTTATTTTGAACAGTGTTCTGTGAAATATTTTGAAAAATTCACCGAAAAATATTTTAAGTTCACCTTATAAGATATATATCTGAAATCACTGAAAAATTTTCTTTTCTGTGAATTTCATACGGTAATCTAAAAAGATTGCAATTTTACTGTTTTTAGTGCTACTAACCATTTCAGGTTAATTTTCTCATTTCATTCTAAACATTGTTACTGATTTAGCTCTACTGCAAAATGTTTTTTAAAGAAAAAAAATAAAGCAAACTACTTTTTTTAAAAGTGATGCAACTATGTGAAATTATAAATAAGGTTACTTTTTTTATGAATTACTAATTGCATTACATTAGTTCATGCAAGTGTTATTAGAAAAGATATTTTAGCATATTGAAAAAAATTAAACCAAAGTACTATGAAGAAGAGCATTACTTCTAAAACGATTAATGTTTATCTTAGCTTTGGAGGGAATAGATTGATTATGTATAATGCGAAAAAAAAATATCAGCAATAGAATTTTGACATGGTTTAAAGAAAACTTCTATTGATATTGTATAATATAATGAATAATCCTTATATAGAATAATTTAGTATAATGAATAATCCTTATATAGAATAATTTAGTATAATGAATAATCTTCATGATTATTCATTATACTACTGATATTGTATAATGAATAATCTTAATAACGAATCATTACCTTAATGAATAATCTTAAAAATAATCTCATATAATTTTATTTAAAGCAACATTAATGACAATTTTTGAAGTATTGTTTTTAAAACTATTGAACAAAGAAAAGTTCATCGTTCACATGCTGAATTTTATGCTTCACTTTTCTTATTATTTACCAACGTATTTTAATTTTTTAATAATTTTAATGACAATTTATATCTTAAGCGTTCTATACTATAATATATTTTTTGACAACAAATGATTTGGCAGCGAAACCACAAACGATAAGTCGCCAATGCTAGCTAACCACCCTGTTGAAGTTCACCTTACTTCCAACTTCTCCAATCAATCCCCCCAAACACGCTTCTTTTTTTTTCTTTCCCCCTCCAGTCTCAATCGCGACATATGCCATAGTAGTAGCACGTGGCGGATTCTTTATCGAAGAGCGCATGCGCTTGAGTGTGGGAAAACTCCGCCCCTTACTAGAGGAAAGGAACTTAAAGAGCGGGCTCACAGAGTAAACAAGTGATGGAAGAAAAGGGGGGCAACTTTTGCCCACGCGCCCCATTTGCTTTGTGCTCCCCCCTCTCTCCGCTGTGTGTGACGGACGCTAAAGGGGGATGCAAAGGAGGGGGTACGGACAGGACTTTGTGCACACCCGGTAGTTAGAAATTATTATCCTACAGAGGAAAGTCAGTACCCGTGGATAGGGAAAATGAAAAGGGAATTTTTCGGATTGACTAGGGATAAATGTGGTTGGGATAGGGAGCAGAAGATACTCGAATTTGGAATGAGGTTGGTTTTGTGGAGATAGCTTTTTATTAACTCTGGTTTATTAATTCAATGGATTGGTTTACTTATCGACAAGAATGGATCTTACAATTATAGTCAATTAATTTATGTTTTGATTTAGAACAAGAGAACTGAAGTTAAGAAAGTCCATTTTTAAAATGAAATAGAGAATGCATTATCCTTTATTAACAACGGTTTATTAATAGAAATATTGGTTCATTAATCATAGGTTTATTGATTCAAATCAGTGGACTTTTTAGTTGTAAACTAGATTAGTTGAAATGAACTTGTATTTTAATTCAGAATTTGGAATTCAAATTTTAGTTGATTGAATATTTAGTTGATTAACTTAATATGGAGCTACATTAGCTCTCGTAACATACCGTTTAGATATAAAAGTTATTTATATGGCGATTGTTGGTCATTTTATTAGATCTGGATTACTAATCAGTAGTTTTTGTACTTATAATTAACTAGTTTATGATTTGATTGAGATCATGAAAAAGTGAAGATAAAATATTCCAATTTTATTTTATGGAGAATAGCTTTTTTTGTTATTGATTATTATTTATTATTTTGATTATTTATTTTGATTGCACATTTATTAATCATTTTTTTACAAACGTAATTAATTAGTTTATATTTTGATAACAAATATAGAAAATGAATTTCATTAATTTTTAGAAAATTAATGAATGCTTGAAAGAATCAACGGGTAGAGAGCGAAATCATTTATTGAATTTTTAATTAAATACTGGGATCATTAAATACATAGAATTTATATTAAAGAAAAGGTTGGGATTAATTAAGTAACTATTCAAATAATTATTGCATAAATAAAACAATTAAAAGTCTTTAGAATTTACAAATTCGCAAACAAATTAAAATTTCTAATAAAGAAAGAGATGTTTGGTAACTTTGCCATTTTATGTTATTAAGTCCACATAATAAATTTCATAACAATGAAAGGAAATAAGATATGCAAATAAATTCTAATGCGTTTTAAAAATTGGCACAAAAAAATCTCACAAGCTAATGTTTACAAATGAAATTAATTTTTAAAAAAATTTTAAGAAATATTTGTTTAAAGGTTAAAAGCCGCAAAATTCTGGATAGTATTTTCGAAACCGTGACAAATCCGTGATTTTTGTCAGTTCTAATTTTCCTAATTAATTGGCGACATCTAGTCAGTTTAATTGACTATCAGGACGAATTGCTTTTATATGTTTATTTAATCTCAGATAATATGCAAATGTTTCTACATTATCCCAGTTTATTTGTACTTCGTCTAGGCCTACAAGAGCTCAGATTATCGAGGTTGAACAACACTAATATCAAAAATAAATCAAAACAAACGATTACAAAGCGAAACTATTGTTTACTTCCTCCCTGAATCAATTTACTTCATTACCAGACGTCAATGAATTCATTATAAGAATGAACTATTTTTATTTTATAATCGCAGATAATATTCAGATGTTTCTAAATATTATCTTGGTTTATTTATATTTGATTTACGCCTACATTAGTATGGATCATCAAGATTGTATAATAATAATATTAATAGTAATAAAACTATCTAAGCCAAACGATATTATTCTTTCTCTTCCGCCTCCCTGAAAGGGAAAAAGTTTTTCCCTCCAACCACTGTAGGAGAGTTTGGATGGTGGAATTTACTGACGCGTGGAATAACAAAAAATAAGCCGTTGGAGGGGGGGGGGGACTTTACGTTAATGGAATCTAAAGCATTATGTGGGGGTAGGGGGAGGGGAGGAAAACAGGCCTGAAACCTTTCCCGGCTGATGTCGTGGGAACGGAGCAAAAAATTCTTCTAAACTACCCCCTGCATTCGCAAAAGGGGGGAACGAAAATGAAAGGAGCAGAAACACCCTCTGCTACCCCCTCTTCCGTTCCCCGTCGGTTCGAGTTCTCTGTCCATGGGGGTGGCGAAACGAGTGGGGAGGCAGTGTGGACGAATTTGAGAAAAAAGCCCACTACCTCCGACAGGTAGCCAGTTGGAATATTTTTGGAGAATATTGGAATGCCTTTACTTTCGAAATAATTTTTCATAGGAAAAGAAATGTGATTATAGATTTAATGAATTTTGATAATAATACTAGGTATGCTTATTTAAGCATCAGAATGATGAATTTCAGATGAAAGGATGAACATTTTTAGTCCTTTTTCAGGCTTTAATAATAAAATAGCATTGCATAATTCAGTTTTCAAATTATTTCACATCGCATGATTCATATTCAGTTTTGAAACTCAATTTTATAAATAATCTGAATATCTTAGACCAAGGATGTATAGACTTTTTTAGGAGCAGGCAAGTGAAAAAAAAAGTGGCGAAACTTAACAAGAACTCAAAGATTAATATTTTGAAAATTCTGTAACACTAATAAGAAGCATGTAGCTGTGACTGCATTTGTAAAAGTTCCTCGAAATCTGGTTCAAACCAGAAATGTTCTGAATATACTATTACTTTTAAATTATAAGACTATTATTTTAAAATATTTTACGGGCAGAATAGAACCTCTTAGTCGGCGTAGTTTTCCCATCACTGTCTAATATAAATAATGCATTTAGTTTGACATGTTTCATTTCATTCCATTTTAAAAAGTATTTATTACACGTAATTACTTCTTTATTAGTTTTATTATTATAATACATTACTTCTAGATTCTTACTATTTATTTAGGCGAATATATTTTATTAACAATTTTTTAATTTGCAGTATTTTTGTGGGGTTTTTTTGTACGACAATTCATAATTTGCAAAATCTGAAGATTTAATTACTACAGATTTCTTATGACATTTTGTATGGCTGGCGATTATAGGATTTGGAACTAAATATGTTTAATTTAATTCGTTTTAAATAAATAGTTATATTGAAACTATCACGTTTTTCTTAAAAAGTTTATTTAACGCGCATTTATTCCTATATTCATATTATTCTTCTTTCCACATTTTATCATTATTCACTAATTCTTTTCACTTATATGATTTAAGTTAATTAATTGTTGTTAATGAATGATTGTGCGGTCGTTTTGAAGTGGCAATAATCTGTAGTAGAAATTAATAATTGTATTTTTGAAACTAATACACATTATTTTTTTATCATTGACATAAGAGCTTCTTTATCATTTTCTTCATAGTTGCAATTTTATTGATTATTTTGTTAATATGCTTTTTATTTTCCTGCACACAGAATGGATAGATGTAAAACGAATATTTAATCTGTTTAGAAATCAAATTCGTAGTTGTTGAATTACATTTATTTGTTTTACTAACATAATTATATAACAATAATTAAGTAAGTATTCACTACTTCTAATTATGTGTAGCAAATAAGCAATTCGTATTTATGGTTGTCAGTTCCTCCCCATTTTTTTTTTTTTTTTTTCGTTTTTTTCATTTGTTGAACTTTTTGATTATGTTTTCCTTTTTTCTCTCTCTTTCATTTGGACTTCCAAAGCATTTTGTTCAAATTCCTAACATTAGCATAAAATAAATTAATCACTTTTGAAACTTTTCAGGAATCTGTGTAAATGCGTGGGGCTTGTAGTTTCTGTTCAAAATGTATTGTAAAGTCGTGTATTACCTTTAAGGACAGAAGTAGTTATAAAACGAAGCGGAAAATAGCCAGATGATTTATTTCGTAATAATAAATCAAAATAAATTTCTAGGAAAATTGATGAATACTCATGATTATTTTTGTAAGAAAAATAATGACTACAAGAATGATGAGGTAACTGTTGACCATTTTGTTGCTTCTGCGGTCTCTACGTTAAAGGGGTCCCACATTAAGGATAAAAAATTTGGCAAGAATGTAACTAAAAAATGACATTTTTATATGAAATTGAAAAATAATAAAGCATATAGTCTTTAAGAAATACATCTGACTGATTTTAATTGCATGCACACTGACGTAAAAGCTGATATCAAGATAGAAAATGCTGATATCACTAGAAATTCGTTCAGAACTTCGGAAAAGTATAATGGGTCTATATATAAGAATAGTTTGACATCGCTAAGAGACATTCGATTTCGTACAGGTCCCCGTGAAAGCATAACGAGCCAAAATGTTTTAGCCCTTTAACAGTTTCATTTTCTTTGCTGTCTAATAAGATGCTGCCTTCTGTTTTGGAAAAAAGGGCTGTCATTTTCGTTCATCTCAGAAGGCATATAATGCTCGAGATGTTTATAGATTCTACATAATTATTGTGTAAAATTATAAAGCTAATTACTGATTAAATTTTAGTTTTAAGACTAAAAATGCGCTAATTCGATGCTCGAGTATTCTCGGGCTTTTAAAGTAAGCGGTTAAAAAGGAAAGCTTAGCAAAGAGAAGGACGGAAATTCGTGTAAAAACACGTATAAATACATACATGTTTGTGTTTTCGCATTTTAAAATTCATTCATAAAACTCTTTCTGTAACCTATCAATTTTCAGCGCTCAGATAAACAAAACCATTCAACGACATGCTCGGCACACCGCTTCTTATCTAAAGCCGTGACAACTCACGGTTTACCCCGAAATCCTCACGAAAAACAAGAGTCCTGACGTCTCAGATGAAGGAATAAATATCCTTTAATCCTACAATCGATACTCAATGAGCCTTTCCGAGATGAGATGAACCACCACCGTGGAAATGGACCAGAAAACAGATACCAATCTCTGCTGGTTCCTCTTCCCTCCGGGCTATATCTTCAAGTCGGTAATAACCTTACTTCCCTTCCCCCCATCATCTTCCAAGGGGGGGGGGACACTCCATGGTAGGCACGGCACTGAAGTGAATGGATGCTTCTGGCATATAACGAGAAAGCCAGAGCCGTGGGAAAGGTTAGAGCGGAAATTGCATTAATTGGAGACGCACTGCCAAGCGCGTGCCTTTGCATCTCCTGCACTTCTCTCCCTCCCCCCGCTTTTGGAATGGGGGGGATCGAACGCACAGCAGTGACACACTCTGAGAGCGTGGGAAACGGTTACCGCCACCACTTCCTTTGCATTCTTTTCTATTCTTCCGTAACAACAACGCAGGGTTCTCTCTTTTTTCTTTTATTTTGTTCGTTTGGCATCCCCACAGCCTCGTCGTACCTGGGATGTGGGGGAATGTTCACAAAAGGGAGTTGGGATCGTTTGGCGGTGTGCGTAGGGGGTTTGCAGGACAATGTGTTGTGGGGGGGGATTTCGCCAGGGTGGCTGCTATACACCGGGCAGGGCGGCGGCTGTCCACTTGTTGCCTGTGCGGGGTGGTAATAAAATAAAAGTAAAACAGGAGGATAGAATTGTGGTACACCTGAGGTCAGGGAAGGGTGAGCGGCTAGAAAAGGTGATTTTCCCCCCTTTCTTGTAGGATGGGGGCGAAAGTGATTATTATCTTTTGAGGTCCAACAGGAAATGCCAAATCACTTTTGAATAAATTTGTAAAACAATATCCATAAAATTTTGCTGTATCATAACGATTTGTTATTATTTCATTGTTTTGATGCTAAGTGTGCCATTATCATGGCGAAATATGATGTTGCTGAACTTCGAAATCTTGTTATTCAGTAAAAGGATTTTTTGCTGAATATGTTTAAAAAATTGACATTTTTATAGAAGTTAGTTTTGAATTAATATTGCTTAAGGGTGATATCGATTAAAAAAAAAAATGGTAAACGAAACGACAGAAAAAGAAAGAAGCAACGACAAAAAGAAATAGATTACTCTACACTAGATTAGAAGAATTACTGCATTTTATACCATGTGGTTTAGTACCTTGCTAATTCTAATTCATTTCCATTTCTACCCCAAGATTTATTATTTCATTGTTTTGTTTCTATCTTTAGCAAGCAAAAACATGATATCGCCGAAATTACAGATTCTGTAATTCAGAAGAAATAAGATGAATATGGAAAGTACCCTGTTAAATTTAAACTATCAAGGAACTTTGAACTAACGTTAAGTTGGGTCTCAACAAAAAATAGACCAAAATGTAAACTGAAAAAAGAATTTAAATGTATCTCAGCAGTAGAAATAACTTATTTTTTAAAAATTGGATAATGTACTGTTTAAAATTTATTTTTTAAATCCCATTTTTACAAATTCGTACAGGCCACAAATTGAATGCAAATTGAAATTTCGTAGAAACAAGTAACACTAGCATTAAAATTGATTCCATTAGAAAAACCTTTCTCTGTGATTTACAATAACCTGAATTTTTGAGAAACGCCAATTTACTACATTGCTGTTGATTAGGGCTTGAAAAACAATAGAATCAATTCATGTACTGTAACAGCCACATGGGAAACTCAACTGAGCAAGGCATCTAGCTGCATGCTCTTTTTCTGTAGCAAACCTATTGATTTTGGTAGCTAAAAAATATATATATTATGGATAAAAAGTTAAATTTTAGATTAGCAGATATATTTTTACCAGAGATGTTAATAAAAATAAGCATGCAAACATAAATGGCTAATATGTCACTACGACATGCATCAATACAACCGAGTAACACTTTGTAAATCATTTATAATTTTCTTGACCAAACTTGTTTCACTTCAATAAATTCGTTGTTAACAAGTGAGTGGGACAGTTGGCTTTATCTGGTTCTTGTGCCAAAAAACCTGACAAACCAAACCAATCTGTCTGTTGATCCATGTACGGCTTTTGAAATTGTGTATTTTTCACATATTTAACACTATAAAATTACAAATACAGAGAAATAATTGGAAAAAGTGTTTGCGAAGATATTGTACTTCTAAAATGCCCTGAAATGAAACGCTTTTTAAATCAAGAATCCTGTTTGTTTTTTAAATTTTGATTTTCCCTCCTTGACGTATTATAAATTTTGTAATATTGGACCCGGTCATTGAGAGGATATGTAGGGCATTTTAGTAATAATTACACTGCTTCGCACATCCAAACAATTGAGAACTAATGGTAAAAATTTAGGTGTTTAATTTAGGTGCAAAATATAAAAATCTTAATTAAACCACATTGCGACCATAAATAAACGACATAGCATACTGCTACTAAGTTGGCTCATATTTGCATTTTTATAAACCCTTTTATTAATATATTCGGTAAGAATTATATTCATGTCGAATTTCTGCGATTGCTTCTAAAATAAAGTCATATCCATATTTCGGGCCTCACCATCGCTATATATGCCTCCTCCGATAAATGGCAACAAAGTAATCAAACTCCGAAGGATTATGTAGAAATGCAGTGATTGCTACCTATATTCAAATGAGATTCGGGCTTGGTCATCAATGTGTGTCACGTTCGAGAGATGACAGCAAACTAATCAAATTCGAAAGGCGTATATTCGTGTAGCAATTAAATTTAATGATTGCTACCAAAATATCAAATGAGGTCTGTCTTTGCAGCCTCATCATCATTATATTGTGTCACAGCTGACAGATGACTACTAACTTATCAATGGACGTACATCAGGTTGGCATATAAAGTCTATAAAAACATGTATTTTTCTTGAAAAAAGTAAATCAGCAAAAAACATGTAATTGTAGATTTCGGACAGGGAAATGAAAAAAATTAGATTAGTGAATAATGGAACCAAATTTTTTTTTGTTTTTGTTTTCACCACAGTGTCGGATCAGTCACACACACACACACACACACATGGTCACATTGCCCTCTGAGCAGCCCTCCAGATTCTATTTTATTTACATTTTACTTCATGAGCACACATGCCAACATTGGAAAGGTGGCTCTCCGTAGCAGAAGGTCTGCGAGGGTCGCAGATGCGTGCACATACACACAAAAACAGACTTGTGTCAAAATTTTGAATTTATGATCATTTATATATTTCATCATATTTTAAGTAATCATATATTTCTGGGTTTTTTTTTTAAATATCTTATCTGGATAAATAATGCAAGAAATAGATGTGTTGTTATTGCTAGAAGAATTAGATAGTTATTGAAGAAGTTGGAAGAATTAGAAATAATTATATGACATTTTTCAAAAACATGAAATGTAGGGGAAAAAATCTGGATCGTGAAGGAATACAACTAACACGACTGAGGGCAAGGGGACACAACTCGTTTCCGTAGAAATTTTCATCTTATCCTTAGTTCCGTAGTTTGAGGAAATTTTCTATAAAATCCGTAGTAACTACGGAGAATCCGTAGCAGTTGGTATGCATGCATGAAACATTATTTCCGTCAAGTTCTGAAACTTAGAAGACATAAAAACAATATATATAGAATAAATGTAAAATAAATTTTATGCACTCAAAATTAAAGTATTGCATAAAACTGTCAACAAATAATATCGCATCTCTTTTAACTTTACTCTTGTATATAAAAAAAAATATCAGCTCCCTCCAGAGGCGGTGTAACAAAAATTGTAGGTCCGACCTGAACATAAAAAGTATATTTGCTTCCGAAACTTGATGTTCTTTAATGAATAATATTTATTTTAACAAATAAGAAGAAATACGATAAATTTACATATGCCGTTATATTAAAAGCTCGTTGTAAATCTGGTTTGTATTGAACAGGCATTTCAATTCATAATATATCTTATCATCGATTTTGAGAGAACGCCATCTATTGTGAGATAGCAACACTTTCCTCTATATTTATGGGGGAGGGGAACAGCGGAAAAGAGTCACTGGTTGATGCTTTACGGTACATTTTATAATGTACTTAAGTAAATAGTTCGCAATTTATTCTGCCTTATACTTTTTAATTTTGTAAGTGGTTAATTGAATTAGAGGAAACAAAGTTGGAAAAGAATGCAGCTTTATTTAGAGTAAATATACGGCAACATTATTAATGCTTCAATTTCTCTTTGCAGTTTAAAAACTTATTGCACATTAAACATAGTTAAAAGCAAACGTTCTTAATTTCATAAAATAGCTTGCTTAAAAGAGAAAGAATCATAAAATACAACTTGTTGGAAAGAAAATTAAAGTTGCCCTTATTTTATTTTATTTTTTTACTTACGTATTAATTTTTTGTTGAAATATGTAGTGGAAAATATTAATGTAATGTGGTTGTTATTAATTAAAATATTTTAGATCAACTTTAACACAAAGTGAAATTCATAGCCATTTTATTATGGTTTACTGTTCCAGGAATAATTATTTTTCTATAAAATGCTTTATTTTAGTGTGCTTGCTATTATATACTATTTATGATTGGCTTCATCTTATAAAAACAATTCAATGTATAAGAATCTTTTTTTTTTCTTAAATTTCGAAACTTTACGTCTCATTCCAGTCATGCTTTAATGCAGGTGCTGTATTTACCTGTTTCCACTCGCGACTCCATTTTAGATCGAACTAAATTCCAAAACATTTTTCGCTAAAATGAACTTTATTATTATTTATCCACCGGGAGGGAACCGACCAGATAAGGTTTATGGTTATACAAAACCCTCTCAGAGTAAAGATGAAATACAAAAGAAAAGGGGGGAAAAATAATAATAAAATAAAACAACAAAATAATAAATACAAAAAGTAAATTGAAACTGTCTGGCAATGAAAGTCTGAATTGCTGATGGATGCCAGAAAAGTTTGTCTTAATCCATGATGATATCTTGCCTTCGTTCGATCTTCATAATATTCATGAGTCGTGCCAGGGATCTTTTGTCTTAGACAATATTTTCACACCACGTCGAAAAGTTTTCAGCACTGGGCTTCGTGCAATGAAAGGGTTTTGTCACTGGGCAGACTGTTGCGTAGTGGTTTGAATCACTTTTAGAACCTCAAGCGCATCTATCGTGTGAACATGAACTTTGGTGAACACTTCATTTAAGCATGAAGTTGATTACCAACTAGTCCAAGTCCATCTGATGATTTTAAAAATCCGTAATTGAATGGTGGTTGTCGAATTGTACAGATAATTCTGTATCTTATCAACTCCCAACCAGTATTAAAACTAATTAAGAATCATCCTTCTAAATATAACGAAATAGGGGAATGTTACCTAATTTGGACCATCTAAATATTTTTTTAATGCTCAGTGATAGAGAAGTAATTTCAATAAAAAAAAATTAGTAGAACTTTTTTGTAATTTATTCATCTTCATAATGATGCAATAAAATTTTTAAGAAATAATGTACTTTAAAGAGGTAAATAACATGTTAAAATAGCATATAAAAATTATAAAAATAACATATTAAAATTATGTCATCGATCCAATTATTGGTTTCCAAACTAGGTCAACGATTTCTTTAAGAATAATTAAACCAAAAATATTTTTCATTCTCAAATTCACGCCAAGTATGACATTTTATGCACTGTGTCATTTCTTCTTTATTTGTTTCCTCACAGTTGATACAAAATCACATATAGTTTATGTTCCTTTTGAACCAACATTAAATGTCTTTAATGTTCCTTTACTGTGCTTACTGTTTTGGCTTTTTCCGCTTCTAATATATGAGGACTACTAGTCATTATAATTGCTTTCTGTGCTATTCCGATTCAGACAGCTGTTTAGGGTCCAATCTTAGCAACTTTTATAATTATTCAAAAAAAAAAAAAAAAAAAAAAACCCACCTAATCTTTTCTTTAAACTATTTTATTTAAATTATTGTAGTAAATTGTAGACAAACAAATTTTTTCTCTGGGGATATAACATATCTTGCTACTTACTTTAACCCTTTATGAGGCTGGTAAGTATACTTACCACCAACTTCATCAATTTTTATATGCATTTTTTAGGTTTGGCATAAGTTCTCGCCAAATTTTTTGATGAAACAGAAACATAAACGTTCCAATTTTTTTTCTTCAAACCATAACAAAGTGTCTGGACTTGATAATTAATTATCAAAATTAATTAATAAAAAATGAACAAATAAAATGTTTTTTGTGTGTGTTTGGATTCGGCTTCCATTGATCCAAACATTAAAGGATCTAGGTAAGTATAGTGTTTCTAAGCTGGGGTGTAGTGATATCATAGATGGGATTACTACATCCTAGCTACTCGAACTCGATCACTGCATAAAGGCATTCATATATAGCAGGTATGGATAGTGATCTTAAAGATGAAGAGATTTCATAATTTGGCGCGCAAAAAATTATTGTGACTATGAATTTACTTTGCATATATATATTTTCGTTATATATGCTGTGTCGAAATTTAAAAGTGCGCCCAAAGAAGTATAAAAAACATCAGATTTTATCAATGAAACCGATCAGCAAATTGACTTTTATTATGAAATAACTTCGACAGACAGATAAAGTGAATTGTCTTATAACGAGATTTGCCGTAGTTCTCAATATACACGAACTTTCATGGCGCGACTATGACTCCAGATTCCGCCACTACTTACACAATGCAGCGAAATTTACATAATTTTACTCAATCACTAAAAATTGCCGCAATCATTCATCTCACCATCACACCTATTCTCGTCCTCGTGACGTCACTCCGGAAACGACGTCACGCGCTCGTGAATGACGCGTGACAATCGTCGCCTCACGCGCTCTCTCCCTTTTGTGTCTGGCCGCACGCGAGAATCATCCTGTTATTCAAACCCTTTCTTTTTTCATCGGCCAACTTCCGCGCTTCCCTCTTGTTTGCAAAGCGTTCTTTGTCCGCCACCCGTTCGCAAAAGAGAGAGGAGCGTGAGGTTCGTAATGAGCATTGTTTCGGCGCAGACAATCAGTTCGTGACGGTAGCGGGATGAGGGATGAAATTGAAGGAGGAAAAAAAAATGTGTGAACGGATGATGATGATTCACCACTTTTCCGCACAAAGCGAGCCAATGGACTTTTTGTATGTGTCCAGTTTGACCTCCATTAACGGTCACTTTTTGTAATGAGTTATTTTGGAAGCTGTAGCCTGACTCACTCAGTACTTTCCTTATGGTGTACCACCCGTTTTTTCTCTGTGCTCAGAGTGGTTCAACAGTTGTACCACTATGAGTAGTCATTAGAGTTTCATTTCCTTCGCGTGGATAATCTATAAGGTCTTTAATTGCTTTGTTAATATTTTCCTTATAGATGCTGTACTACCAGTTTTTTTCTCCAGCCTCGGGCTGGTACACCAGTTGTAGCAATAAATTAATAGAATGTCGCTCCAATCGCCTAGTTAGTCTGTGGGGTGCCTGATTATGTTGCAGATAATTTTCCTATTCTGTCCCATAACATCATCGCGTGCTTGATACACGCGCCTTCGGAAATTTGCATACAAAAATATGGCTTTTGTGTCATTAGAGTTTCACTCCCCTAGCGAGAGTAATAAATCTATGGGAATCTCTAATTACATCGTAGATAATTTTACTCCCCTGCTTCGTTGTATCAACGCATGTTTGATTAACAACATATTTCAGATGTCGGCTGAAATCTGTTTACAAATATGCTGAAGAATGTCTCAATAAAATTTGCTTAGTTATTATTTTAAATTGAATAACCCTAACTATGCATAGAAATAGGAAGTAAAATAGAACAATGAACCACTATAATCCAATCGTTGATTGTAAAAACCACATGAGGCATTTTTTTATTTCTTTCAAAATAGCTTATATGCCGTTTTCACTTTCTAAAGGGGTATTTACATAATGAGTGAAGAAGTGGCAACAGTTAAGTGAAGCCACATTATAGGTATGTAAAATCTACCAGAAAAAAAAAATTTTAATCATTGATTCAAAAAATTAATCAGTTTTTTTAAAGCTCTCAGCATTTTGAGATTTTTTTTCCTCGTGCGGTTTCTGCAATCAACTATTTAATTACGTTCAACAAAAAGAAATGTAATTAAAAATTGTGTCAATTTAACGTTTTAATAAAATGTATTAAATCTTTTTACACATTCTCTAGAACAGCTCAGTTAGTTTAGTTACATTAACGACCCGTTTTGAAGTAATACGGGGCCTATTTGGGGCCTGTTTGGAACTATGGTCAGATGACGAGAACGACACCTGAGTCAGCATCCCCTTCTTCATACTTCCATTTCTTGACCCTCGACGTCAGGTTTAAGGTGCGCCACGTTCACGGTATAATCGGATTTCGAACTTGAAACCTCCAGATGTCGAAGCCGAGACCTTACCTGAATTCCAAAGATCTTCTTCGGTCTTCTTGGTTTTCGAAACTAGGTCCGATATGAGCCCGATGCTCAGGACTGGATTTATACATTTGTACGTTCTAGGCCAAACAACTTAAATCTACGTCCACCCCCACCTGGAGCATGCACTGCAACTAGTGAGATAGGCAACGCAGATGTGTCGCCAGTTTATTTAATGTGAATGGATTTGCTTAAAACATTGTATTTTATATGGTCTTTTCAAAATAATACTAAAATTTGTAAATATTTTATTGTAATTTCTTTTAAATTTGCGTCCTCCGACTGTTGCGTCCTAGGCCATGGCAAGGTTGGCCCTATGGAAAATCTGGCCCTGCCAATGCTTGCTTTTTGCGTCTGGCCATCGGCTTTTAGTCGCGATTTCGTCGATGATTTACTGCGTGCAATGGGTGGGTACACACTAAATCTTATCGACAGTTTTGATGGTGGAGTAGTATGGAAGTTTGGAGAATTTAGTGACGTCTCGGAACTCTTCCTGTAGCCCTAAAGCCGCTTCCAGACTTGAACACGCATGTGACGAGACAAGGCACACGCATATTTCTACTCAAGTGTGTAAGCATTTCTCGCAGTCGGTCTCATCCTGCGCGGGATTTCGCTGGAACGCAGTTCGAGAATTGTCGGTTTTTTGCTACACATCAAACGAAATTCTCAGCGCATGCGTGCTCAGATGTGTACAACTTACCATTTTAGATCGTTCGTTGCGTTGTTTATGTTTTCATTTGTGTCTTTTTGGAAATGCAGTGGTCGCAAGATGAATATTTGAAATTAATTGATACATATGAATGAGCACGAAGTGCTATGGAACCCTACGCACCCATATTATTACGCAAAAAAGAAAAAGGAATACGCCAAATAATGACAAATTTGTTGGGATCATTTATATAAAGAAAAGGAATCTATTGGAACAGAGAAAGGTATGTATTTTAATTTTTCATTACAAAGAAATAAATATTAAGTTATATTTAGAGCAGTGCTCGTAACATAATTTATAAACCTTTTTTGTGTCCATAAATGGCTAGGATAATAAGAATTCAACTGTTCTTCTGTACTGTAAATCGATTTTTATATATTTATACCTCAGTGAATAAAAGTTTTTACATTCTAGGCCATGTTTCAAAATTTCGAGTTCTTACATTTAATTTTATTTAATGTAATTAGTTTCTTATTATCAGGTTAAAGCTTATTAATTAAATCTCTTTAAAATGACTCATTGATGGTATATAATCACAGCTAGATTGAATAAATTGAATTTGTAAGTTCAAATAATATAATTGTATTTTTTTGTTATATGTGTGAGATTTGTATGCAATTTTGTCCTTGGAAATCATAACTTATACTGTTCTATTGAAGTTTAAGTATCAAAATGGTTTGCATTCGACAGAATGAAGTTCCTCCTTGATACAGATGAGCCGAATAACACAATAGATTCACTAAGCGTAAGTACCAATCTGTGTTGAAAATTTTTGCACTATCAATTGAATCACTGTTCCACATTAAACATTTTACAGAGGTGGAAATGGTTTTGACCACTCAATCACATGATTTACGAGAGGAAGGTCAGAAATAGCTTCGAGTTAATAGCAACTTTAACAAGAATGACAGCAGCTATTTTATTCCCCCCCCCCAAATTTTTGCTTTTATTTCACGTTCATAATTATAACGCCTCATAGCTTGATATCTAAACAGTAAAATTACGCAAAATTTGGAGACATCAGAGAATTTTAAGGGTGATTTTTGTGTTGAGCAACTCAAAATTTCTAAAATTTTACATTTTTGTAAAAAGCAAAAAGTGAAAAATTGTAAAACAGTGATGTATGATTTGCTTTTAGATATTAAAAATAATGGTATTGTTAGTAGTGTTTTTATAAACTTTGCAAATTTATTATCTTATTCACATGAATTCCATAAATAGGTAACCTAGAATTCTCAAAAAGTTATTTTTCATTCAAAAAGCCAGAAGAAAACTAATATTTACTTTCAGTATTGCAATTAGTATTCCTGATATTGAGTAAAATTCCTCCATCAGTAATGAATAAGAATGGAAATCAGTAATATTAAAATTACCTGTTATTGTGATATAAATATAATTAATTTTCAGGAAATTTAATAAAATTCTTTATTAACGTATTAAATTCATTTAAAATTTTTGTAGGATATTGTGGAATTTAAAGACATTGATGCAGTTGGATGAAGTCCCGATAGTAGAAGAGTGAGTATCTGGTAGAAGTGCTGCATATGTGCACAAGAATTCCACAGCAGTGCAATGTGCCTGAAACTACACAAACTCATCAAGCCACAAAAAGAGAGAGATGCCAAGAATACCCTCAAATAAAAGAAGCATTTAAATTTTATAAAAAGGCCAATAGAAATGTGGAGGAATCCAGAAAAGAAGAAACGTTGAATTTTTATGGGTGATACATTGTAGCGAAAATAATAAAAATATTAAGCGATACAGGTTTGGAATGAATAAAAAGGAAGTAAAAGTTATTAGAAATTTATTTGATAACAATTTGCCATATACTCATGGTTGGGATATTGTTAGTGATATTTACGAATTTATCTTTAAAAAAATTAAAATTGTCATGAGTCAATAATAAACTTAAGGACATAGAATATTGTACATTTTTATTTATGAATAAAACCTTTGATAATTGTAACTTTTCAGATATTTTAGATAAATATAACGATCATTTTCCTATTAGAATATAAAAATCAAACGAGCTTTTAAATACAATAAGCAACTTGGAAGATTGATATTTAACTACAATAAAATCAAAGAAAGTAGTAATATCGACAATTGCATATGTAATGAATCAATCAATTTTATATGATATAAATCATGGAAACGTATAATTACAGGTGATCTTAAATATAGTAAAAATAGTATATTTAAAGAGAACTAATGAAAAGACAAAACTAAAATGAATAATATCAATAGTAATGGGAGTATATACACATTAAAAATAACAGAAAATTTTATACGTGAAAATGGCAATAAAATATATGTATGTCTTTAGAAGCTTGAGCAGTATAACAGTTTTGAAGAGTTATATAGAACTAACTTTAAACACATGATGAAACTAGATCGGGATATTAAAACATAGAAGAGAATGCTGAAAGAATTTATTATAGGTTTATGTTGACATACAGCAAACAATTATGCTATCATTTGTA
This sequence comes from Araneus ventricosus, assembly GCA_013235015.1. Classification (NCBI taxonomy): domain Eukaryota; kingdom Metazoa; phylum Arthropoda; class Arachnida; order Araneae; family Araneidae; genus Araneus; species Araneus ventricosus. The sequence goes on along the minus strand of BGPR01001094.1, from coordinate 107,857 downwards.
AATATTATTTTAACTTAAGAACATATCTAAATAATGAGGCATGTACTGAAACTAATTTTAGTACAAGAGAAATGAATAATAAGAATCCAAGCTTTTCATAAATTAAATATTTATTGTGAGAGAAAGTGAACTATCAACATATTTTTTCTACACAAAATTTCATAAAATCCTATTAAATTTAGAACCGTAACAATGGGAGTTATAGTTACTAAAAGCAAACAGTTAAAATATTACAAAAATATCTGCAGAGATTATAAAACAATTAAAAAGTACAAAATAATACAGTTATTATTAATGTAGCTATGAAATTATAAAGTATTAAGATATAAACAATTTATTCAGTGCATATACTTTTGATTATCAAGATTTATTCAACGGTATAGATATTAAAAGATATGATAGAAAATTTTATTACACAGATTCATGAAGATTTTAGCATAAATGAAATAGTTAATGATAAAAAATATAAAACATTAATAGAAGTTATTTTAAACAAAATTATATTAGCTTTGACAATAAATTACCAACAAATTAAAGGACTTCCACAAGGTGAACCAGCCAGTAATATTCTAAATAATAGGATGTATAACTTTACACTATTTTTGAAAAAAGAAAATATTTACAATAATTCTATATTATGTATAGATATATTGATGATTTATTAATATGTCAACAGTAAAAGACCACACACCTAGGAAACTTTTATCCAGAATATTTGATATTACTAAAAACTAATGAAGGTTTTTTCTTCTAGATTTTCTAGATCTTGAAATAAAAATAGTTGGTAATAAATTAAGCACTGTTATGACAAAAGAAGCACTTTTCAGTTCAATATAAACAAGTTACCTTTTGGAATACAACATTAGTCGTCAAATTTATAGAAATATCGTCTATTAAGTTTATGATAATAATAACGTCTTAATATATATATTCATAGAAGCATAACAAGTGAAAACAGATTAAAACAGCAGTCATATTGATACATTTCTTGAAAATCTATGAGATATGGGTATCCTATAAATTTCATGCATGCTTATGTTAATGAAATATTTAACACATTAAATTAAAAGTTTTTAGATTTATTCTTGATGTGATCATATAATGGAATTAACAAAGATTTTATTAAATCACTATAGGTAGATGGCGTCACTATATTAAGAATAAGATTGCATCATATATTCAATTATTTATTTTTTGTACATTTCCAAAAAAATATTATTATAAAAGGTTAAATTTAATTTATAGTTAATTTTTATAGTGTTTATTATATATTAAAAAGCTAATTTAGAAATAATATTTTCACTTTAAATGGAACTGTCTTTAGGATAATCTCAAGTCCAACAATATTTATAACTATTGAACCGAATGTTATAAGTTCCTTACTTTCTCGTTTATAATCTTGAAGAGTTTGGGGATTTATTTCCCTATTTTTCGTTTTCAACAATTGGCTTTTCAGAGGTTGGGCCAAATCTAGATTAATCGATATCAGCTCCCAAGGCTGATAAGCATTTGATGTTGGAATTCCATTTCGTTGACCTTTTTCCATAGTGTAACGATCGTTAATCAAACTAATCTTGTATTTAATTTGTATGATTATTGATAAGTAATTTGATTTTAATTTCTGATTAATATTTATATATTTAAAATATAACACATGTTATTAATTGAAATATTTAAGTATATATATATATATATATATATATATATATATATAAATATATATATATATATATATATATATATATATATATATACACTATATGCTTAAAAGTATCCGGACACTTGCGGAAGATTTTCACATTTTTTAGAATTTCTCCGGAATGGTTTAACCGACTACCGACAAACTTCAGTTTATATAAAGAATTGGGCAATAACTCATTTTACATTGAAGATTCGGTCTGAGACGAGGTGGGGACCGTCTACAAACTGATGAAGACAAAAAATTGTTTGGCCCACCCTTCTGAATAGATAACAAGATGACTTTCAGAAATGGTAATGTTTAATGTGTGCATAATATTTACGAATTTTTTGTAAACTCAGCTCAAATATTTGGGAAGATATAAAAGTTTTTCTTAAAAATCTCAAATTTTTCCACCTGTTTTTTGCTTATAACATGCAGGATTTTCTGTTATATTATACGAAACTTACTGAAAAAAGATGACAATATTGAAAACACATTTGTGTAAAACTTTGGAAAAGAATTGTTGAATATTACAGGAATTATGAGCATTTTAGTAAATGTGTTTCATTGCATGCGCGAAAACATAGCGTAATTTTCTTTCACAGCTTTAAACCAGATATATGGGCAACTTATATATATAGCAATATTCAGTTCAATATCAGTAGTATTCAGAAAGATATCCAGCATTACAACGAGCAGATTTTTTAGCTCCTGTCGAAGCTAAAGATGAGGGTTGTACACAAATTATATTTTTAAACATATCTTTAAATAGTTATATTAGATTGTATAGTGGTTAAGAATTTGCTGAATACCCATGAAGACTTATCAATTGCGTATAGCTTAATTCAAGGCTAATTAAGGCACTATAAATAACAAATTTTATTGCTAATTATATTATTTACAGGTTATTAACAAATTACATATTCAGTTTTGTAGTAGGCGTGTTTTTAAAAAATATGTTTGTTTGGCGGAAACGATTTTTATCTGGTGTTTCTTTTCTTGAAATGTTTAATAATTCTGCATGTATGACTTTTTTGTTCGTTTGCGGAATATTGGATGTGTTCGTGGTTATTCAGCAAATTCTCACTTGCACTATGCAATTAGTATGACTGTTTAAAGATATGAGATTTAAAAAAATAAACCAATTGTGTGCAACCCCTCATCTTTAACTTCTCTTCGATGAGGAAACTAAAAAATTCTTCTCGTTCTGTGCCGATATCTTCTGAATACTACTGATATTCAACTGAATGACGCATATAAGAAATTTGCCCTATCTGACTTTATTAATGAAAAGAAAAAACGCATATGTTTCTTGCATGCACAGCTCAAACGATGACTATCAAAATATGCTCATATTCCGTAATATTCAGCAATTCTTTCAAAGTTTACACAAATAACTCCTCTAACTGCTATATTGTTCATCTTTCTTTAATTTCATTATAAACTCTCAACAGAGAAAATCTACGTATTCCTAAGCAAAAACAAGTGGTGAGACTTTTTTCAGAAAATACTATCTTCCCAAATATTTGAGCTGAGTTTACAAAAATTCCTGTAAATATTATGCACATTAAACATTACCATTTCTGAAAGTTTCATCTTGTTATCTGTATTCTGTGAAGCGGGGTGGGCCAAACACCTTTTTGTCTTCATCAGTTTGTAGTCGGTCCCCTAATTGCCCTCAGGACCGAATCTTTAATGTAAAATGTGAGTTATTGTCTATTCTTTACGTGTCCGAAGTTTAATGGTAGTCGATTAAACCATTCCGGAGAAATTCTAAAAAATGTGAAAATCTGCAAGTGTCCGGATACTTTTGGGCATATAGTGTATATATATATATGTGTGTGTGTGTGTGTGTGTCTGTGTGTGTGTGTGTGTGTGTAGAAAAAGGGTTGAAGGGGAAAATTATCCGCCTACAGGTAAAAATACTTCATCTAAAGAGCACTCTAAGGGAAATTGCACCAAAGATAAATGAGGAGAAACAGTAGTTAAAAATTAAATTACTTATTTATAAAATACAATATGAGAAAGATATTTACACATATAATATTTACATATTAGACAAGAGGGAGTTAGGGTTTGTTAGTTACTTAGTTAAATATCAATTTACACAACGTTTAAAAGATTAGTTAACAGCAAGTAAGTAGCCATCGCCCATCGCCGCCGTGCTAACAGGGAAGAGCCCCCGTAGCTGCCTACACTCACCAATCTACCGCATGACCGTTCTTCTTGATTTCAATAAGTCATCTCCCATCTATTCTAACATTACACTTGGTCTTTTAACGGAGAAACACCCACGGATCACAAGATTAGCACGAAGAGACCGCGTGATCGTTATCTCTCGATATCTTTCCGCTGGCACAACAATATTCAAATCAACTTGTACGGAAAGTGAAAAAATATTATTAGGAAGGAATTAAACTTACGCTTTTATATATATATATATATAGTGGACAAGCACAATTGGCTGTTGAATATAAAGTAAATAAAATATTGTATCAAGCAGACATGGGATTATATGATGGCCTGGTGTGAATTATGTTGTCGAATGAATGAAACCTTAATAAAATATTAGTTTTCTTTGAATAAATTTTTTCTCATCCTTCACTTCATGTAAGTACATTAGTTTTAAAGAAGAAATAAAACCTATATCTATTAATTTAAAATTCACCTCATTTTTTTCTGTGTAATAATAATTTTAGCTTATTACAGATATCCAAAGCAAACACAATTTGTTTATATACTATATCAATTATTTGAGGATCATGCGTGCCATGCATTACAATTAGCAATGCATACTTTTTCTGACAGTGTCATTGAAGTCCTGAAATATAATTATTTTTAATTTCATTTAAATCTTAAATTTTTGCTTTTCTAAACTTGAATGAACTCGAAAAATTTTCTTATTGCATATTAATTTTTAAAAGGCATCTTATGAATTTATATTATACTTAGCGATTGGGAGTGGGTAAATAACCAGTGCATAGGTCATTTTTTTTTGGTAAATACCCAAAGATTGGTATTTTACGAAAGAAAAAAAAAATGGTGTGAATGGTGATTCAAAATGAAACCCACAAAATTTATAAATACCTCAAAACTGGATATTTTTCAAAAAGAAGTATTTGTAAATAGTGATTCAAAATGAAATATATCAAATTTAGAAATACCTAAAAATTGGGTATTTTGTTCTAAAAAGTCTTTGTTAATGGCGATTCAAAAATAAACATAAAATTTATAAATATTCTAAAACTGAATATTTTGCAAAAAAGTTCTTTGCAAATGGGGATTCAAAATGAAACATAAAATTTGTATATATGACACATAGTTTTGAAATTAAAGTTTTGACCAAATTTATGTAGTATGGAAGTCTAGCACCCATGTGAGAAGTATTTCAGTTTCGTAGACAGATAAGAACACAGTTGGTTTTGTAGACATTTAATGGAACGCATAAGGGGACGAGCATTTGGGCGGCACAAAACATAAAGAGAAAAGGGGTCATTAAGAGGGCGGTTGCTGCCTGCACATCAAGTTGGGTTAAATCATCGCAGGCAGTCTGTGCGCGGCATCCTCCATCGCCTGACAACGCCGCTCTCAACAAGAGCGTGGTCAGTTCTGTCGCTAGTAAGAGAAGAGATCCCTCGTGTCACGTGACGTCTGCTCGTAGAGCGTTGCCAATCGTTGGTTCTAAACTACAGCTCCAGACGGCATTCTTGACGGTGTGTGGGCGGAATCCCACATTTATATAAAAAAAAACTATCGCTATTAGGACTCAGAATAAAGTATTCTAGAACTTAAACGGGATCAGAGGATAATTTACTTTTTCTGGTTTGAAGCACTTACAATGGAATGATATTTTTCAACACAGCTTTTTTTGCATAGACAACACCAGTGAAGTTTCTGATTCTTAATTTATTTACATTGCCATGTTACAATTCAGCCACTCTCTTTTCTATTTAGTGACGAGTTAGTCACTTACTTCTCGTGTATTAATATCACTGTAAATTTTATGGAGTTTTTTTTAAAAAAGACATGAGTACAAACATCCCAATTTAAGCAGAATGGAGAAACACATGAAAAATATTTCAAAAGCCCTGTTGGTTTAAAAAAGGTTTTTGAAAGGGATTCATTGTTTTAAACATATATCCAACCATGATAACTACATAAAACTTGGAGTTACAAGAAAATTTAAGTATTGATGTTCATTATCCAAATGAACCGCACCTAGCCAGTAAAATGGGTGTGTGTCTAGTAACATCTTCATATAATACAAGTTTCAGCCACAAGAAGTTCGTGTTCAATAACACTTTTAAAAGCTGTTAGAACTGAAACATCTGCTAACTTTTCATCAGAAATGCCTAGTTCCTTAATTAATTTATGCTAAAAGAAGTATAAACAATTAAATCTTTTAGTTTAGTTTCCATTATCAACTCTTTATAATTTTGAAACAAAACTCAACATTTTCATTTTTTAAAAATTTTACTTAAAATAACTCTCTTTTTCTAAAAAGCAGCAAATACATTAGTTTTCATTTACTCATTGTAAAAAAAAAAGGATTAACATTTAAGATGCATTATATACTATTATGTCCGTTTTTTCTGATTAAAATTTTTAGCTTTTATAGAATTTTAAAAAGTTGTAAAAGGTTCAAATATTTCTAGTTTCACTTTTTTTACCTTACCTTTTGCCCAATATATATTGTATATATATTTATATTATATAGCAATATCATATTTCACACCAGTGCATGTATTTTATATGAATAGAATTTAATTGAAAAATAAATACCCATTTTGGTTATTTACGCAGATAAATACACAGGGTATTTCCTCTTAAAAATAAATAGATGTGTATTTTACATCACTAACTGTAGTTGATAAAAAAATCAAACAAATTGCACAAAAAGATAAATTTTATTCAATGAAATTCACAAGACAATGTTAAAGCTTTATATTTTTTAAAATTCTAAATGGAAAAAAAGCTTTCAATTTCTGTGGTGAACAATTTAAGGTAAAGCTTCTACAATAACACTATCATTCACAAAAAATATTCTATGGTTATGTGGGGTTAAAAATGGATTTAAAATACTCTACTTTTAGATTTTCACTTAAAAGGTGTTGTCAAAATATTGTTGTTTTTAAATGTATGTTTTCTATACCCGTTTTACCGTACACAGATCAAAATGGGTATGCAAATCTAATACAGTATCAAATGATAAAAATGAATTATTTGTTGACATATAGTCATATATAGTAATAGCATTAAAGTTCAGGTTGAAAAATAGATATTTTTAATGATAAAAAGACTAAAATAAAATCTATTTGACAAAAACATTTTCCCCCAACATATGATTTATGTTTGTCAGTTTTTCTTAGAGGATAATGACATTTATTTTTAAATTGTGACGCATTCAAAATTATTCCATTATCTTTAGTATAATTTGTTTCATCTACATTAATTTCATAATTCAGTGTTCTCATCATTGAGTTTCATAAGTAGTATCAATTGAGGAATGAAAGTCAGAATGGCCTACTAGCATACCCAACTCAAAAAGCTGCGTATATAAATATTGGACAAAATATTTAAATTGACTTGATGACTCTTGAAATCGTAGGTCATTTAATAGTGTACTGACATTCCGTCTTCGTAGCAATATAGTAATACACCAATTTTTTTTTCTTTTCTTTAAAATCACACAACAAATGAGGCAGTTGCAACGATTTTCATTCCATTTTGCTGGGAAGCCATGTTTATCACGTACACTGAGCAGCGGCGAACGATTAGCACCTAATCAAACGTGCGATGCGAGATCCTAGGTGGCGCTGCTCACGCACGCATGCTACGAGAACCAATGCATGCACATATTAAGTCATACAGCGGTGATACAGCTGCCTGTGGCCTTGTGCGCCCTTACAACTTGAATTGTCAGAGAATACAGAACGATAATCACAATTAAAAAGTTTTTCTGATTTTGGAATTGTGTAGTTCAACACTTAAAATGAGAGAATGAAACCCTAACTAAGAATATTAGAGATTAATATGATAGTGTAAAAAATATGACTCGTTTGAAAAATCTCAGTTTGAATTATAAATTCTGGAAAATAATTTTGAAAAAACGATTTATAATTTGACTTTAAAAAAAATCCATCTTATTGGGAGATATTTATGTATAACGAAAATAACTGATTTTTTTTTTAAAAAGTAAATTTTTAAAACTGTCCCTGGTTGCGTTATTCAACATCTGAAATGAGAGAATAAAACCCTAGGCAAGAATATTAGATTTTGATATATTAGTGTTAATTAAAATGACTTGCTTGAAAAAAATTGCAGCTTGAACATTTATCATTATTAATTTTGTTGAATATTCTTTTTAAAAAATTATTAATTTTACTTCAGTTTGTAAAGAAAAAAAGAGGAACCCTTTTGTTTCTGCCCGGGATCGAACCGGAACCACTACCCTACTGAAACGGACACTTTCAGGGCCGTAAATGAAATTTCAGGTGCAATAAATAAAGTCATAACTTATTACACACTATAAGGTATCTGACTAAGGTCGGAGGGTTTTTTTCAAATGGTATTTGAAGAAATATCATTAAAATGTCATAAGCAACAAAGATATTTTTATAGAAAATATTCCAAAATAATATCTTGTACAAGGGAATTGCTAGGAATTAAAAAAATAAACATTAAATATCGTTTAACTTAAAATAAAACAATTCCATTTTCAGCTGTTCAATTCTACTAAACTGTCTCAAAATTCCATTCTAGTGATCATGAAATTATATAAAAACAATTATAGGAACTTAAAAGAATAGGTTTTCAAATAAAACATGAAAAAAAGTTTATGATTTCCGAAGGCAAGTTATAGCTTAATTTGATTTCTTGCCAAAGAAAATATAAAACGCAGAATTTATTTTCATTGTGAATGTGACTAATTTCAAACTTACGAGACCAGAATAAAAATTCGATTAATTCAAAAAAATCGAATCAAGAAGAACTGTGTCTAAAAATAAGTACAACATAAGAAAACTACAATTATTAAGCTAGAAATGGAAGTGAAGAATTGTTTTTAATAATTAATAGCACGTAATTAAATAAGTAACATATAAGTGTTAATTAAGCAGAAAGTAGTTTTAATCAATAAAGTGATAATAATTATAATTAAAAATATTTTTAATCATTTAAAAAATAAAAAAATTCGATAAATAAGTAAGTAGTTTGAATAAAAAAGCAGTATACAGCATTTTGAATACATAATGCAAGAGCCTTAAAAAGGATTCATTTGCATTCTGAAGACAAAAAGTAAAGACGTAATCATAGACGATATTTTGACATTATATTAATAAGAAACGCAAAGAACTCGAGAGAAAATTCTACTAATTCAGATTAAAAAGGCTCGAATTTGCCAAATTATGCTGTATTGAGATTGAAATTGGCCGTAATTATTATTTGTATTGATTTGCCAAACGCATACGAAAAATGCAACTGGACATCCACGATTCTTGCTTATTAATTACTACTCTTCCCTCGAAGATAGTAGTTCATAGAAGTATAATTCAGCCTTAAGTAATGCCGACGAACACCTCCGAAAACAATATAAGTAATATGACACCTCATTTCCTGTTATTAATCAGGACGAATCTCAGTGACGAGTGTCATTAACTTCTGGCTGAGCGTCTTGACTTTCATTAATTTCTAACGACTCCACCTGTCTATGGGCATTCTTGGACTTGCCAATTAACTGACTTGAGGTCAAATTGAGGGTAAGCAAATAGATAAATAAGGAGGCCGACAACTCGATTCGAAACCATTTTAGTCCACCAGATAGTCTGAATTTGTGCAAGTCTTTTTTTATTGCATATTTTTTTTCGCTTTGATTGACGTAAGACATGCGGGATCTATAAAAAAAATTTCAGGATTGGAAGTTTTTGTCGGCGAATCGTTTGGTAAAGAAATTTAAGACGCTCGACTGTATGAAATTAATGAAGGAATGCGTTTTTTTTTTCCCTTGTCCTTCTCACGTTGAAATAAAAAAAAGGATGTATCAGGGTTTTTAAATAAATTTTCCAGACAAATGTGGTGTGTAGAAATCCTTTCGTTGTTGATGGGTCTAAGTTATAGCAAATTCTTTCGTCTGTTTTTATGGGACTCGTAAAGTCTTATTAACTTTGGCATTTGTCGATCAGAAATATTCAGGATATTTGTTTATGGTATTTCTTTCTATATAATGAAATCAAAGTTCCAGTGTTATTTTATTAAAACCTTAAAAAAAGGAAAATAAGGAGATTGGAACCTCCAGACCGAAACATCTTTGCAAGCGAAAATTGGCTCATAATTATAGCAACGATAACAGAAAAAAATGTGTTAAATATTGCTGCAACGCGCGTGTTCAAATGCAGTAACTATAATAATGAAACGTTTTGTTGTAAAATATAATTAAAAATATTTCTAAAAAATTATTAAAATTAGAGAAAACATTGTACGGAAATATAATTAAAACTCTAATTAAAATTTTATAAACCCTTTCTTACTGAGTACCTACTATCCAAGCAGTAACTACTTGTCACATTTAGTGCCTCTGGTTCCAACTGTCTTCCCTGCATGCCCGATGAATTTTGTCTTTTAAATTAATCGATACTCTACCTTAGTTATCGATATAAAAGCAAAGATTCTGTGAATCGATGCACAAGTCAAATACGTCATTGTAAGAATTCATATAAAATAATATTATTAGTAAAATAGCTTCTGGGTTTTGGGTAGAAAACATATTGTTTCAAGAATACGTTTATAATTCTTTTAATAATAAAATGAAAGCAAACAAAGTAATACTTCCAGAATTAATAAAAGTTTGAACAATGATTTTTATTAAAAAAATCAGTTTAGGCCCGGGGGGGGCCGGGGGGGGACGTGCGTTAAAAAAGTTGTTATTTATTTATTTAACGTGTTTGAAAGTGATGCGATGTATGTTTCCCTTTTGTGAGTGTCAGCAATACACATACTAGGCATGTTTTGTCTGCAAATGTCAAAATAATATGCTCCCCAGGTGGGCTCGAACCACCAACCTTTCGGTTAATAGCCGAACGCGCTAACCATTTGAAGGCTTCGTTATATTGAGGGCACTTCTATAAGGGACGAAGAATAGCTAAAGTATTTCAAAATAACAAGATTTTCCAGGTATAATGTAATCGGAAATATTATTTTGCATTTATCGCCTTATCAACACTGTTTCAAAAAATTTCCTTAAAATACTTTTTCATTTAACCGTTTGTAAAAATAGCATTTTTGATTTTTAATAGCGCGGCATTTGAAAAGAATCTCCATATGGCGCAGTCTATTTCGTACATTTATTTTTATTCCAATCTGGATAAGATCATAAAAGACCTGAGATGCTTAATTGTGTCCAAGTAATATTTGACTTTTAAATGAATTATTACTTTGACTTAATTATAGATTTAAATATCAAAAATTCTGTAATTCAATGCATGTTCCAGACACATCACTGTATGCGAAGGTGTAAATATGATCTATTACTGATAAGAAGGGAAAAAAGAAATCCAGAACATTTAATTCAAATCCGGGACATTTTTTTTAATCCCCCCCCCAAAAAGAAAACGAAAATCGGTACTATCTCAGCTTACTTGGGGTGTATGGTCATTTTCTGTATAGCAAAACCTAGGAAGGAGAATTCTTTAGTATCTTCCTCTTTTGAGAGGAAAAATTTACTTTTTTTGAGATTAAATCTATTTATTCTTTCAAATAATTAATTCATTATACATAAGTGATAAAAGGACAATCCGGGACAAGCAGAGGCGGCTCGGGCAAACCGGGCAACTGCCCGAAGTTTTAAAATTCTCACCAAATTAAGTCATACTTGCAGGTAAAATGTACATAGTTTTGAGTAAAAGTTTGTTTGACATTTAGAATACAGACATTATAAAATGCAAAAAAATACATTGATGGGGGGGGGGGCCATATTATCTCCTTGCCCGGTTAGTAACCTTACTTCGGGCTGCGTCTGAAGACGAGTATGAGAAATCTGGAGTGCCACAGTTAATTCGAACATGGTCACTGTATGTATAGTAAAATTTTGCATAGAGAATTCTTCAAAAGCCAACATTTCTAATCAATTTTTTAATTCGGATTTTTTAGTAATAAATGAAAAAAAAGGAGCCATTCGGGACGTTAATTCAAATTCAGGATTCAACCAGGAAAAAGAATCATAAAATGGAACATTCTCATAATCCTTGACATCTGGTCATTTTGGTTTCAAGGAGCATTCGCTTTCTGGCGGCAAAATGTGAAGCTAACAGAAACGAAGTAAATAAACGCAATCTAATATTAGCCGAATCACAAACAGCATTTGTGTGAGGCCGGCGCAAGATAAAATTGCAACTTCGGGATAGGGTTATCTCGGAAATATTGCTCGTTAAAAGAAACTATTGAGTGACTTGGGATTCATGTATACAAGAAGAAAACAGTTTTATTTTCCTCTGAGAAGTTCTCACGGGAACGTTATTTCAAAGACGTTATCTCAGGGAAAACTAAAAGCTTCGCAAAGCGATACTGTATCGGTTTGAAAATTTATGCACATGTTTTGTAGATTGAGGGTTCAAAGAGCAATGCTTAACATTACAGCTGATTTGAATTTAAGGGAACCGCAATAAAAATTTAATTTATCCAAATATTCGAATTAAGAAAAATCGGGTCTAAAAGTGAGTATAGCAAGAGAGAATATCAATTTTTAAGCTAAAAACTGGCTGTAAATATTTCGTTTTAATATTCAACAATTTTAATAATTATTATCTGATAACCCGGCCTTGTTCGGGATCTAAATTTTTTCATATGCTTCCCTCCGTTTCTTTTCTTCTACAAATATAATCACTAACTTTTTCCAAAAGTCTTAAATCTACTTTGAGTGCTTTCTTGTGGAATTAAAACTTTCAAATCTAGCCTTAATAATAGTATGGTGTGAATGAAAATGCGAAAATACTTTTGCTTTTTTATATTTTTACTCAATATACCGTACAATAACAATAGAACTTTCAAAATATTGACAAAAAAATACGTTGAAAACTTCAGACGTCAAAAGAAAAGAGAGAGAGAAAATGCAAGAACTAAATAAATTAAAACACGGGCGCATAACATTTCGTTTCGTTCGCATGTGAATAATAATGGGGGGGGGGGGGAAAAGATCGTTGCCGAAGAAAGGCGTGACACAATTGGTTACCTATGAAAATTTTTTAAAAATTGCATGCCAATACTTTCATCGCAGTAAAATTTAAATGAATGTAATTCACTTCCATTTTTGTGAACCTATTAAAAAACCAACTGAATTGAAAACTTCATCTAAAACGCGGCATGCATCTTCCAACAATTTTGTCAGGTGACCGCTTTTATTGTTGTCATGGCAACGCAATAGGAACTGCCAAACAGGATCCGGAAACAAAAAATTAAACCAAAATAGGTTTTTACAAGGAACATTCAGTAACAGCAATAATAAACCGATTAACACCTAATTATATTTCGGTTGTAAAAATGATCCCAAAACTAGGTCGTTATTTCGAATTACCTTGCTTATTCCTCCAACTTTTTTAAAAGCATTCAAAATGGTAATGCACCGAAGCCTCCGTGGCGCAATTGGCTAGCGCGTTCGGCTGTTAACCGAAAGGTTGGTGGTTCGAGCCCACCCGGGGGCGCAATTTGTTTTAACATTCGTATATTAGTTTCAAAGGGGGAAATTTCGCAGAGGAATATCGCGTCTCTTTCCAAAAAATTGAATCAAGAAATTTATGACATCCTTTTTAAAGTGCACTCCCCTTTTTCCCCCCTATTTTAACATCTCCCTCCCTCTTCCCCCCATATCCTCGTTACTTTTATTAATTCTCAGAATCTTATTTGACTTTTTTATGTTCAATCATTTTTTTCTTTTATTCAAATACTTAACACGTTGATCGTCGTATGAATCAAATACGATTCATAAAGTCTAATTAAATGAACCCTTCTCTTCTGTAGTTAAGAGGAAGCAGAGAAGAGGTCGTCTAATTAGATAGATGGTTCGAATCTCAGAGTGAATCAAGGCAGCGAACGTGTTAAGAGTGTTTTCATAAAACAGAGCGTTGCCTATCCAATAAAATGTTTCAATAGGGGTTCTTTAATCTTTTCTTCTGGAGTCCCTTTTACAAAATTGTAGCAGCTATAAATCTGTCACTTCTTACTAATAAATCTATTACTTCATACTTATAAATTTGTTACTTTCTTAGAAAAATAATCATAGCCGTTACTTTTTAATTCTTACTTCTCGGATCTCATTGGAGGTTTGTTGTTAATATTTAAAAAGCGTTAGGAAAAATTATAACCTTTTTTGTTTGTCAATGGGACAATGGAAATAAATTCAATAAAGACACTTTTTAAAAACACGCTTGTACAAAGGAGCAGTATTTTTTTAAAATTATTTTCTACACTTAGTCTTCAATTTATAATTCATCATTATAAATATTACGGAATCTTTAAATTTTCTGGTAATGAAATCCATTACCAGAAGACGCCACTGGTACGGAACCGAAATTTAGCTAAATTAATCGATTAACTGATTATGAAGTTCTTGAGATATTTAAAATGTTGAGCGTTATCAAAAACGCACAAGTGTAGAAAATTTCTGGACTGTAACGCATCAGGAAATGAGTGAAAAATCGATAGCAAAAATCCCATAGTTGCAAGCATGAAACGAGCCAAGTTAAGTAAAAGTGTTTAAAATAGTTAATAAACTTTAAATTATCCTCCATACTTTTAAAACATTAACTTTTGCATTTAATTACTTGTAAACTTGATTCAACAGTTATTTAGTGCTTTTTAACTGAGAGCATTTTACATTAATTTCAATATTATATAACTCTTAATATTTAATATAATAAATAATCAGATGTGGAAGTCCAAGAATGTATCGTATGGAGTAGAACTCCATAAAAGACACTTTTTTTTCATCCTCAACCGTAATAAAATAGGAATTTAATAACGATACATAAAAAGAATTTTAAATAAATAAATTTATTTATAAAAGTTTAATCTAGAATGGAATTATTTTTACTAGCTGATATTGAAGAAGGTATTAGAAGTACTTGCTTTCAGTGTTTCCGCGCCCCAAAATTATTATTCGAGATTCCATTTGAAGTTCGGATCAATTGTTCGTGAAGCCCTGATTTAAGTCAACCATCCACGCGTGTGAGAAGTTTCAAATATTAACGCGATAAAATAGGATTTGTTATCACTACCAGATCAAAATCATTTTCCATTTGTTTCATTTAGATATAAGATATCTTTTTAATCTCTGTCGCTTTTCAGATACCATCTCTCCATTGTACACCTGGACTGGTGAAAAATTATCCCTTTTTTCCGATTCTCCTACACTGATAGCCTTTGTTGCTGCGAGAGGTAACTTCTTGAACAAGCTAGGCTGTGGGTGGTGGCCGTAGAAGATTCAACCCCACGTGTCTGAAACAGATTTCACAATACCTGTGACTGAGGGTGGTCGGACGACACGCGCAGCGTTGTGTAACAAGGGAAGGACACACACATAGGTATCTAGACAAGAAGCCTTTCATACAATACGACAATCGAATTTTATTGTTGCAACTGTGAGGTCAAAAGTTAAACCAAGTTTTCATTTAGATAGGAGTTTCCTGTCAGGTCTACGAAAAGGAGGAGATATTCCCCCAAATTAACGGATACGTTTGAATGCAAACCCCTACCTCCCCTTTACCGATATGACGACGGATCCAGGCTCCCTCTATCAGGACCGTCTTAACAAATTTGTCACTCAATCAGAGATGTAACTAGGAATTTACGCGCCTATAGCGCAACGAAAATATCAACCAAATAAAATAATTGAGGGGTGGGGGAGGAAAATAACCTGTTCTCTGATTAACGCCTTACAATATTTTTAAACTGATATACTTGTTTATGTGACATTACAAAATTTCAAAAAGTCTAGTTATAAGTTCAGTCATATTTTTAACGTATTTGAATTTATAATGAAATAAATTTTCTTGACTGCAAATTAAAATAAAATCAGTATAGTTCATTTTTAGGTGCCCTTGAAGCAATGCGCCCCATTAACCGCATTGGATAAGACTGCCCTGCCCTCTGTGACTTCGCCTTACCCCCCCCCCCTCCCCACCATAGAATTTATGACTGAAATTGCTGATATCCTTCAGTAAACTAAATGTAGCACTTAGAAAGTACAAATTATTTTCTTTAATAGCATTCTTTTATTTAACAGAAGAAAACTTAATATCTGCAACCACGGGCTGTTCTTATTTGCTATTTATATGCTCATCT
Organism: Araneus ventricosus; assembly: GCA_013235015.1. Taxonomy (NCBI): domain Eukaryota; kingdom Metazoa; phylum Arthropoda; class Arachnida; order Araneae; family Araneidae; genus Araneus; species Araneus ventricosus. Next base: position 91,848 of record BGPR01001094.1, on the reverse strand, counting down.
TATATAACCAGCGGCGTAGCGAGGGTAAATGGCGCCTGGGTCATAATATGATTTGTCGTCCCCCACCCCGTCGTCATCAGTCATTCAGTTTGCGTAAACGGCGCCCCGGGCAAGGGTTTTTTTTCGTCCCTCATCGTATTTGACTTCAAAAAGTGACATAAGCGCATTAACGTTTTATCCCTGTCGTCATCAGTGGCTTAACAAGCGCAAATGGCACCAGGGGTATGGTGTCACTTTTAAGCCCCCTCATCGCTTTAAAAATTACGTAAACAAAATAGTGTTTGGGCTCTATGGTGCCCCCTAAAACTAGCGCCCGAGGCATCTACACCCCCACTGCCCCCCGGTCGCTACGCCCCTGTATATAACTTATATAACAAAGCCTACAAGGTCTTTCTTACACCACTGTATAAAGAACGAAAATGTTACGTGCAGTTAAGTATAAGAAAAGAAAAAAAAAATCTTGAAAATATAGAAGCGGAACTATTAAGTCACAATTATTTCTTACCACCAGTTAAAAGGAACTTGAAAGATTTAAAAATTAATGAATAAAATTGTTCTGACTGGGAAGTAAAACATTTATAAACTTAATATTAAAATTTAAATGAAAATCATCTGACATATTTTTGATTGTAAAATCTTAGAAAGTGTTCCGTTAATGTCAATCATTCACAGACAAGACAATTTTTTTATCACACCCAGGAAAATTTCACATTATTTATTGCACGAATCGGTGTTGGTAAATCGCATCCAATTAAAATATTAATCTCCAAAACTTTAATATATAAAAGCCGCAACATCCTTTTTCAGCAACTAAGCAGCATAAAAAAAATCAAATCCCTTCCGGCGGGAATCGAACCCCGGTCTCAGGCGGGTATACTGACCACTCTACCGAGAACTCGTTTGACGTTTGCTTCATTTAAATTCAAAGGCACAGTTAAGGTAGTTAAGGTTTTTGAATACATAGAAAAGGAACGCAAAATATTACTTTATCAATTTTGCATTTTTCATGTAAATGAAGAGTTGTCATTCATTTACGCTTCTTGGATACACTTATTTTGATGGATTAAAATTATTATTGATTTGTTGTGATTTATGCATATTTTATTTTTACATTATTTATTAAATAAAAATAACATTTATTAAGCACAAATTAAAATGTTATTTATGAAGGACATCTTTTTATCTTAATCAGGTGTATTAAAACATATCTAGAATTCTTACATTCTATTGATAATTATAATCTATAATGGATAATATTAATAAATACAATTATTTTATCAATTTTGCAATGTTTATGTAAATAAAGAACTGTCATTCGTTTACGCACCTTAGACGCAATCCTTATGATAGCAGTAAAATTATTATTGATTTGCTGTTTTATGCATATTTTATTTTTAGATTATTTGTAAAACTAATCTTTTTGTCTTAATCAGGTTGCTTAAAACATATCTAGAATTTTTACATTGTATTGATATAATAATCTGCAATGGATATTATTATTAAATAAAATTTCATTAAATTGATTTTTTTTCATTTATTTATAGTTTCGTTCGAGATACATTAAAAAAGTGTGTTTCACGAATAATTTTTCAGTGGAATGTAGGTAAAAATATTTGATCCTTTCAAAAATAAAATATCTACATTTGCTTAACACAATAATTTCCTTTCCTCTTCTTTCTATTGAAAAATATCATCACCACATTTTTTAAAAACACCAGAATGCTTTTTAAATTAAACTTAGATGGGTCAAACTTGATTTTCAAAAATAAATTAATTAAAAGACAAAATACCAAATAAAAATCTGCTTGTTTCCGCCCGGGATCGAACCGGGGACCTTGCGCGTGTGAAGCGCACGTGATAACCACTACACTACGGAAACACTTGCAAGAAAACCATTTCGATTTGTCAAGAAGGGAGATAACGTGCGATTGCTTTTCAGAAGGTTCCACTCGTTTTAAAAAGTTGCGAGAAGTAAAAATTTCATCATTTAATATGTTTTAATACGGTTTTTTTAATAAATAAAATTTATTTTGAAACAAATATATCCTCTATTTAAGAGATTCAATGATATAAAAATAAGAGATTGCAAAAAATGCCGAATACTCCTACATTTCATTTTATTTCTATTTTTTACAGAAATTTATTTTCATTTGCAATTATCTTTGCGCAGTTTTCACGATTTAAATATCATAAATTCTGTCACGAAATTAAAAGTTAAAAATTATTGTCATTAACGTACTCAACTACAGTCACAAAACAAATATTACGTCGGATATCTAACGTCTAACTGTGCGGTGTTTTAAATTACACTGCCGCGTCACGTCTTTTTTTACTACAGCAAAATATGCGATGGATTCCAAAATTAAATTCGCGCGGCTCACTTAAAGTATCACGTGACTATTTTGTTAAGAAAGGGTAACAATTTCAATCTATTCTTGAAAGTAGAGCTCTTTTTCATGTTGGAGAGGATTTGAGGTTCGTTGCGTTGGGTACTAGACCAAGTAATCAGATGTCAAGGGTTAGCTGAGATAGTCTTGAATTTTGGATATTTGTCCAGGAGTGAAAAAAATATCCGGGATTTGTTCCAGATTTATCTACATCTCGTAAAAAGTTAATTTTATGTAAAAAAAAAAGAAAAGAAAACATATACAGACTTTTTTTTTTTTTTTTAAAGTTGAAAACAAAGTTAATTTTAAGTAACCTAAAATAAAAGGGAATTCTCTCATTTGAATTTTGTATAGGGAAACGGCGGATAGTATGGGCCACCTAGTGTTTCTAGGGCCTGCTGGTAATCAGAAAATTGAAGAGCGTGAAATTCCTTACCAACGCATGCTTTTATTTTTGTTTTAGGTTTAAAAGTTTTTGAGATAATGGGTTTCAAAATTTGCCGTAATCTTGGATTTTATTCCACTTTTTTAGTTTTTCTTGAATATCTCGAAAACTATTTGGTTTTCAATTTAAATGTCACACAACAAATGAATGATCGTAAAATTCCCAACAAATGCGTTCTTCTATTTTTTTCTAGCTTTAATAGTTTCTGATATATTTAAGAAAAACTAAAAAAGGGGGTGATAAAAACCAAGATGGTAGCAAATTTTGAAATCCATTATCTCGGAAACTATTAAAGCTAAAACAAAAATAAAAGCATGCGTTTGTAGGGAATTTTAAGCTCTTTAATTTGTTAAAACAATTTGAAAATTGAATACTTTTCGAGATATTCAGGAAAAACTAAAAAAAGGAGGGGAAGAAATCCAAGATGGAGGCGCGAGCTCACTCCCCCTCCCCCCGGACGGAGGACTTTTAGTATGTTCATCAGAAGCCCCTCACGAACAAGTGTACCAATTTTCAAAACTATGCGATTTAATGTTTTTTTTTTTTTTCAAACCTTTCGTTGACTGGACTATCAACTAAGATTTTTTTACAAATTCATCCTTTTTAAGATCGATTATCTCAAAAGCTATTAAGGTTTGAAGAAAAGTCGAAGCATCCATTTGTAGGGAATGGTACACTCTTTAATTTGTTCAATCACATGTAATTTGAATATTGAATAGTTTTCGAGACATTCAGGACAAACTAAAATAAGGGAGGATATAATCCAAGATGCCGGCAGAACTCACACCCCAGGACCAAGGTATCTTAGTATGTTCATAATAAGCCCCTCACGAATATGTGTACCAATTTTCAAAACCATATGATTTAATGTTGTTTTTTTTCATCCCCATTTTGGACTATACAGGTTTACAAACTGCTCTGTTTCGTTTCTCAGGGAATTTTCTTTGTTTGTGACCCTATAAATGGTTGCTTCGTATAATTTTTGACGACTTCTTGAACTTTTACGGGTAAGAATAAAATTTTTAAACTAGTGTTATTATTTAGCTTAATTTATTTAGATTATGGCTTGAAAGTTTCATTTTGCTGACATTAACCGACTTTAGCCGTCACCATGTTTTTCTTTTCAATGTCGGTTGGGCCATGTGAGTAAAACACACTTTTTTTACGAAAAAATGCGTAAGTTCAAGAAGAAGCCTGAATCCGAGGGTCGAGGAGAGTGATTTGCGAATGCCATGAAACTTGCAACTGAAAAAGTGGTCGTGGTGTCCTAGTGGCAAGGTAACAACTTTGGGGCTGGAGGGCCCAAAGGTTCGAAACCCGATTCCACCAAAACTCCGCCGTGTATGGGACCTGTTGCACATTAAATCATACTCAGCGATCAAACGCTCTCCCGCTAATGTAGGGCGGAAGATTGGAGAAGGGAGGGGGATGCCAGCTCAGGCGTCGTCCTCATCATCTGATCGCGGTTCAAAATGACAAGATGCGTCCCGAAATAGCCTTCGTGTTGCTTCAGAACGGGATGGTAATATAACTAAACTAATTTCAATTGCAAATGTTTTGGGAAATAAATTATCTGAAAGGGCTGAATCCGACCATTACGGTGCGCTTAGAAGTACACTGCAAAGAAGAAAAATTTATTTAATAACTATTATCTGAGATTAAATAACTAATAAGATAACGATGGAAATGCAAGAAAATTCCTTTCTATTATTGTAATTTGGCTACAGAATTAAAATCTCCATTTGAAGGCAAAAAAGGGGAAAAAAAATCGTTTTTATTTTAAACCTTGTGTTTTTTAGTGTGGCCCATACTGCCCGACATATTTAAGTTTTTGTAAATTATCAACATGAAGAAAAGTGTTCAAAGAAAGGTTTTGAACAGTTATAACTCATTCCAATTAAAAATATAAATTTTATATTAAATTTTCCTTTAGTGGCCCATGCTACCCGCTGTTCCCCTACATTTAGAGTGGCCAGACGTCCCGGATCAGTCGGTGAGGTCTGTAGCAACTGTTTGTTCCGGATTGTATAAGTGTCCCGAATCTGAATTATACATCCCAGCTTGTCGCATTTTTTGCTTAACTGGATTTTATTAACTAGATTTTATTTTTCAGAAAGTTAGCTTCTGATGAATTTTATTTTTCAAATTCGACTGTGCATAGAATATAGCTACCGTAATACGACCAATGAAAAAATAATAAAAATAATCGAAAAATATTTATTTTATGCTTCATCTTTTTCTGCGGTTTTCTGAAAAGTTTTACTAACCAACTCTTTCATTGTTTCTGATATTCAAAAATTTCATTTCATTATTTACATACTTTTTGGATTTTGTTGAATATCCCTGGCCAACGACCGAGATCGCTCAACCATGGTCCAGGATTAATGTTTAAAAAATATTGTCACTTCTCCATGGTTAATTTAAAAAAATGATTTGAATTTTCAGGGATGTATAATATGATACATCATCTTTAAAACTGGGACACACTGTACTGCCTTTAGGTGTGAAACAAAAAGAGGTAAAAGAAATTCTGAGATCGGCATTATTTATATGATATGATACCATACAAGCTCCTCAACTAAATTTTAAGTTTTTCATTACATATATTATGCAGATAAGCATGTTAGATAATGCATATATCAGTTCAGGATTTCAATGAATTTTTTAAAATGAAGATACTTTCAGAGTTCTCACAGCGCCTCAGTCAAAAAAAAAAAAAAAAATCGTTCGTGTTAAATTTTTCCATTTTCTGTTTAAAGAATTTTTTTCGATACATTTTCATAGGAAAATAAGACACTGAAATAAATTAATAAATTAAAACTGCTGAAAAGTTTCATTCCTCTAATTCAGCAGTCTAATAAATTTTGAAGAAATGTCTCAACTAAGACAGTTTTCTTCAATAGAAATGAAATAGTTAATTATTATAAAACAATAGAGTGGGCAGATTCTATATAAAAGATGGAAAGCGAATTCTTCGAAAATTGAAACTTAAAAAAAATTAGTTTTTTCTTTATTTTTAATATAAGCTAGTCATTGATAAGAAAAGAAAGGGAAATTCCGAGAGATTTAAATGAAACTCGGGACACCCGGTAAAACAAATCTAAATTTGGGACTGTCACAGTTAATAGGGACGCCTGGTCAGTTAAGTTAGGTTGCTTGTCTATAATTTAATGTCGCAATAGCCAGATTCGGCTATTCTGCTCTAAACAAATGGTAAAATCTAAAAACATCACTTTAATCACAACCCAAAGTTTCGCAACCGATATAAAAAATTAGATCCTAAATGCTAAAAGGCTGAGAACCGCTGACTCACATTTTTCAAAGAAAATTTTACCACGCCTTTCATTTAGATTTCCAGCAACAATATTATGCTCTAGTACCATGTAAATGCAGTGTGATTCGGAGAGATAAACAAATTTGAACTCAGCTTAACAAAACAGAAAAAGTCGTTATGTAACGTCTCATTCGCTTACAAATCATTTCCTTCCTTGTGGGAACTTTCTCTAGGCGGAGCGAAAAAGTCCAAGGGCGATACTCCGGGAATTTTGAAAAAGTGCAATGAATGGGCTAAAGGGTGGATCTAAGCAAATCTTCCCAGATCCGCATGTTTCGGCACCACGAGTGCCCTGATAACGGAACAGAACTGGCCAACACACCCACCGAACGCCTTTGAACTGTCGCTGTAAATCTACACCAAACACGAGGCCTTGCTTTCCAGAAGTTCGCCTTTGAAAGAAAAGGTTAAATTTTGATTGTCGAAGCCATGCAAAGCAACAAGGAAGTACTGACACTCTCTTGTCCTTTTTAGGCAGGTGGAAAATGAATGGAAGTGACAAACATGAAGTTTTCGGATATCTTGTCTGCTGGACGAAACTTCAATTTCTGTTCTTCACATTTGCATAATGTTCGATTTATCTGCTTTTGGTGAAAAAGAGGATTTGAACCTCGGTTCTTGATTTGTTATGACGTCATTCCAAAGATGGGAATGTTTAGTTATTTCATAAATGTATGTAGCAGAATTGGTGTGATGTCTGATGATGAGTTATCATGATGATTATGTATGTATTATTGTGATATGTTTTCTTTATGAACTCGAGTTGAGTTCATTTATCAGTTTTAAATGTTTTTTAATAAAATTAATTAGACTTCTCAAAATTGTGGCTCCTTGTTATATCATCGTAAAAACTGCTGCCACACTCTGCACCACCATCATTTTCAGACAATTTTCGTTTTTATTTTCACGATAAGAAGGAATTGTCATAAAATCTCATATACAAAGTACGCATAGAATACTATAGTAATCGTCAAAAAATAGATGTCGAAACTTTGATACATGTAGACCTCTCTGAGTTCAAAAACCCATTTTTGTAATGATGTTTGAATATATATTGGTTTGTATGCATGAGAACATTGTAAAACGTAGTGTATTAGATGTGTGAAATTGTGTATGTAGTCCTTGCATCTAGTCTGTTCTAAATTTTGGATGAAATCCTTATTAATGAAACCAAAGTAAGAAAAGATGCAATCTTTTAATTCAAAAAGTCACCATTAAACATTGATAAACATAAGTAACAGAAAATAACATTTTAATAATTTAGTTGAAATTCCAGAATTTGCAGTGAAACCTCGCATAACGAGCAACATAGATTGTAGAAAAATGACTCGCTTAACCAGCGAGGATGAGAGGGGAATTCCCGAAGTTTGCTCCTGTTACTGTCGTATCCACGGAGCTTTTATTTTGCTCTAATTCTTATGAAGTGTCTAGCACTTGTACGTGCACTTTTAACTGCTTATTGAATGAGATCTTTTGTTTTTATTTCTTTTTTCTAGTAATAAACGTTTTGAATGGAGCGAATGACTTCGGATATTTTCATTTTTTGATTCCGGTAATATTTAAGGCCATGGTTCTTTTAAAACTATTTTTCGGCCGTGCATTTACAGTTTTTGAAACTCTACGTCACAAATTATGTGACGTATTTGAGTCAATAACTTTTGTAATTGACATATTTCTTTCAATAAGGATAACAGAAGTACATCAGTCCGTATTTAGCACTCATTCCGATTTTCATTTCTGAAAATCCTATCCGCATTCCATGCTGAATGATTCGGCATAAAAGATAGGATGAAGATTCTCCACGCTTCTTAATTGTCTTATTTATATTTTTCTTTGAATAAATGTTATACATAAAATTTTGGAGTATTTTTTTTTTCGGCATGGAACGCATTGTCGTATTTTACATTGATTCCTATGGGGAAAATTGTTTCGCATAACGAGTAAGCTTCTGGAACGCAAAATGTTCGTTATGCGAGGATTCACCGTATTTAGAAGTTACGAGATTAAAATTTAAATGAAAAGTTGGATATCAAAAATAAAACTATGAGAAACGTTAGACTATTCTAAGCTGAAATAATTGCTTTCAAAATTTTAAAAAATATTTTGCTCAGAAACGTATTTTTATGGCTTAAATATAGTGCCATTTGTCTCTTTAAAATTTTATAGTGAAGTATATTTTTGAGATATGTGTTAATGCCTTAAAAATGAATGAATTTAAGATCTTAAAAATCTATCTCTTGAAAAATTTAATAGTTATTCCACTTCATAATTGGCTGTATGCTACGTTTTGCCTTTGCTACGGGTCACCACGTTCGATTCTTCTTTCATCTTTTTTTGTCAGTTTTTGAAGTGAATTAAAAACTTATATGCTAACAAAAATGAGCATTAAAAAACTAAAATAAAATATGCAATTGATAGAAAAGTTAATGTAAGCATTTTGAAACTGGTACATAATGTTAGCTATGTTAATATAAAACATTTCATTGAGAAAGTTTGCGAAATCTTGGTCTTAATAACAGAACCAGACATTTTTACACTTTAAGAGTACTATATCTCTAATTTATCAGAAGCTATTTATCTTTAAGGTATAAAGTTGGTTGGTATAAAATTTTTAATGGCATAGCCAAACAACGTAGCCAAAAGCCAGTTTTGACTATGTTGTGCCGCACATATTGTTTAAAATCGTAGCTTATATACATGATATTGTCTTAACGACGATATATTTTAGCTTTTTAGAACTTGCCCTTTCAAATTCAAGCCAAATCTTCCCTCTCTACAGGTGTCTGCTATTTGTGGACTGTTCAGCGGGACACAATCCTCTGTTTTTCTTTCATTTCCTACACCAGCTTCCGACGCGAGGTCAAACTCCGTTCAGACAAACAACACCTGTGAGTGAGAGTGCTCTGTTTGGCCCTCTCACCTGAGCTAATCCTAGCGGCGTGGGGTCCCCCACATCAAAAGCCGGGAGCATCGAAGCGTACCCAGGGGCTGTCCGATGAGTGACATCCGCACACAGTTCGGTCTTTCATGCGAACGTGCCGTCCTCGTGCAACAATCACCCTCTGTTGTCATCCTCTACCTGTTGTTCTCGAGTTCCGTTAGAAAAGGATGCTAATCAGCTCAACTGCATATGATCCATCCTCTTGTAACTAGGCACTTCATCATGCTCTGCTGCAGTGAGGTAATGAATAGGACTAAAGAGATTGTTAGGATGAATGCCAAAGCAGTAGAGCTTCGGTAATCCAAGTTGTTGGGGATTCTGTCCGTAATCTTTATCCAGACTAGAGACTTAATCGGATTTTGAATTTCAGGGAGAGAGAATCTCGCATTTATTTTTCAGTGTGGTAGCAGTTCTAATCCCACTTGATTTAGCGCAACTATGTGAATTGATGAGCCAAAATCCTTAGGATAATAGGCAAGTGTTGCATCTTTTGGTCAAATTTATCTTGAGTACGTAGGTAGCACCTGAGGTCGAAACCAAGATCCAATACACGGAGAAATGTTGCCTTCCTGGAGGCAACGTATCTCCATTGGAAACCTGGGAGATAGGCCGGTATCTTCCTTTCAGTAGAAACCGGCCTACGTTTTTGTTTCATTTGGAGAAAAACCAGGAAAACCTCCATAACCAAGAGAGTTGATTTAATCTAGCGATTGCAGAATGATTTGAATTTCAGAATGGTTATATTAGTGTCCCGTTTCGAAGATACACCAGGCCTATCTCAGCCAGCAACTCATTCAAAGATACGTTGGAAAAGGTGTGTGTGCGTGCGTGCATGTGTGAAAACTAGTTCACTATAAACGATTTCGATAGAAATAACGTTCATTAAAATATTGCATGTTACAAAAATATTTTATTTTCTACATCAGTATTATCAAAATATCTTTATGTCGAGAATCAGTTAGATGAGTCTATCTTAACAGTGCGAAAATAAATATAAAAAACAAAACCTAAACAGAAAATAATAATGTTCTTCCCTTAGAAAACTAAACATTTTACTTTCATTATTTAATAAAAATTGAAACCTTAGAATTTCAAAAAAGTTATAGATATGTATTTGGAATTTGATGGATACATATAAAAAATTCCTTGGTTATTTTCTGTAATTGATTTCATCAGTAATTGCTTTGAATAAAATATTCAGTTTCATAAAAAAAAATATTTTCTGCTTCGACGATACCGTGATAATGAGGGAAACTTTATAACGAGAATCACAACGGTAAATCTACGTTAGCATGGTAACAAATAAGTAGATAAAATAAAACCGACCTCAAGCATTAAATCTAAAAAAATAACGACCTCCTCAAAAAAATTCAATTTACTTTTTACTGATATTTTATTTTCCGTATCAATATAGCCCGCCGAATCAAAAGGGGAGGATATCTATCTATAATTACCCTCATGGCGCAGACAGGAAGACAGACAGTTCCACAACGGGGGGGGGGGGCCGCTGCGGAAAACGCCTCTTCGTGAGAACAGGGCGGGCGGTGGTTGCCTGGAGCCAGGGCGTCACCCCCCTAACGCTGTCGATCACCTCTGAAGCGTGGGTATATGCTGGGGTGTACGCCCAGCTTTCGATGATCGAAGGAATTTGATGCCTTCGCACGGGGTGGGGGGAGGAAATGATGTAACGGAAGTACATGGGATGGAGGGGTGTGATAGGTGCCATCAGTTTTTTTCGATAGGGGAAGGAAGTGGCCACTCCCACGTAGGTGCGTGAGGTTGGGTATAAAATCATTTAGAGAAGGAATCATGTGGGGGAATTTTTGGGGATGTTATTAATGTGGAATTCAATTTTTATGGGAAAAAAAATATGGAATGAGCATCTTTTTTCTTTCAGGTAATTGGGAAAATGGTTGAGGAAGATACGTTGCAAAATATCCACTGAGTTCGGATAGATTATCTTTGCTATTATAATGGAAACGAGTGGTGATTATTGAGGCTTAAATTGGGTTTGAAATTTCAGTTGAATAATAAAACACTGGTTAGCGCCAGATGTAAATGTGAAGCAAAAAGTATTTCAAAGCATTTTACCAGAAACAAAAATAATTAAAGACAGTTTTTATTTCATTTATTAAAATAATGTCCTGCTACTTTGAGGATACATCTCGTCATTTTGAAGTTTGGTCAAATGACGTATGGATGTATTGGATTTGAATTTTCAGTTGTATAAATAAAAGACCTATTTTAAAGGTAGTCTAGTGCCAAATGTTTTAAATATGAAATTAAATGCATTCCTATTCAATGTTGATTCATAGCTTACTCCACAGTTTTATAACGTCACTTGTTTTATGTTTGTGCAGATGGTATCTTATAATTGATATTTCACCCATTTCTTGATTTGCTAAAGTTTTGAAATTTTCTATACTTATATATTATCAATGAAAATACAATATTTTAATAATTTCAAAATTTAATTATCAGTTAATCGATTTATTTAATTAAATTTGATTTTATACGTGTGGCGCCACCTGGTAGTGTATTTAGAAAAAATGATTACAAGATTCCAAGATATTTCTAATAATGAATTATAAATTAAGGACTAAAAAGCATGGAATAATGAAAATAAAAAAATCTGTGCTAAAAAGCACACTAATAAAAGCGTGTTTCTAAAAACTGCTTTTATTTAATTTATTATTTTTTGATTTTAGAGCTTATTATAAGAAATGTATGTATATGGAGCTAATGTACTAAGTACAAAAGCTCCTCCGATCTGGCCGAAGCCGTACGGAATTTTGTAAACGTAGCCCATTCAGCACAAATGCAGCCAACTCTTTCTCCAGTGCCACTGAAATGTTCGTGTAGGTCTGAGTTTTTACCGCCACTCCATAACAATTATAATATAACGAACAGAACAAAAAGAACACAGGAAAAGCTCCGTTCCAACTCAGGAAGTCAAACGTGAAGACATGAGCTTTTTTAAGGATGTCAATAGCGTCTTTTTTTGAAAGGCGAATGAAATACTAAGTCAGAAATATCTTTTTGAAGCCAGCTTTTTGGCCAGTCATCTCTTTCTTTTCCCCAAATTTCACATTTTAATAAAATGTGTTCAATGGTCTCAAGTTGTTCACCACATGGACAGCCTCCTTCTCTAACGAATAGTCTCTGTTGATGCGCACCAAACACTCCGTGACTCGTCAACGCTTGGTTATAGTAGAAGTCACCATATAGCCTATTGAATTTAACCTCTTTGAAAAATTTCTTAGTCCATGATCCCTTTGCTGAATTATTCCATCTTTCTTGTCATTTCGTAACAAGTAGTACCTTGCCCCTATACCTAACTTGAGCTTCTGACGGACCAAATTCAGTGTCTATTTGATCTTTACTTGCGGCGAGCTCAGCAAGTGCATCTGCTCTCTCATTTCCTGCAGTTCCATTGTGAGCCCTGACCCACTGCAATTGGATTTTGGTTAAAGAAAGGAAAAATCGATTATTTAAGATATAGGGTATTATAAGAAATAACCTATCCTACCTAACCAAATAGGTTATTATAAGAAATGAAAAATAGAAAGTTGATTTGATTTGATTTTTCAAATTAACGTCCTGCTCTGGAGATACACGAGAGTTATTTTAGAATGGACTTCGCAGTTTTGAAACTTGACCACATCTGAGCAGGCACCCTCTCACCACACTTCCGCAGCATTCCAGTGGAAAAATATTTGATCCGTACGGATTGGGGGCTCTTTCAGAGAATCGGTTCTCCGGTTCCGAAGCCGAAACTGTGTCACAAGGTTGCAGCAGCCCAAAAAGTGCAGATAGGGTTGTAATAACATCGTTTGTTACGGTCAATGTAGTAAGTCGGTAATTATGTATAATAACCGGATTTTTTTACGCGGTTATTACATATAATGACCTGCGATTATACAAAATTACGGCGGTGATTATATATAATAACCGATTTCCCACATTGTCTGTAACACAAATATTGAAATTGAATAGCTGCATCCATTTTTGTATTGCTAGGAAGAACTCAATTAAGTGAATTTGATTGATTTCTTGATTGTTCGTCCCACTTTGGAAATAACGCTAACTGTCGAAGATGAACCTGATCACAGTGGTCTCTATGTAATCCGGCACTTGTCCAATCTGGCCTCAACAGTATTCCGGCGATTTCAGAAGGGTGAGTGGAAAGCTCGAAAGAGGAATCAAGTCACTGCATGCGGATTTCAGCGACTTAGGCGCGACGGGAACAATAGGCTGCTGCTCAAATTTTGAAATTTAATGTGTAGTATTTATGATATAGATTATTTTTAACTTATTTTTGCATATTTTTAATATATAAATAATTAACATATTAAACATAGGTTTTGCTATTAAAAAGCAATTTTTTAATATCCTCCATTAATTTGACTCTTTCGTTAATGTGGCCGTCCTCTGGTCTGAAGACAGAACCTCGTTCTCTATACTTTTGCATTACACTGAAATGAAGAAGCTTGGTCCAGTCGGCGAATTACACAGCGAATATTCCGTGGAATCATACCTTTAACGCCCCTTTCTTTTTTTTTGTTAGATTAACGTTAGGAAGCTACACGATATCTAATTTTGGACGGCCCTTTGTAATTTTGAAATTTGGTCAGAAGACATGGACGGCACTTGAACAACTCTCCAAAACTCGTCTCCAGACCAATGTCAGGATGTTTGATCCCAAATAATTTAACGAGCACCAGGCCGCAGACACGGCAAATCTCTCTTAGGGTTCGGGTCTCGACCCTTCTATTCTCCGATCCTGGAGCCGAGGAGTTAGTTCACATGGTGCGAAGAAGAAGGGTGAAATTTGATTAATTTAAATATTTAAAAGTATTATTCGAAATTTTAATGATTTGATGGAAATTAGTACTAAATTTTACGATACAAAGGCACAACATTGCTTTAATCATAATATATAATGCGACATAATATATTTTTTTTTGTTTTACTTGAAAATTTTATTAATTCGATGTAAAAACCAAAAGGATACAATTTGGTATGCAACAGTTATCAGTGTGAAGGAGTTTTTTTAAAGTTATTAGAAGTAAACACATGTTTTAATTATGCGGTTACTAACATTTATTACAACCGATTGAATAACACCTAAAATATGAGCATTTTAGCTTTTTCTCTGTTGTGCATATCTGAATGAGTTCATTTCTTTCTTCCACAACTTTAGTATATAAATTTTCTTCTATTGGCGATTTTTTTCTCTTCAGAAATAAACTTAATTAGCAGTCAAGTTTGGCGAATTGCACATACGCATTTAGCATTGAAACATCTTCATTCTTGAGATTCTTTTAGTAGATTGTATCTTCTTAATATATGTATAATTTTACATGTTAATAATGATACTTTTCAAATAATAAATTGTTTCAGGAATTTTATGAACTGTCACAATCTTATATCTTCGACATGAGCAACAATTTATACCTTTTGCATTCTTTTTGCTCTTTTAAAAAATGCATTCCTTAATATTAGTATGAGTAAGCTGCATTATTATTGTGGTGTAACTCGGCAAATTCGAACATTTTAAATTCGAATTCGTGGGTAAGTAGAATTATTTGTCTCTGGTCGTTCCTTGGTTTTCCTATATAACATAATGTTAAAATATCGTCTGTAATTCGATTTTTTTTTTGTTTGGTTCGAAGTCAAGACTAAAAACTGTAATTTTTTTCTATGTCTCTGATTTGTTTTCGTTGGTTAAATAGTCCGTACTTCGCGTTCTGCAGTAATCATGAATAAATAACTTTGTAAGGCCCTCAATTCCCTCGGAAACTTAAATGCTTACAATGCATCCAATAAAAAAACAAAAAATTTTCCACTTTTTGAATTTTTAAAAAAATTAAAGTGTTAAGTTAGTAAATTTATTAAAATAATTATTTTAATATTATTAAAATTTTTACAGCAAATATTATTAATTAATTTATTAAAAGTTCATATTGCTTATTTATTCATTACGTATTATTTATTAAAACTTAAATATATCGGAGTTATCCAAAACTGTACTCATTTGGGCCCCGCATCTACTAAGGCCGGCACTGAGAACAATAAATACTGTAATGCTGCATAAATCATCGTTAAAATATAGTCGATAGTTAAATTTTTTGAGACCGAAAGAGAAACTCAAATTATAGGTTAATAAATACCTACGGTTAAATTTTGGTTTATCACTTGAGGCATTCTCTGCGAATTATTTTATTTATATAAATTATGGAAAGGAGATTGGTTTCATTATAAAGTACTAGATGAGGATACTTTTTTTATTTTACATTATGAAAAATTTATAGTAAAAATTACTGATCTGTTTTGACAAATTAATACAACATACTTTATTATACTTTCATTTGGCCAATCTCATAGTTTCTAACTCCACGCCACACCCTATTGATGACATTTTGACTCTAAATCACAAATTTCTATGTGCATTAGACCCTCCCCCCCACCATGGGATCTTCACTGTAAGATAGCTGCTTGTAGGAAAGATGCTTAATATGCATATTCAAAACGCCACAAATATCAACATTATTTAACAATTTCGAAATAAATAATCTCAATTTTAGCAGGGAACTTCAAGCAAAATCATAACAAATATGTTATCTGTTATCCAAGAGAGCCAGCTCTCATGAGATGCAGCAGACAAACATCTCTCCAAGCGTCGAGTCAGTGCGACGTGATGAACAAATTGGGTTGTGTCAGTTCCACCTTTGCGTCGGTAAACAAACTTAAAGATGTCAGTGTCACCTTTTCATTGATAAACAAAGGAGATGGCGTCGCAGTTCTTTACTCATTTGCACACAGGTTTGCGATGCTTCGCTTAGATAAACAATAACACTTGTTAGACAGTCAAACAACATGATCTTCGAAACTATTGAATTACGCCAGGAATTTTTAAACATGTTCCACGGAACACCGGAAAGTGCGCTGAAATGCTTTCCTACAAATATTTTTATTATGCTATCATAAATTGCAGATTATTTTTCAAATTATTTAGATTTTACATATTTTTAAAAAAAATTAAAATGGTAAAGAAGGTATCAAAATGTAAGCTTCGACCATTCTTTTTTTATTTTGCGTACGCTTAAAAATTTTCTAAAAATACTTGAAGCAGTTGGAAAAATAAGTTCTTTGGTAACAACCTGTATTTTAATACCTTCTATCGAATGCATTTGATTGCATCCAAAAAAACGAAATAGCAAATGAGAAAATGTCGTATGACTAATCTCCACAGCATAATATTGCGTTCTGAAATCGCGCAGGGGAGTCTTAGTTGTTTCGTACCAGAAGTACACAAAGAGAAAGAAAGCACTGTAATAAAAAAAATCGACCTTGATGTCTTGATGAATCTCAACACAGCAACTTAGGAGGATGAACTTTGGTATTCGGTCTGGATACCAAAACTGTGCATTTCTGACGAATTGTGGAGGAAATCCGTCTGGAGAAATCTGCCTGTCAGCCAATGGATGTATATGTGAGCAACGATAATTTAAAAACAGAATGAACTAAAAGAATGATACTTAGTATGTAGACCTCACACAGAATTAAAAATCTATTTCAAACGAATCCTTCCTGTCTATTCATCTGTGCCACTTTGAAGACGATAAGAAAGGACGCGGTGGCCTATTGACCAGGGTTCCAGGTTCGGAACCCAATTCCACTGAAGATCCGCAATGTTGGTGTGGTGCGGAAGTTTGGAGAGGGGTTGCCAGCTCAGGTCCCATCATCTGGCCACGGTTCAAAATTTCGATGCTCTTCCCAAAATAGCCCTCGTGTTTCTTCGTAACGGAACGTTAGTATAACTGAATTAAACTTTAGTAATTAATACCTCAAAAACGCTGCAAACTAGACACACTGAAACTCGACATCTACTTTTATTATCAGAATTGTAGATCTGTATCAAATTTCGCACCAAATCTGCCGACGGGTTGACTGTTGGTTGCTCTGTTCATTCAGGTGTATGTGAAAGCCATAACCGAACAAGATTGCATGAATTTAGCATGCGATTTTAGCACTAAAACTAAATATCTATGTCAAATTTTGTACCCGGTTGGTTAACTGAGAAATGTCTAAAATGTACACTCGCTTCTCATCACTATCCTACGAAGCTAAACACAAAATGCGCCGCATTATATTATTATACGGGAAATTTGAGAGGAGAACAATCCCCTTGTTTATAATTGTGGGTGATACGATATTACAATGCTTTTATCATCCTTATTCAATATTTACATTCCACCGGGGGGCACCGCGAGTACATGGATGAGAAGCCGCCGGATAAGTAAGCGAGTTCTCTCTTCCCTGGTGGGTATAGAAATGTTGGGGCTTGGGTCCCTCCACTAGTAATAGTACGTACCTCCTACGGGAGGTGTCGGGTCGTGGCCGGTGATGACTACTGGGACTCCGGCCTTAGTACTCGAGATATTGCATTCATTCAGATGATCCATGCTTAGGCAGAGAGGGGGTGATCCAGTTTTCTGGTTATTCAATATTTGCCCTCCAATTCAGACTTTGGGCATCACTTATAAATTTTTGTGAACTTTCAGAAAAATTTCAGGCATGTTCACCACCTATCTGAAATTTTCGATTCCTTTCCAAATTTCTTTTATTTTTCAATGCAGGATTGTGGGTCGAATAAAGCCGTTGCCTCAGTCGTTCATACTCTCACCGACTATAAGAGATTTAAATAAATTAATCCTTGCTACCGGATTTAGCATTTTCCCCTCTGCGACCAACGCCTTCGATTAAAGAACGCTGTTTACAAGTGAGAAAACAAGTTTAAGTAATGACTTTTATTAACTTATCTCATCTAACTTTCTTAGGTGTCATATTGACAAAGTAGTAAAACGTGTATTGGTAGTTAACGTGCGATAAAAGTGTATTTCTAGATTTATCACTCAGAAAAGATTGATGCGTCCTCATTTAGCTCATGAAACTTAAATACATGTTTTACAAGCTCGTTAGCATTGTTTCACTCGTGGAACGTGCCTTATAGGCAGTTGGGTGAAATTTCAGAATGCAATTGAGACAACTTTTATTTAAAAGAAAGAAATAATGAATGAATATAAAAAACGCACCTAAATTTATTGTAATTGACTTCACTGCTTAAAATAAAGCATGAAATAAGTAGATCAGTGACATTCGTGACAGTTTAACTTATTATCTGTCTGGTGTATAATTACAGATATGAGCTAATATACTTAGGATGTTGTTTCAAGTAATTATTTGGAGTTTCGTCTCTATCTGCCTATAAATAATTGCATACTTCTTTTTCTTCGTGGATTGCCGATCTAAGAAGATATATGAGTTTCTGGTATTTATTTAATGTCTATGAAGAAAACCAGTCTCTTTACAAAATTAATCTAACGAGGAATGTGTTATTCTGAGAGAGAAATGAGTTTTGGACTGAGCTTTAGTTTCCCTATATGTATTTAATGTCTATGAAGAAAGTCAATCTCTTTACAAAATTAACCTCTTTAATGTAGGAATGTGTGATTCTGAGAGAAAGATGAACTTCGGACTGAGAGTGAGCCTCTGATATTTATATCTATGAAGAAAATCAATCTCTATAAAATTAACTTCTTTAATGTAGGAATGTGTGATTCTGAGAGAGAGAGATGAGTTTTGGACCGAGAGCAATGATCCATTACCCTGTTTTGTATTTCTTTCACCTATAAATATGTGGTTATTTATGGTTTACTCTTTAAAGATGATTTACTTAAACAATCGATTACCTGGTATTAGCATCTTCTCTATCTTAAAAGATGTGGTTATTCATAATTTGCTTTCCGTTATGTGGTTCATATGGGGTATGATTATATAGATAAACCAACATTCTTAGGAAGTTGCTTCTTGTAAATATTTTCGAGTTCCATCTCTATCTGCTTATCAGTAATTGCATTTTTTTTCCCTTTTGATTACAGGTCTAAGAAGATTTGTGAGTCACTGGCATTTATTTAATTTATATGAAGAAAATAAATCTTTTTACAAAATTAATGCAGCAAGTGAGGGATTTTGATGAGTTTAGGACTGGCTGAGTACAATAATCTAATACCTGATTTTTTTTTTCAGTTTCCTTTGAAGATGTGATTACTCATAAATTATTTAACTTCAAAGATTATTTTCATCTTATCTCGCTGGGGCGTGATTACAGAAATAAACCAATATTCTTAGAAATTGCATTTGTAATTATTTTCATCTCTATCTGCTTATCAATAACTGCAAGCTTTTTATTCTTCTTTTGATATCGATCTAAGAATATTTGCGAATCACTGATAATTATTTAATTTTTGAAAATAGTAAATCTTTTAACGAGATCTACTTATCTCACGTAGGGATGCAAGATTATGAATGAGTTTTTGACTCGTAGCAGGATCGTAAGGGAAAGAAGTTTAAAAATCCCTGTTCAAGATCGATAGTTTAAGTAATATATTTTACAAATATGTATGTAACAAGTTGATCAATAATCGACTCTGTGCATAGTTCTAGACATAAGAACCCCGATTTCTGAAAATCTGAAACATGCATTTAAAGTTTCAACACGACGTCAAGAGCGAATCCAGGGGGGGAGCTTTGTGGGCACAAGCCCCCCTTCGGATCTCAAATCACAGACTGTCGAGAATGATAGGTATCGAAATTCTTTTTAAATTTTCTTATCTAGTCTTTTCAAAAAAGTAATTATAATATATTAAACAAGTTAGACACAAGTGCGTGTTAACAAAGACCTTCCAAAAGTGGCAGAAAAAATTATGTATTTTTATTTATTTATTTATTTCGTTTTTTTTTTCAGCTGGCGGCTAGCGAAAATTCAAATGGCAAGAGGTTTGTTGCAAGGTATTTGGGGGCACTCACTGATTTATCTTTGCATTTACCCTGCATTTTTTAAATTTAAGAGTGCTGTATTAGTATGCAGTGTATGCATACAGGCAAGTACTGATTACTAATATAGCACTAATACATAAGTATATGAGGATAGTTTTAAAACAACGATTGCTGGTGCAGTTTTCAATCGGGAAAGGAAACTTCCTTTAAAGAAAATAACTTGATATAGTTTAAATTTGAATCTTCGAATTGGATTGTATAAAGGTTGGAAATATGTTGAATACCCATATGAAGATTCAGGTTTAAAAGATACCATAAAAGGGGAAAAACTTTGCATTTCTGGAGGTAACTTTGCACCAGATAAAATTTTTGTTGAATAGTGAAATAAAGACCAACTGATTACGGGATTGAGATATTTTCGCGTCTCTTAGCAACATTTACTAGTGTATTTCATTCTTTAAACGTATATAATAATCATTCAAGAAGTTAGAGAAGGGGAAAAAAATTGAGCCAGTTTTTCAGCGAACATTTTAGTGGTGAATAATCTGTCTCTGATGATGAAAATACAACATTTCTGAAAGCAAGTGCATTTAAATGTGAAAAATAATAAAGCTATATTTCATTTTGTTGCTTTTATGCCAATTATATTTGTTAGTTGAGTTGTAATCAACTTTTTTCTGACGTGGAATTTACTTAGCACCGAAAAAAAAGGTTTCTTTGCACCAGTCATCAATCATATGATTGACAAGTATACTGAAGACGTAGATATTTTTCATATGTCGTTTAAGGTTTTCAAAAGTAAAAGTTTATCTCTTTTGAAGTCTTAATATGTTTAATGTTTTATAATTAACTAGGTGATATGTCCGGCGTTGCTCGGGATAAAAATATTTTCCAAGTGCAAGTACTTAAAACACTTTCAATTTACTAAAAGTGTTTTCCGCGGACGCATTTTTCGTTGATTTTCGTTAATCAACTGACCCTTTGGGACAGCACTGAAACACCATTTTTCTTTTTCTCTCCTTAGTTTGAATCACCTGGCAAGATTCCCGTAGTCCTTCGTACTCCATTTTCCGCTCCCTATCATTGCTACGGCAACAGCGGAAACTCTTTCATATCTTTTATTTTTTGCCATTATCCGGACTACAATTCTCATCTCTTTAATGTTTTTGTCACTGACCGGAAAAAAACGCATAGTGTTCTTTCTTTTTCTCCTTAGGCTCTCTCCCTCCGGTAGGAAGTGGGCTCAACAATCTTGAAAGATTTTAAACACTCATTATGATCGTTACAAATTTGTAAAATTAAATGAAGCATCGCGGAAAGAGAGTAATTAACATCATTGTGTTGTTTCGCAAATATATTGAAAGAGGTATATGCTATGAAATAAAAGCTAAAAAAAATTCTGCCTTTCTTTTAACATTCAAAGAAAACAATATTTTTATCATAACTTTCACAGAGACAAAAATACCGGAATGAAGGATTTGATAAAACGATCAATGGTTTGTAATTTTTTTCTGGTAAGTAATTTTTTTGAATGTTTGAAAAAGTAGAATTGATATAACAACGGGCCACAGAATGACATGTGCAAATTTCGTGTCAAGACTATTCACCGTTTAGGAGGAGTTCTCGCGACAGTTAGAACATATTTTCCCCCCTCCCTTTTTTCGCTTCCTACGAAAGAAACCGGACTAAGTAGCCTTGAAGGCTTAGAACACACTCATTAGGCTCAGTTAAAAAATTGTGAAAATTAAACAAAACACCGAGAGATTAATTCACTAACGTCATTGGATCACTGTGTAACTGTATTAAAAGCTGTGAATGCTACAACAGCAAGAAACCGGAAGTGAAAAGTTTGCATTGTTGTTTATGGTCAAAGAAAGCAATATTTTCTTATATTAACTTTAACACTGGCAAAAGCCCGCACGCGAAACAGTAATTTGTCTTGAATTTATTTCTATAAGAATAAAAAGCATTGTTAGAAATTGCGTTAAAAATATTTTTAAACCTTAATAACAGTCATAGAAAACATTTCATCGATATGGAATTAGTATCATTAAAAATATAATTTTCTGCTCTTTAAATTGGCATGAAAATAATTGTTGTCTAATAAATATTTCAGAAGTTATTGGCAAAAAACGTCTTAGCATTAGGCTTAAATGCAGCTAATTTTCGTTATTTAATTAAATATCTTAAGAACTAATTAACTCTGAAAGTTGAAAGCAGCATCGTTGACCTAGAAATATGCTCTAGAATGTCGTATGTAAATTTCATACCGATACTGTCCACAGTTTAGGAGGAGTTCTTGTGAATGACCGACAGACAGACACATGTATTTTCTGTTTTATTTTATAGACATTTATAAAAATAAGCAAAATTTTCAGAAATAAAGGTAAATTAGTTCAAAGTCTAGTGTGTAATTTTGACAATCTAGGTGGAAAAAATTAATATTTCAAAAACAAAAGTTGATTGTTCGGTTTTTAGGATAAATATTGTTAATAACATACAAATCGGTTTAACTGAACAACTTATTGTAATATATGAGAAATTTTACAAACGTTTTTACAATAACATAAATATTAACTCCTTTTATACATAGGCATGGAAACATGTTATATGAGAAACACTGGTGTTCTAGAAATAGAAAAAATAAAAAGTAAACGTATTTTCTCAGACAAAATATTTTCTTAATATGCAATAGTAAATAATTGAGAAAAATCGAGCTAAAAATATAAGCAGAACAGTGGAAAAAAATGAAAATTGGTTTTGAGTGAAAACATTCGTACAAAAGTGTTTCACGCATGTTGGAATAATATATAAATATGTTTTCATTCTGAGCTACTGCTCTCTTCTGATGAGTCCTGAGACACGATGACAGAATCTTCCTCATCTGATAAGCATAACAATTTTTTCATTTCTCGATCCATTTTCCGTTTTTTTGGATTTTGGAGCTGCCCTTAAACTTGCTTTATAGGGATCGGATATGATGAGCAATCTATGTAGTAAATGTGTATTTGTGCCACGCTTAAACCAAACGAGCGAAATTCGCTCCGATGGAGCGAATTTTCGCTCCTTTCCGTACTTGAAAGTGCATCGTCCTTTCGGAGCGTTTTACAATCCTTCCGCCGAGTGAAATATTCGGAGCGAATTTCGCTCCTTTTTGTATTGAACGATTTCGCTCCTTTTTGTATTGAACGATTTCGCTCCTTTTCCATTAGTTTTTAATATTAAAAGGAAGGTGTTAAAAGAAATGCTCCTTTTTGAGCAATATTTTAAGCAATGATTTCGTTCTTTGTTGATTAATTTTTAATGTTAAAGGGAGCGTTTAAGAAAAAACTCTCTTTTTTCGTTAATGTTTTCATTACTCATTACGATCCTTTTTGATTAATTTGTAACTTTATTCAGAGCGTTTAAATGAAAAACGCTCTTTTTCTGAAATGGTTTTATTGATTTCGCTCCTTTTTGATCAGTTTGTAAACTTATTCAGAGAGTTTAGAAAAAAACGCTTTTTTTTTAAATGCTTTTAATATTGATTAATTATTAACCTTTTCTGAACGTTTAAAAGAAAACATTTTTTAAAGCAATATTGAGACCAGTGACTTTGTACCTTATAAAGAGCATTATGAATAAATATGCCCCTTGAGGTAGTAAAATGCTGCTTATTATTTTATCCTTGTAAAACTTTTAATTAAACATAATAGGTCTTATACCTTAGTTTCATCCTTTTGCTATTTTAAAAATTGTATGAAACAATTAGAGGATGCTTCTTTTAATATCAGCATTATTCTGCACAGTACGACAGATTTATATAATGGAACTAAATAGCACGGTTTATAATAAATAATTTTTTAATAAAATTCACCAAAAGAACGGTACTGTTTACTAGTACAGCTGTTAAACTTATAAGCCTTGTGTTTTGCACATGTATTTTTACCTGTATGTGCAATAAATAAACATTTAAAATAATTTAATGTTTTATTTTTTATTCTTTAAATATTTGTAAACATTCATTTAGACAGCAATCTTACTGCCTTATGAAAGGTTTTAAGAATTTTAAACGAATTCTTAGCCATACATTGTAGTGTGTTTTGAAATTTTGCATGTTTTTAAGATTTTAAGCCTGAAATTTCAAGAACCCATTTACCCTTTAAGAACATCTAAAGGACACAACACACCAGTTATTTGCATGAATTTTACTTATTCTTTTACGAATTATAATTTTTATAAAATTTTAATTATAAGGCTTTTGAGTTTGCACTGACTAGTAAAGTCTTGACAGACTGAGTCAGCTTAAAAAATATAATACAGGGGATGGCTACAGAAACTGAAAAAAATTTCCCTGACTAAACTTACAACATTTCCCTGATTTAAGGCTACTAATTATATTAGTTTCCTGGCTTTCTCCCTACTCAGAATCACTGTATGTGTAGAATATACATTATTAAAAACACTTTTGCCAGTTATTTAAAATGAAAAAAAAAATATTTTTAGGAAATTTAATTTTTAAAAAATGGAATGAGCATCCTAAAAAAATCTATTAAAACAGTATATTACATTTCTTATATGTAAAAAAATACTGGAAATTTTAACAAAATAGTTTGCTTCTAAAACTGTATCAGAATTCTAAGAAACTTTAAAACTACTCTTTGCAACACAAGTTAAATTATATTAACAGTAGAGGTTATTATGATCTTTGCTCAAAACTTCAGTAACTAATTAGTGCTCTTTGCATGAGTACTAGAATAACATATTGGAGCATAAATATAAAAATAGTATAATTATACATACCTAATAATATATATTTTTGCAAAGATTTAAACAAGAGAAACTGGCAAAATATTACTTCAAATCTTTATTCTTTAACAAATCATAAGAAATTAATTGCTCCGATCAAAAACTTATGCTTTTATAAATGTATATAAGTTTTTTTAATTTCATTTATTACTACAAATAATTCTACACATAAGATACTAATTTATAACTCGAGTAACAAATAACTATTAATTTTCCCCGATTTTAAGATATTTTTACGAATTTCCCTGACTTTTCCAGGTCGATAAAATTCCCTGATATCCCGGTTCTGTCGTTCCCCTGTAATAATATCTTGATGAGAAAAAATAAAACATAACTGAAATAGAAAATGTCCTTAATACATCACTTCAATTATTCAGAATTTTGTAAAAATTCAGCACAGTATTTTTATTACAACATAAAAATGCATTTTTACAAAAATTCACTGTAGTACAACCAAGTATTACACTTCCTACAATAACAACCAAGATGAAAAATGCTTAATGAAATAGAATCGAACTGATGATAAATTACAGAATAAAAACTTATTGCAATATGTACCTAATAAAGATAATCAGAACTGCACATGGATTAAAAGCTTAAAATAAATTTGAAAAGAAAGAATATAAATGTGTTACAATTAAATTTAAAATTATTATACTATATTTACATGGAAGCAAAATGTAACCAACTAGAGTGTATAAATGTTATTGGTGTAAAGGCAGTTTTGAATAAAGGTAAAACATAAATAAGTAAAAAAAGATGTTACGAAAAACACTCTTGATTACACAACCCAAGCAAAATTTTTGACATTCATAAAAATATTACACACACATTTATCTGCAAATTTTATACCTAAAAATAACAGTCTGAATTTTTAACTACATTTATACTCAATTGCACAAATCATTAGAAAACTACTTTCAAAAAAATGAAAAACTTACAATTTTCTACCAATTGCTGTGTGTGAGTGGGGTGGTATTTTGATAAAATCCAAACAAAAATATTACACACTAAACTAACAATCAACATAGCTCTTTATTTCTTGACCAATAGCTAGTTATTTTGGTCAAATTTATTTAAATACATTGCACACATAAAAAACTGATTCATAATATTTGCCTAGATGGCAGATGTTCATCTTGGACCTTTCCCAAAGCAAATCCATTTTTCTATATAAAACAACTGTGATTACATTTTGGTAAAATTCTAACTAAAATTGGTTATTTATGTAGTTTTCCTTGATTACATAATGAATACACATAATGAAAAGAGAATTTACAACACTGTCCAGCAAAGAATGGTATCTATATTTTCGACAGAACTCTTGGCAGTGCTGCTTAATTTATATATAGCAGTATCCATGAAGTTAAAAAATATTCTTAAGTGTTCAATATATTTCACTACATCAAATGTCTTTAATGTACATTGTCCAACTTCAACTGGATTTTTGTCCAAAATTATAAAATGACCTTACTTTAGAACTTTTCTCCAGTGACAAAATGCAGGGCTGGGTTTACAAGATACCATCTACTGCTTCTTCTAAGCAACCATTCACCTATAAATCGAAAAAAGAATTTGAATTAGAAAACATATTGAAAATATTCCTTTTAAATTGTTAAGAATTTTTTTTATTCCACAGAAAAAAAGTTAAGTGCATAATTTAACCATAGCTTTTAAAATAATTCATTTTAAACAATAATGACTGAAAAATGTTTAGCCCAAGGTATCTGAATAGGGCATAAGAGGGGAATTTGAACCACTGATCTCCTGAAACCTGCTAAAGAAATTATTTAATTAAAGAAAAATTTCTGCAACATGGTGAAGGACATTGTTCAAACAGAATTTTTTAACAACTAGTTTTTGTTTCCATATAAACATTTAAAGTTAAAAATTTGCTGTAAATGTCTTTTACAAACTAGTGGTTTAATTATTCTCACATACAGAACAGTAAAAAAGGTTTTGAATAAACTTTTTGAAGAAATTATGG
This sequence comes from Araneus ventricosus, assembly GCA_013235015.1. NCBI lineage: Eukaryota > Metazoa > Arthropoda > Arachnida > Araneae > Araneidae > Araneus > Araneus ventricosus. Next base: position 65,124 of record BGPR01001094.1, on the reverse strand, counting down.
AATTAGGTCTTGACACATACTCCCCACACCATTCTATTGATTGTTGTCACTTTTAAGATGAGACACACATCCATTTGTTTCGTACACATATTTGCAAATTTTTATACAATATTTAACTTTTTGTTTTGAAGTATATCATGGGACCCCTAGAAAACTTTTTCTTGTAACTTTTGTTTGGTATAATTGTATGATGCATACAACTATAGTAAATGGAAAGCAGACATTGGTGAACAGCTCGCAGTGTTTTGCTGTCGTGTAATTACAGCCTCAATGCAACAATGATTATTGAGTTTGGAAATAATTTTGATTATTCTGAAAGTGTGTGTTTAAAATTCTATAAAATCTCTTAAAATTAAGATAGAATAACCAAAATTTACCTTTTTCTTTCTTGGGCCAGTTACTGGGAACAATTCCGCAAGCATTAGCAATGCTGATAAATTTTCTAAAAAAAAAAAAAGTGTAAATAGCAAATATTTTCAAGTCTACTACAAACAGTAATATCCCCTATAAATAGAGCTTTTAATAAATTTATCTACAAACCTTAGACAAAAACAAAGGCATAGCAATTAAACTATGAAGTATGACCTCAATTGGTAACCTTCCAAATGTAATTAAAAATAACTGTTATATAAAAGTTACAGTAAGATTCTTTAATTAGTAACCAAGCAATGGCATGCAAAATTTTAAACTAAAGCAAAAGTTAACTGTTTATGAATGAGAGAAATAAAATTATTCATAAAAAATTGTGTGTAATTTTTTTAGTATAAGTTGCAAAGCATTTGCAGCTATATTAAATAGATGGATGTCACTAATAGATGGATTTTCCTAAACATATGATAATTTTTAATTAGTTCACACAAACACAGTTATATTTCTTTGAAAAAGCCATGATAGTTATGCATTATATAATAAGAAGTTATAGTAAGAAGTTATGCATTATATAACTTTCTAAAGCAAATTCATTACTATTCTGCAATGAAAAAAAATCAATTTTGTTTATTCAGTCATACCATCTATTTTTTCAGAGAATCTATCTGCAACAACTTTTTAGCATTTGAAGCAAGTATACCCAGGCATTTTATAGATGTCAGTGTCGATAATTAAATAGCATAACCTAAAATCAAAAATTAAAAAAAATCATATTTCTTAAAAGATATTTACCCTACAGCACTGAGTTCAACATGTAGATGGAAGCTTATAGGGAAGTATGAAGATGCGAGAGAAATGGAAGAAGCTAATTGTACCCAAAATAATCTACTGCATCCCCTCCCCCAAATATTCTAATAGTGGAAAAATTAAACTAAAAACATTCATCCCAATGCACAATTAATAAAAATAAAAACTAGTTTTATGCTTGTAAATGACTTGATCAGTTAGGTAACTTGTACATCAATAGGAGACAAAACATAGAATTTTAATAATCTCAATGGAAAGTAAATCTATAAGAAGAAATCCAGATTGATGAAGAAATTCTCATTAACATTCTAAATATATATATATTTATTTATTTATTTATTTATTTATTAATCATATTTATTTTTATTTATATCACTTATTATATATATATATATATATAATAAGTGATATAAATAAAAATAAATATGATTAATATATTGGATAAAGATAATTTTCATTATTTTAAATTTCTTCCTGAACTTTCTAATGGATAATCTCTAATGATAAATAATTTTCTAAAAAATAAAGTGGCATAAAACAATGTATTCAGGTTGAAGATATCTCTTATTATTTTTAATGTCTCAGGAATTTTCAAATTTGCATTCAAGTATAATATACATCAGAGTTATGTTCAAAAAGGAATTAGGTCATTTAACAAAGGTTTTGCAGAATGTTCATAGATATAATGTTAATTATATTATATGTATTAGATATAATTTAGATAACTAAACTTTCATTAGAATAGTCTGACAAACACAAGCATTTTGTGGACAGGCAAATTAAATTTTGCAATTTTTTTTCTCCGTAAGTTGTACTTGAAACACTTATTAATGGAAGTTATTCTGAGGAGTACACATTTTATCTCAAATAAAATAAACACATAAATTTGTCGTATAGCTATCTTTGATCAATTTAAATTCAATTTTGATCGTATAAAAAGTATAGCCAAGTAATTATCGTAAACTGCGTTGTGTTCAAAAATGCTAACTAATAACCCCAGGTAAACATTACACTGACATAAATTAATAAGTAAATAACACGAAATCTGGAAAATCTGTTAGGACACATTGAGTGAGAAAACATATCCATGAAAGTAGGACAGAAACTGTATTGTTGAACTAAATGCAATTTATTTATGGATAAAAAAAAGAAAACATATATGCACTTGTGGCGATAAACATATTCCTGTGCACAATTTGCTAGCACTCTTGAATAAAATACACTCTTTCTAGATCATAAACACTTAACACATACTTCAGATATGCATAGTTTGGGGACCCCTAACAGGTGAAGGTCATTTACACAAGTAAGGTATTGTAAGAATACAATCAATAATTTTGTCATACGAGCATAAACAGAATTGTAAATTAACATCATGAAGTTCGCAGGCTGACATTTCTAATGCTATGAATTTACCCTGCACACAAAATACATTCCTGCATTTCTTACAATTGTCTTTACTCAAAAAATAATAAACAAGTACAATTTCCAATGCATAGTAACATTGTTAATACCATATGATTTTGAAGAATCCACAATTTAATCCCTACTTCTATCAAAACCTTCTTAAATGATCTATTTGCACCAATATAAAAAATGATCAAAACTGAATATTATATTTTTGCTACTAGGTGTTATTCGAATTTTAAAAATTTTTCAATCCAAAATATTCAATTCAAAAAAGGTAATAAAAGAAACTTAACTGACAGCATTGATGAGGGCAATCTGGGCTGAGTGTCTGGGTTCAGAGGCGCACACAAGAGCTGGAAGGCGTGGCGAGTCTCTTTCACAAATTTCTGAGCCTTTTCATGGGACCTTGTAATGAAAAATGTCCACCCTATTCAGCCGGTAATTGCTCCACACATATTCGGGACACTTGGACTTGTTGCTGACAGCTCCTTTCGGCAGGCGGATCAACTGGGTATGCCCGGTGACATCTTCTGGCTCTTCAGTTGCTAGGCTGCAGGTCAATCACACAGCGACGCTAGGCTCCAGGAAATCATGCAGCAACGCAAAGCTTCTGGTACGGACGGGTGACCGGATAACTTCAGCCTGGAATCTTGCTGGGCTATTCAGTGCGCCGCATGCACTGATTGACGAGATGGACAGCCCTGGACATTTCTGTACCGCTCCCAGGAAGGGGCCTATGCATGGCCGCTCTTGAAACAAATTTTTCTAATCAATTTCTTTCAATGTCGAATCACCTTCTCTTTGCAAGTCCGCAAATGGCTGCTCACCGACACTGACAAACAGTGATCCCTCTTCTGGGGAAGGTTGATTGCCAGATCTCTCTGCGCCCGATTAAAAGAAGGTAAGATCAAAACTCATCTTCTTCGCTTGTTCTCGCTTGAACTCAACTCTGTCTTTCGATCAGTCTCCCTTCGCTTTAATTCTCCCGCTTTCCTATACAAAAAATACAGTGCCAAGTCGATCCTTTATTGCTCAATTCCTGAGCCAAAGTACCAAGCAATTTCAATCAGCAAGGCATAGAATGAAAATTAACTTAATTTGCGCCAAGACGCCAAACTGTCCTCAGAAACTCTCCACACCGTCCAGCAACCCCTTGTGTACACCCAAAGACTTGTAGTTAACCAATTGGAAACCTTTGACACTTCTGATTGGAGACCAAGGTTTTCGCAGAAAAAGAAGAGTTGGTTTTTGCCCTAACACCCCAAAGGGTAATTAATCAATTTAGAAGGGTTCGAACGAGGGTCTTTGTGCAGGACAGACAATCTGTCGCGCCTGGATAGTAAAATTTGGGAGGTCAGTTGCACGCTTATTGTCACAAAGTCATAAATGGCGGAAACTGGAAATTGACCTGGGGAGTAGAGGGGTTTTCGGATCCTTTTCTACAAAAGAGCGGAAGATTCAAGAAACTATTTTCAATTTCAAAGCTCAACGGGGTTCTAGAAAGTAAAGTAAGCAATTACGGGTGATTCAAACTTGCACGTGCTTTTCTCCAGAAAGGGAGAAGTATACAAAGTAAAAGTGGAGAGAAAAAGGTCGTAATCTACAAAAGGGGGTTGTTTAAAGTTAAAAGAAAGCTAGCTGTCCAGAGTTCAAAAAGTGCATAGGGAAAAACCTTTTGTGTAAATTAAACAAAGAATTTAAAACAAAGAATTAAAATTTAAGTGTCTTAACCTAAATAAAGGAAATAAATTTGCCGAAATAATAATTCAAATAATCGACACCACAGACCAAAAAAATATTTATAGATGTAGATACTTTGTAATTATTAAAATATGTACAAAATAGTAAAATAATGAAAAATTTATAAACACTATACATTTCATTTCACTATCAGTTTAATTTTTTTAAATTGGGGAACACAAGTTTTTACTTTAAAATTCTTTTATCTATTACTGCTACAATCAACTTAAATATTAACACATTTAAAACAAGCATTCACAGCCGATACCAAATTTACATACACCTTAAATTAAAAATAAAAATAAGTGTGATTAATATGATAGTGGATGAAATTAATTTTCATTATTTTAAATTTCTTCCTGAACTTCCTAATGCATAATCGTTAATGACATATAATTTTCTAAAAATAAAGTGTCATAAAATAATTTATTCAGGATGAAGATATCTCTTATTATTTTTAATATCTCAGGAATTTTCAAATTTGCATTCAAATATAACATATGTCAGGGATATGTTCAGAATGGAAGTCGGTTATTTAACAAAGATTTTGCAGAATGTGCATAAATATAATATCAGTCATATAAAAAATATCTGGACAGATTCCTGACTTTGCAATACGATAAAGGGCAATTTTAGAATTTGAAAATGTAACTCAACATAAAGCAAATCTTCTTAACTTCAATTCATTGTAACGTGCTTCCATATATCTGAAGAACGCTTGCTAAAATAAAAAAAAAATGGCACCCACTCTTACCTTATCGGGTCTGTGTGAACACAGATAAGGAAAGGCGCCAAATCGTCACGTGATGCTTATTAACCAATGATTTTTCGAACATCCCTAGTGACCGAAACAGTAATTATAAATCGCTCCTAAAAGGACCAACGTATTCAGATTCCGTTATCAGTTTCGTGGCGGGTAAGCAGTCGAAACTAGTTTTTGACTATAAAAGTGTTTTAAGGAGCGTTTTTTGGTACTAAAAGATCGAAAAGGTAAATTTTTACGTTTGCTCCCTCTTGGAGTCCAGAAAACGTTCAATTGAGTTTAGCGTGTGCTTATCCTGGATGACTTCCTTGTGAATAGTTCCCTATATTGCCTATTGTGATTATTTCTTGCCTTCGGGTGTTCTTCAGAGTATGATCCAATCGGAAGAATACAAGCTTCAATTATGTCTCTCCCTCTAAATAAAATTTATGTAGACTTATAGGCATTGGATACCAACTGTAGTTTCGGAGGTATATATCTTGTGTCACTCTCGTAAATTCTGCGAATTTCTCTAAATTGATTTTCATGTTACAGTTTATGCACTCGAGAATAATTCCCAAACGTTTGATCAAGTTCAACTCCACTCCAGTTATCTCTGCCGTTTTCTTAGGATGTCTAAAAAATTTGCGGGCAGTGTTGCCGTCATTTGTGTTGCCACTTTTTTGCTTTGGCATGTGAACTAAGAGACCCAATTCTCGTCTAAATCTCTCTTAAACTTCTTTTTTAGATATTTTTTCAGCTCCTCGTGCTTGCCATGTTTTTAATTTTTAGCCTATATGAAATATGAAGAACGCATTCCATTAGCCTTATCCAAGAGTGGAGGGGTGATATGCCAAACGGAAGAAATTCTTTGCTCACTTCTTTTTTGGGGGGATGACACGAAAGTTGTTCATTTCATTAGTAACACACAAGTAACATGTTTGGGTGGATGGACACGATGATACAGCATTACAAACTTTTCCGTCGACTATACAAAATATCAGAGTTGGCGTTACAGAAATTTCCAAATCATCAAAGAAAATTTTCGTCGGTTCGAGTTCTTTTATTTGATTTTTTGTTTCTTCAACTTATGTAGTAATCAAATCTGTTGATTCTTTCGCAAAAATAAATTTAATAGATCGACAGTACTTAGCGAAGACGGAACTGGGTTTTTCATAATTACACTTTTGGAATCATCCTTACCACTATGAATTTGCAGTGGAACTACAGAAATGCTGAAAAGGCTTTCGTCACGGAAAGTTTCCTCAGAAAACTTTTGTTTATATCGATTTTGCTCGGATCCATCACATCCCCATTTCATAACTTCAAAATCAGTATTTGTGGACAAACGTAATTTTTCAGTGACAAATACGTGAAACAGAGTGGTCAACGAGTGTCTGCAAAGTTATTTCTGCTGATGTTTGTCATACTAATAGTGTGCGGACAGCATAACTGCTTGGCTTCTTTAACTTTATGATGGGAAGGATACAATTTGCAATTCAGATTTTCAGCATGCTCAAGTATTCGTTGGTATTGAAGAGTGGACAAACCATTATCTACCATTAACACAAGCGCTTGTTCTTCAAGCTTATCACAGCACTTTCCGAATTCGAAAGAGTTCCAAGTTCTTGCATAATAAATGCAATCAAGCGTCTGCTTTTGAACATTTCGGGTTTTTCATCTATACTTCGAAAAGCTGTCTCCGAGATGTTGAATGTGCCATTCTGCAGAAAAGGATTTAAAAAAAAAAAATCGCAAGTTTTCGCAAGATATTTTTTAATATGTAGACTTATAAATGTTCTATCTTTGATGACTACGCAACCGCAAAGTGGTACTCGGTGGTACTCTAAACTAAAACTTTACATAAACTTATGAATTCACTTTCACATTGCAAAAAAAATGACTCACCACTTTTAGAGGCTGTTTTACGGCAATAAACTCTGTTCTTGAAACAAAAAAGACATCGATGGATAGAATACTGTAGAAATGTAGGTGTAAAAATAAATAATATTTAGAAACAGTAGTTCTCGAATGCAACGTCAACGAATTCTCTGCTCAGAGAAGTGGCAGTTAGGACTCAGCTAAGGTCGCGCCTATTCGGACAAGTATAATAGCGCTCCCTGGCGATATTCTGAAAAACTAAATCCGTTTTCATATGCAACGGATATTTTGCTATCGAAATATATAGCGATTAATAATTTCTAAAGAAGTCGAAATTTTAATTTTTTCCACCTAGATTGCCGAAATTACACACTGTGCGTTGCCTAGAAACGGAGTAGCTATAAATTTGCGTTATTCCAAAATCGTCTGTACGTAATTAACAATTATTAAATTTTAAAAAATTAATAAAAATTGAAGGAAAAATGCCACAGAAATAAAATTGGTATCATTGAAAAGGTAAATTTTTGAACTTCATAATGGTATAAAAATATTTTTTGTCTTACAATTTGATCTGAAGTTACGACAGGAAAACGGTTTCGGTTAATTTCTAATTAACTGACTGTTTAATTAACTTTTGGACTTTGAAAAGTTCATAAGTGTCTTCCCCTTGTCTTGAATATTAAGTGTGCAAAATTTGGTTGAAAACAGTCCATTGGTTTAGGAGAAGATGTGGAACATAGCCACATAACCACATACCCACATACAAAGCCACAATGACTTTTATTTATATTAAGATTGAAGAATAAAAGAATAATGCTTGCTTTGGCTTCAGGTATGCCCAGGGTGTATAAAAGGATATTAGGAACTTTTAATTATATGGATTTATCTCCAGAGACCTAGAAACTTGCCTTAATATCATTTCACAAGTTCTTTAAAATTTGTACTTTTCAAGAGGCAGAAATGTCTTGGTACCCTAAGCGAACTGTTTTTCACAAAAGCAAGAAAATTTCATATAAGAAAACCTGCTAATCCCCTGGTTTTCTCCCATGAGTAGGAAAAGACCATTCTAATTCGTATAGTCCAGTTCAGTGGCTTCGGTTTTCCTATCAGTAGTGTAGATCTCAAAATGACAATAAATGCTTATAATACTTAATATATGCTTTTAGTATAATAAGTTGTGAAATTAGATAAATATATTAATAACACACCCGGCAATAATTGAATAAAAGGATTTCTAAAACGCCATCCTTATTTGACCGAATACAAGGCGTAAAATTGTAGATTATAATCAGGTATTTATAAAATGAATTTTTCTTGTGCATTTCCACACAGGTTTTCAATAAATGTATCTAACATTGCACAGAGTGAGTTTGCTATTGAAATATACCGAGAAAAAAACCGGCGCAAAGAATCCGCACCAATAAAGTAACTTTATACCAAAAGTTCGAAAAATTATAATTTATTATCAAATTACTGTATGACCAAAATTTTGTTAAAGTTTTGTTTTTTAATAAATTTGAGGGAAAACCTTCATAATTTAGTTTCTCTTAGAGAGCAACTGAAATTCAGTTCGCTGCAATTCCGTTGTCTTTCTGAATAGTTACGGTATTCAATAGGAAATTTTAAATAAGCTGCCCTGTATAATCTGGCTTCGAAATTATAAAAGAAATTTATACTATGTTTTGCTGATATGTAGTACTCATTTACAACAAATAGTCATATTTCCTTGAATATTCAAGGTATCTACTTTTAATTTTAATATAATGCTCCGCGAAAACATTGTAACGTATTCTATTTGTATAATGTGGTTGAAAACTCTAAATATTACAAACATAAAACATGCGAAAAAACTTTCTTAAAAAACGTATTTTATCTCCCGAATATCGGTGCAATTATTACGAAAATTTATTTAAGAATTGCGCTCAGCAAGCAAAAGCATTGACGAAAGTCACAAATCATTATCGGCTTTCTGTGCAATGGTGTAAGCCCAAAACATTTTCACTACCTGGCTCTTCTCCTCGAATCTCTAGTGACAGAATCTTCACTGTAAAATGTGAATTCCTACGATTGTGCGTCTCAAAGCTCTCTACAACTAATTTTGAATTATTGCACCCATATTAACTCTAATATTTTTGTATTTTACGAGTTATACTTAACTTTCGGACACAACTGTATCTGACGATGTTAACAGCGAAATGAAGGTTCCTAGAACATGTGGCAGGCAAATAACTAGAGAAAATGTTCCTTCAAGCAATGCTGAGGAATATTTAAGACGAGTGATATTTGTTTCTATAGTTGATTATTTTATTTCGGAACTTGAGTTAAGGCTTAACCCAGGATTTTATATCTGGAAAGCCTTATACCATTGAAGAATGCAATTAACGACAATAATTTTCATGCAGCTTTAAAGTACAACACGTATTTTAAAAGTTCGGAGTTTCGATTAAAATCAGAATTCAAAATATGGCGAGCAACATTTGAAAGTATGGTTAGGTCGACATATTTTGTAAGAAAAATGCAAGGAAATTCATTGGCCACAACTTATTGAGAATCTTGTAAAGAAGTCAAAACTTCTTGAGCAAAAAAAAATAAAATTAAGCAATTTTAGTTGACAATATAACATTTTTTTCAACTTAAAAATGCGAAAAATAGTTTTTTCACAGTATCCATCAAGAATTCCTAGATCCGCCATTCTATATTTTTAATAAATTAAATTTAATTACAATTTAACCAATTAAAATTTAATCAATTAAATAATTTTACTTAACATATTTAATTAATAAAAATTTAATTAATGAAAATTTAATTAATAATATTTGATTAATAAAAATTTATTAAATTTGAAATTAACTTAATTGATTAATTCAATTAAGTAATTCTCAATTTTTAAGATTTAAAAACACCGAAATTTTTTTTTCCAGAGTAGCCCTCCTTAACAGATTCCTAAATCCGCCCTTGCAAGACGGAGTAAAACAGTATGAAGAAAAAGAAATGGTGCTGTCTGAAAATATTTTCGATATATTTTGCAGCTTAATTCCATTTTTTAAAATATCTTCCCTCCCATATAGATAGCCGGAAAGGTGCCAATCTCTATCGATTAATCTATTCCACATTACAAATGGGTCGAAAGTTTCATTCAGTCTAGCAGCTGATGTGTATCTTTATTTCCATCGAAGTTAGCAACACAAGAAGTTATTTATGCAGGAAAGGCAACCGTTCTTACTACTATATTGACCATAATAACTGAACCCATTTATAAATCTGATGCCTTTAAACCCCAAACACAAGATTTTCTACGCTCCAAGCCCAGTCTCCAACGGGACAAAGAAACATCGCAAGAAAACAGCCTTTTCATTCGTATTTGATAATGGGCAGGCTTTGAGGTATTTTGCATACATATTACGTCCAATACGTTGGTTTCAGCCGTAAAGAATCTTGGGCATTGAACTAAAAGAGTTGTTTGGAAAGAGTTGGGTGAAATGCGAACCCAATACTTGATCAGATCTTTAAAAAAGATTGTGGTCCAGATATTGATAAATTGCTCTGCTGTTACCGGACTCTTCGCATTTTCAACGGAGGGGTTGGGAGTTCAGAGAAATTATGTGGTTGTATTGTGGTCCGTTACGCTTTTTGGGTAACAGGACCACAAAGGACTGAATACTTCTCTATCCATGCGGATGATGCACCGGAAGGTTTGAAAGGGGTTGCCTCGTGAATTGGTTGGCAAGGGTGCAAAGGTCTAGTAGGGTGAATATTTATGGTAATGTGTGGTACACTGTGGTTTGTGCAGAAGGATGAAAGAAATTTTTCTTCCGAACCGCTGTGTCATTGTCATTGGTGACAGATAAATGTTCCGTAGCAACCGATGGCCAATGAAGTTGCCAAAGATGTCAACAGCAGATCTTGATAAACATTACAGCAACATGTTTGTATCATAACTGTGGAAACATGAACTGAAAGTTATGTGATACTGTTTAAGTATTAAAATTTGAATAATCTGTGATGAAAATATAATAATAGTTCTGTATATAAATTTGGAAGAGAAAAAAAAAGCAGGATTCGTTTCTTATTTTTAGCCATAATTGGAGGCAACCTATTCTTATTTGTATATAGTAAAAAAAACCCGTGGAATAGATTCACACAATTTAACATTTAACTGCATGTTGTCTTACTCTTTTACTCTTAAAAAATGAGCACAGGTTCAAAAATAAGATTCACCCGGTTCATTTGAAGCATGAGCATGAGTGAACCGTATTGGAGCTAAAGAATCTGACTGATGAAACTGTATTATCCAAATCGTGAAATTCCGCAAAATTGTTCAAGAATCTTATCTGCAAACCATGAACATGAAATGATAAGTAAAAATTATTTAGTTTATTTAAGCACATATATAAAAAAATTCTGCTTAATTAGTTAATGGTATTTTTGTGAAATTTCCATGTACAAATAAGAGCCAGTCAACATTTTCGTACAATATTTTATAGAGCTATAATATTATGCGAGAAGTGCAATATTTTATTAAGTTATAATATTATATTCCTGACTTTGAAGTAATAGACATCGTTCGCGTAATAACGCCGCTAGAATTAACATGAATGAAAGTCAAATTTTAAACTAATTAAAGATGCATTAGAGAGAAATTTTCATGTGATATGCGGTTACTTTCTATTTTGAACACTAAACCGTGTATTCAGTCCTGTTCTGAGAATTTTAAAGTGGAATTTTTCTGCATAACAAAACAATCTAACTTATTCGTTGGATGCAAGCAAACTTTTTTCGATTGACTGTCACTGGAAATAGAATTGTGCAGAATCGTCAGTTTTCCTTATCACAAAATTCATTGGCACTGTAATTGGCACAATTTGTCGCGATTCGCATTTTCATCACACCCTGATTTGCGTTGAGAAAAGTTATAACTGTTTGGAGTTTATTTATGACTGACAATCCAATTTTAAAATAATTAATGATGACTCAGAAATGGATCTTCTAGGCGCAGTGCAAACCACAAAGCGAGATTGAGTCTTTACACTACGGACAACAAACTTTTGTTTCCAGTCCTCCTCTGATGAACTAGTGAGACCATTTTGTATAACGAAGCGTTTGTCGATGTATATGATATTACTCCTTTTTTCATTTACTGCTACCGAAAGAAGAACTTACATAATCGACAAAAGTTTTCGCTTTCACAAAATTCATCTGCCTTCTATCTAACATGGTGACGCGATTCGTATTTTGAAGAAATTTGAGTTTGCGCGAAATAAAATCATAACACGACCGACATTCAGATTTTAAACTAATTACCGATACTTCAGAATCGGATCTTCCACGCGATGAGCAAAACACAAAGCGGAATTGACTTTGCATTCAGCACAGCAAACCATTGTTTCCTATCTGCCTCTGATTGTTAAGAAGGGGGACCATTCTGCATAACAAAGCAATATCACATTTATTCGATGGATTCAAGCATCCTTGTTTTAATAACTTTCCAAGCACTCATAACAGAGCTGGAGAGTCCGTTTCCAATGATGGTCTCTCCCAACTCATTAAGCGGGTAAGTGAGCCCAACTTGAGGCATTGCTTTCCCCCATCATTTTGATGATTGCGCCGCTTTGATGTCAGATTGATGGCTACAAGCATTGGTGATGACTGACTGCAAATGCAGAGGATACAAAGGTCGTCCTTGTTGCAAACTGCAATTAGACGAATGGCACTTGGTGATTTTTTTCTTGCCTCGGTGGCAGTATTGACGAAAAGAGGCGATATTTAAGTATATGTTTCACATATCTTGCACGTAAATTGTGTAAATGAGAGAGGAGAGATCGTTGATAAATTGCTTATGAAAGTTTCAATGACAGCTCTGCTATTTGTTGGTGGAGTGTCGATTTGGGAAGTTCCATAAAGTAGGTAAACTGGCAGATGGACGCTAAGGGTGATTATCATTTTCTTTAGGTATGATACTTATCACATATTCACCTTCTACGCCTATTAGCGAGAATCATATTTTATGATCTTACCGAGGGGATAAAAAGTTCCATTTGTGGACTTCGTAGATGGTTCTTTGGGCCCTGTCGTTCACAGATGCTTCATTTCATATCATTTTGATTTCATTTGTTAGGTTTTTAATGTTAGCAATATTTTATGGCGTTGCATAAGCATGAAAAGAATGTGAATATGATTAAACAAGTCAACATTCAGGTCACAGGTATTCAATTTACACAATTTTATTTTCGTTTGCTCAGTTTTTTCACAGTAGCAACATTTAATGACTTTGCATTAACATGAAAAAAATGTAAATATGATTCAATGTGTCAACAACCGAAGACATTTAGTTTATATCGGAGTTACAGATATTTCTTTTATATCATTTTGTTTCCTGTTTCATTTTTTACAGCATTTTGCGAGGGTAGGCTTCTTAAATTTTCTTCATCTGCGACTCCTTTCGGACGAAAAAAATTTTCTCTGCCCCCCCCCCGGGGGGGGGGGGGGGGGGGGGAAGGGGGGGCGCGGCTAGAAGTCTTGTTCTAGGGTTTTGCATGCACTGAAAGTACTGCATATATAGAAAGACATATCGACCATTCAGGTACGTCTGCCTTTCTCACAGTAGCTGCCATATAATGCGCCAGTCGCCATAAGCTTTCTGATTGAATGCGCATAACGGTACTCGATCATCGTAATGCGATAAATATATTTTGGCTCCGCGATTTATAAAAGAATATCTGGTCAATTAATGTGCTTTATGTGATAAACACAATATGTTAGTCTGGAGTTTTAAAGTAGAAACTGGATTCAATAATATTTGATGTAAAAGCTGCAAATTATTTCTGGAATATCAAAAACTGTTCTAATTTTTTTATTCAAATAATCCATCTTCATTAAGTATATTCTTTACCATGTATTTATTATTTTTGCATTTATAAATTAATAAAAAGTTCATAAACTTTCCACGTTTTCTAATTCTTGAAATTTTTATACAGCATATTTATCCAGCATTTTTTCATTTTTGAAACTTTTATGCAAATACCTCATAATATTCTACCTCATAAAAATGTAATAGTATTTAGTCTTTAGACATGCTACTCTAAAATGAGGCTTAAACGTAAGGTGATTCCCACGGAGGGATATAATATTTTCTATAAGTTGAAAATAGAAGTCATTTGCATGGGGAAGTTAGATTCCTATTCTATCCCAAACTTTCTTAAGGCAACCGTTCTTGGTTTCTAATAGCAAGCTTTGTAACTTATTTTTTATAGGCCTTCTATAAAGTTTTGTTTGTAGGCTTCTTGCTAAATTTCATATTATATATTAGAGTTTCTGGCAGTATTCTAAATCTTAGGTTCTTATGAACTATCAAATTCCTTCTCTGCTGTCTCTGAACTATAGTAGAGAAGGGGTCATATAGTTTGATAGCTCAGTTTCAGTCACCGGTGACAGATTTCCATTCGCAATGGCAATCGTTCAGCAGAAGCCGATGCGCGCTATCTGGTTTCGTTTTTTAGTTTTTCTTTAATATCTGGAAAACTCTTCACACAACATGTGAATTACCAAATTAAAGAGCATAAAATTCCCTACAAATACATGCTTTTATTTTCTTCCAGTTTTAATACTTTCGCAGATAATGGCTCTAAAACATTTTTGATTTTTAGTAAGTTCCGATCCTCTGGACCATCGAAACGGTGTGTTACCTATCTGAAAAAAAAATTAAAATGAGCTCTCACTTTAAAAAAATCGCAGTTGAAACATTATTAGTTTTTTAAAATTAATTTTTGAAAAGTATCCAATAATTCTCGGACACCCTTTGTATTGAACCAATCTAACTACCAAGCAAAAAGTATATTACAGCCTATGCATTTGGTAGAAAATTACAGGAAATACGTTGTGATTATTATCTTAAATAGCTTAGAAATCTTAAACAGCTTGTTTTAATAGGTTCATTTTTCTTTTTCAATTAATAATTTTTCATGACTTTACTTACAATCCTTTCATTTACAATTAATACAGGATGACCTTCAATAATAATAGAGGGAGAAAGCTTCAATAACACATAGGAGCGTTTGTGTCCTTTATTGCGATATATATGCTATTGAATATCATCTGTATCTCATTTTTAGATCTTCTATCCACGGTTAATAATAATTAGCAAAAAGCCGCACCAGAACCGCATGGGAGGATCCACCAGCTGTTTATTTCCTTCATTGCATACGGAATTACTTTGTCACATTCTATTAATACTTATTATCCTAATGAGAGGGTTAATAACAACAAATCTCTATGGAAAACATAATGGGAGACTATGACAACTTGCTTGATGCACAGTTTTTGGGAATACGAGGGTTGCTTCCCAACATTCTATTTATGCCTAATATCTCCCCATATGGCGACTAATGATAGCTGTTATTATTAATGGGAAGCTGCCATAAACAGCAGATGTGACACACCTTAACTGCAAACCGTATTAATGAATTTGCATTACCTTTTGGCTCCCACTTTCCTTCAAAAGGACTCATTAGCCCTTTCCAGAATAGCGGCATGTCAGCCTCCCCTACATCCCCTATGCAACCTGTAGGCTCTTCTTCGCTCTAAATGCCCCTATAAGAGAGAAGGTCTTCGCAAATTACAAGAGGCGGCTACCTGCCGACTCCGCCTAGGCCCTTCGACACCCAGAGCCCTAGGCCAGGGCCCAAATTTACCGGGTGGAGCCATCAAAGTGCGTTCACCCACGGGGTTGTGATGGTGTCCTGCGATAAGGGCCTGATTGGCGTTGGCAATGAGTGGGTCCGATAAATCATTGGGAAGAAGAAAAGAATCCTCTGTCTTTTCTTGAGATTTTTTTTTTCGCTCATTCCGTGAATGAGGAGGTTAGGGTCGAAAATAATCGTAGGAACGTTAAGTGGTGGTGTGATAGAGAGAGGTGGTTGGTGGGATGTGTGCATGGGTTGGGTTTGAATTAGATCGAACGGTTTCCGAGAATGACTGGCTTCTTCAGATTTAGGAAGCGAACTCCTGGTTACTTAGATCCAGAGCTTCTTTAACAATGAGACCTCGGCCCAAGCGTTAGGTATTTTTTTTGTTGTGAGCTGCCCGGTCGAAAGCACAGGGAGAGGGTGTGTCTGTCAGATTCTTCAATATTAGTAGGTAAAAGCAGTTCAGAGAAGAATCAAGATGTCAAGCATTTTATTTAAATTTTCCAAATAATTATATTTCATTAGGTTTTTATTTGTTTAACAATAATTAGTACAGTAGACTCCTTCTTAACCGAACTTCATCTAACCGGACCTCCGCATGTTTTTATCTTTAAAATGTAAAAAATAGCTAAAAATAAAAAAAAAACCACGTGTTTCGTTATTTAGTATCGGTATCGCGCGTATTTCAGAAACGGGGTGGTCCCGGAATGCCAATATGACAGTTGGGGGTGGAATGCGGCAAGTTGCAGAACTTCTAGGCTTCAACAAAAAAAGTTTACTCATTTTTTTAATGGTATGTAACTTACAATACTTTAATACATTAAATAAAATGACGCGCTATTTTAACTGTGTATTGATTTATAAGACAAATACATCCCAACTTTAATTTATTTCACTTCTCCGGTTTAACCAAATTTTCGCTTAACCGGCTTACTCTCGGTCCCATTTAAGCCGGTTAAAAGGAAGTCTACTATACTTCACTTTCTTATTACCACTTAAATGCACACATGTGACCTGAAAAATATTTCCTTCTTTTCGGTTGCTGCGTAGTCCATAATATAACTTGGCCAATACTCTCTACACGTTTGAATGTTAGAGGTTTGGCATATTTTTCAGATTAGTTTATCGTTCGTTCGTTTCGTTGAATATTTCGTATAGCTCGAATTATAATACTTTCAACATATTTACAAATATGACGAAATATAACCATACTTCAATTGCATTTAGCAAGCAGTCACACATGGGAAATGCACATGCTGAGTAATTAGCATACTATGTACGGCCTCTCTTCAAAGTTTGATATGTGGCAACAGCTTCCTCTCTCATGCGCATTAGAGAGTCTAGTGGTACACAGCTTCGAGAATCGTCTGCTCTGGCGTTTATGTTCCGTGTCGACGTGTTAACTTATTAGGATTTACCTTCATGTTATTTTAATGTTGCTAAATTTATTAAAGTTCTAGTTTGTTATTAATATGTGTTGGTTTCTTCAGCGTGCGCGATGCCTCTTCATTCCTGTGCAAGCGAGAGAACACAGTATACTTGTTTATAGTAGGCTTGCATTTTAAGGTTACCTTACCTATTTTTTGTCGTTTATCGTTACAAGAATTTCAAGCCCAGATGTAAATACTTGAT
>BGPR01001094.1:0-34907 GCA_013235015.1 Araneus ventricosus | reverse complement strand
CGGTTATTGCTTGTTTAGAGACATGTCTTGTGAATTTTATTAGAAAAATAGAAACAACCGTTCGTGAAAATTAGGACCGAATGTAGATCGAAGCTGGGATATCTCATTCATTTTTCATTGGCAGTCCCTCCTTTCCTTCACAAAAAGATATCTTGGTATTGTGAGACTCTATGTGAAGTTACGTGGAATTGAATGATGTCATTAAAATTGTAATTGTAATATTACTGCTCACCCTTTGAAGGTAGATAATGTAATCAAAGGTAATAATAGTTATTGATTGCATAAATTGATTGACTTTATTAGAGATGAGAAATGTACGGCAAACGTATCTACGATTGCTTCCGTATCCAATTAGTTGAATTATACGAGTGTGTCTAGTAACCACCCTAGTTTTTCTCAAGAACCTCAGAATTTTACTCAAACTGATGCAAATTTTATATTTTTCTATAAACACAGTATATCTGAATGCTATTCCACCAATTTTTCGAATACCAAAAACTCTAGTGAGTTGTTCCCTTTTAATTTGGAGAAACAAAGAAAAACTAAACCCAACGTGAGATCACATTAACGTCTTCTCAAAATTTTTGAGGTGATTTCCTCATTCTTGCACGCAGAATATCAATTGTATATAATTTCCTGAAATATTTTTCTCGGAAACAGTTTCAAAAATCGTGCTGCTCGTGAATTTCAGAAAAAGGGGACACACCTTGCAAGGCAAAAAAACCCTGTTCAATAGATTTAAAACCAGCTTTAGTATTATCCCTTTAACCACCTAACAGTTTTGGCCGAACACCATTCGGGCACTGAGAAAGGGGACTTCCCTGTTTTGCCCGAATGCTGCTCGGGCAGGTCACTTTTTTATACCAATCCATTGATTTTCCCAGCCTTTTCATTTTCTTTAGTCTGCAATATTTCTAGTAAACAGCTGTAAGCAGTCTGATTCAGGTTGGATGGCAAAATAAGTGTAAACCAGTTTTTAGGTAAGGTTAGGTTAGGTAAACTAGTTTTTAGGTCCTTTTTTACTCCTGCAATTAAAAATTATCAAAAATTTTTAAAAATCAATACTTTTAACTGGTTTGACTGCTGATTTGAATTTATAAAATCAATTTGAATACAAAATTGCTTATAAAAATGTGCTTATTTTTAGATACAATATGGAAGGAAAAAGAAACTGTTAAGTGGTTAACTCTATCGTAAACTTACACAATATGGAGTTTTTTAGCGTTTAGCTTCGTAGTTTAATCACGATAATTCAGAATACATTTTGGATTCCATCTCTTTGACCGATTAGATTGCAAAACTTGATGCAATTTTGGCCCAATACGGCTCGTTTAGTGTTCAGCTTCGGAACATAGTGAATGAAATCAAGTTTGCATTTTGGGCTTCTTCTTATTGACCAAGTTCAAAATTTAATACAATTTGTCGCAATAAGGCGGATTTAGTGTTTAGCTTCGGAGTATAGCGAAGAGAATCTACTACGCAATTTGGACTTTTCGTTAACTGATTAGGTCGCACATTTGATTCATTTTGACAAAACACGGCGCGTTAAATGTTTACCTTCCTTATACAGTGAAGATAATATTGTATGCATTTTGTTCATCCTCTCGTTGATTAATTAGGTTCAAAATCTTTATATATAAAAGGCAAATACCATGACTCACTCATCACGAAATCTCTCAAACCACTGGGACTAGAAACTTGAAATTTGGCAGGCGGTTGCTTCTTGGGGAGTAGGAGCTCACTAAGAAAGGATTTTTCGAAATTTTAATTAGAATTTAAATTATTTAAAAATTACTTTAAATTTTAATGTTTTTTAGGAATAACTTCGGATCCTATTATCGCAAAAACACCATTTTTACATCATCCTAAAGTTAAAAAAAATTGACTTTTCAATGGCACCGATCTTATTTCCATGCGACATTCTGTTCAATTTTAATTAATGTTTCAAAATATTTTAAAACATGAATTTTAACAATGTTTTTATTGTTGTAAATAAAATTCAAACCATCTCATTATTTCAGAAAATTTTTTATTCACGTGCTTTTGCAATTGTTACGGTTGTGGTAGTATAAATTGTTTTCTTGGGAAATTAACTCCAAAGCAGAATTTTCACTTTAGTATTCATTGCACTTCTGAAATCTTTTATCGCACCTGTTTCAAAGTAATATTTTTATAAAGCGTGGCAACAGATAATTGATTTCTGGTTTGTTTGTTTCCATTGTGTGTGAGGTATACTGAAATGATTTCCCTCCTTTCTTCAAGCATTTAATCTCACGCTTTCCTGCCATTATAAATTTATGAGGCGTGAAAACGCTTTCAAATTTTTGTATATTGCATTATAGGTAATTTTTTTTATTAAAATTTTGGTTAGGCTTAAGAGTACAGTACTGCCGCCAAATTTGAATTTCCTCAAGTGATAACTCATCAAATTTGATATTAGAAACTAGAAATTACAGCCTGAAACTAGGAATTACAAAAAGGCAATAGGGTTCGGGAAAACTAATTAATTTTCAAAATTTTATTGTCTACATCCTATACTCCCGGGTCTTTTAAATATCTATGAATTTTTTGCCGACTCACTTTTTGTACACACTGGTTCACACTGGTGTCCAGCATGTTCGGCTTTCGTGACCATAGTCAGCGTTAATCATTCTACCGATCGATGAGTGATAGATGAATTGATTGCAAGTTATTTGAAACTCAGTTTGTAAGTTGCTGCGCTGCATCATACAGAATTGCATCGATGGCATTTAAAAATTTACGTCTTTAAATATTTTCCTATCTGTCAAATACAATAAAATAGTCAGTTTTTTTGTTCATCTTTCCTGAGTTATCGCGGCTAAAACTGCGAATTGGTAATGCTATAATTAATATAAAATACAAAAATTAAAATTAAATTAAACGGGCGAACCAACTAGTCGCCGAAGGCGGCTAGCTGGTTCGCCCGTTAACACGACGCGTTAAATGTTTAGCTTCCTTATACAGTGAAGATAATCTTGTATGCATTTCGTACATCCTCTCATTGACTGATTAGCTCCAAAATTTGTTATAAATTAAAAATTTTGGCGTCAAGATCATCAAGACCATTTATCGCACTGCGATATTTTCGAATTATCGTGTTCATGTATACAATTTGATTCGAAAATTGAGACACAGATCCACAGTTTCGGGGCATAAAGATGATGTACTAAAATTCCATTATTTATCTTGTTGAATTTTTCACTTGTTGTGTTCACTTACACACAAATAGGCAGACCGACGAACAGTCAACCCATCTACGGAATGGGAGAAAGGTTCAAGTTTGACACAAAACTGTGGTTTTAGAGATAAAGCCATGTGTCGGATTTTGTCTGTCTAGTCCCTTGCATTTTTTAATTATCGTGTTCATGCACACCGATGAACAAACAACCGGATTTTGTGGTAGACGAATTTTTTCCAAAATTTGATAGAAATCTACAATTTTGTTATGCGGTAGTCTTTTAGATTTATCCAATTCACAGACAGACAGACATAATTTCTGAAACATAGAGATTCAATAAAATTTCGCGGCCGAGTATTTTAACGATTACAATAATTTCTCTTCTTATATTTCGTGTAACAGAGAGTAAAAAATCATTTCAGCTGAGGATGATGATTTGACTTTGAAATATTTTCCATATGCAGCTGAACCATTCATAGAAGATAAAAGGGTAATATCCAAATATATTCAATTAAGATTTCAAGTAGCTGTAATCTGAAGAATTGTTTTTGGTCATGGCTTTTTAAAATTTTATCGTTGGCAACAATTTTTTGGACATATTTTTTTGTATTGAAACATTTTT
Organism: Araneus ventricosus; assembly: GCA_013235015.1. Classification (NCBI taxonomy): domain Eukaryota; kingdom Metazoa; phylum Arthropoda; class Arachnida; order Araneae; family Araneidae; genus Araneus; species Araneus ventricosus. The sequence goes on along the minus strand of BGPR01001094.1, from coordinate 31,086 downwards.
TATTTGTGATTCCAAGCACAAATTTACAAGGGAAAATAAGACGCAAGTCTGAAGCATTGAATAAGGCATTAAATGAAATGAATTAATTTAATTAATTTTCGGATAAATTTTAATGAAGTGTCTGAAGCAACATGATGTTTTCAAATTTTTTATTCTTAATATTTACCTATCTCACAAAAGGCCATGATGTCAAAGTTTTTATGAATCCACTTGAGATTATGACCCACAGCTTAAGAACTCCCGGCTTAGTTCATAACTGCTTAAACACTTTACGCGGACATAATCAGTTTGTACCCAATCCCGAATCAAAAATATGAAAGATTTTGTATCCGGAAAGGGATTGGGTGCAGATTCCGCAACCTCATTCATATACAAAATAATAGTTTCCGCGACTCCTAATGAGAAAATAACTCGGTCCCAAATACGAACACCAAAAGTGGCGTTCAGGTATAATTTCGTCCGTAGTCTAATCAATGGTTTAAGGAGCGTAAATGGCGTCTGGGGTAAGGCATTATTTTTTTTGTCCCCTCAATATTGAAAATTGACTTGAATTTCACTAACGATTTGTTTCCATGGCGCGCCCCCTAACACTGCCGCCCGGGGCATCTATATCTCCTGATGCAGATTCAAGTTTATAAAATTCACATGATTTGCTTCCTATCTTTTTACCAACACCAAAACCTTTCGATTTTCTATTAACACTTAAGCGTCACGAGCAAGACGAACGAGACGAAAGATGCTTATGTTAAAACGCGATAGAATTTAAAGTAGATATTTTTCTGCAAATACTTTGCGTTTCTTTATGATGAACTTGAATAAAATTTGATTGATGATTTTTTTGTTAAAGACGTAGTGTTTTGTTTCTGGGTGCTTAATTTTGTCAATTTTTAAACCGCCCCTTGCCACCTCCGTCGCTACGCCGCTGAATACTAGTGGGAAATTCGACAAGACCTTCCGATAACTGATATCATTTAATTATTTTGACCCTTCACTTGCTTGAAAACAATATTTTCGTGTCACGAATATTTTGCGCATAAATAACAAAGTTTTGAGAATTGAGAAGAATTCTTAAGACTCAATAAAATCACACATTACAATACAGGCAACATTTGATTTCTGGAGTATATATTGTATTCGATCGAAATGTAGGAGTGGCCAATGGAAGCGCACCACTCTAGAAGTTCTTATATTTTTATACACGAAGCTGACATAATCACATAAAGGATAACGCAATAGCAAAAATAATGTGCAATCATGTGCTGCTATTGCAAATCGATCAAAATTATCTTCTTTTCAGCTGTATTATTCATCCAATTTAAATTTATGGTGCCTTATTCATGAAAAAAAATTTCTAAGTGCTAGCTTTCGTTGGGTATATAAAATAAATTTAAGGAGCAAATTATAAATTAGAATAACTTTTATTTCTATTGGAAAAGAAATATTTTATTCACACAGATCAGAAAAAGTTATAAATTTTTATTAGATATCTGGGTACGAATAGACTAATGTGAACCTGTTTAAAAACAGTCTTTGAAAATACATGATTAATAACTGATCTGAAAATATAATTAGATATTTCATGCCACATTTTATAATTATAAGGTAGAACTTGCTGAACAAGACACAGGCATTCTTAGATGCTTCCTTTCTCTCTAAGGCCATTGAACTTTTAAAGTTCTAAACATCGAATCTAATCATAGGTTGAAATAGATGAATTTTAAATTGATCGATCGATATAAAATTGAGTTCAGCAAATCGACGTTCTTTAAAAATCATGCATATCAAATGGAGATACAAACAACCCGCATGCCCACAAATTACTTTTAATATATTCCCCTCCCCAACAAGTCTACAATGCTTCAGATCTCAACAGGCAACAACTCATCCGCCAACGACGATTGAATTTTTCAACTCATCGACGAATCAGTCATCGTCTTTTAAATTCTATCTGTGCAATCTGATGGATGATATCATTGCATAACCAGATCATTACGCGTATGAAAACATCACATGCCAGAGGGCCAGCATTAGAGTGGATGCGGCGAAAAAAATGTCAGCATCGGGCAAAACATCCGACGCGCTTTCTATCCATTTTCATCGCCCAAAGTGATAGGGTGGGACCTCGCGTTCTCGGGCCGACGGATGGACCAATATTCATCCATTAGGGCCCTAATTTTATTTCGCGGCCACACCCGAATGATTTGACCCCGTGGCGTCCTCAAAAAATACGTTGTCGCCGCTTCCTTTGAGGACCTCTTCTTAAGTTCTCCCGTTTATCATTTACGCATGGAGAGAGGCGGGCAGAAATGATTAAGTAAATGGTGCATGCTACGACGAAAGGCATTTGGAATGGTCTGTTCTGTCCTCAAGCAATGTGGAGGAATTATTACATTACGCAAGTAAAGAGGATGAACAAAACCACAGATGAAAGATTTCTTCTGTGACGCTCTTTTAATCAAAACCAGCACACCCAGTGGAAATTCTATTATTTAAAGTTCAAGATGATGATTCATTGAAAAAATGAAAAAGTTTTATATAATGCCATGGAATGATGGATCGAATTTGTTTGCAGTGCAGCAATGAAAACCTAGACTGGTATTTTGAAACAGAAAAGAAAAGGAGCTATTATATCTTCTTCTGATCACATCTTTCTTCATGAGGAAGGCCAGCTAAATACACTAAGAAGTTTCAGTCGTGAGCTTCACAGACTTTTTCGTTGACTGTTTCTTTGTAGCCACAAAGAAATTTTCACGGACCCCCCTCCCCTATATTAGAAAATTCTTTACTAGGCTCGTTTCTGTAGTTAAGTTATTGAAAAATCATCTCCTTTATTTTGTTTTCCTCTTTGAAGTAATTTGTATTAACACACAGATTTAACTAAGTGTATATTTTACCTCTCTGAAAATGAGAAAAGAAAAAAAAATTACGCTCATGAATCTAGCGGTACATTCCAGCACCAATATACATTTTTGGCCCTGTGATTTAAAATAAAATAGTAATTTTCCAAATGCAGAATGGCAAAGATAAAATGTCCACAGCACAAAGGAAAAGGATTTCTGCCTTCATCTACCAACTACTGTCTGATGGGGATGCTACACTTTTCGTATCTTTATGAGCACTATCGGGAAAAGTGTTGATAGTACGAAGATATAAGCGTTTGATTAAAGCGGTAGTTGAGAATACCTTCAGAAGAAAAGGGTTAATTCCTGACGAGCCTCAAGATTGCTCACAAGGCAGAATTTTTATGAAATCTGCTCTCGAACTCGCATCCTTACTTCCCCAGTCTTGAAGCCCAGAATCTGCCATCAGGCCGCCATGATCCTCTCAAACGCAATAAAATCTGTGTGTTGAGATATTAAGTAAATAGCTCTCTTATAATGCCCAAAAAATAATTTTGCAGCTTATGTACTTACTAGCCGCCTTCGGCGACCACCTGGTTCGCCCGCTTAAATTTATTTATATTTTTGTATTTTATATTAATTATAGCGTTACCCGTTGCAGTTTCAGCCCGATAACTCAGCAAAGATGAACAAAAAACTTATTTAACATATACTAATTAAAAACATATTTTATTGTATTTGATAGATAGGAAAATATTTAAAGACGTAAATTTTAAAATGCTAGCGATACAATTGTGTATCATGCATTGATATGAGGTAGACAATAACATTTAAAAATTAGTTAGTTTTCCCGAACACTATTGCCTTTTTGTAATTCCTAGTTTCAGGCTGTAATTTCTAGTTTCTAATATCAAATTTGATGAGTTATCAGTTGACGAAATTCATGTTTGGCGGCAGTACTACACTCTTAAGCCTAACCAAAATTTTAATAAAAAAATTACCTATAATGCAATATACAAAAATTTGAAAGCGTTTTCCCGCCTCATAAATTTAAAATGGCAGGAAAGCATGAGATTAAATGCTTGAAGAAAGGACAAAAATCATTTCAGTATACCTCACACACAATGAAAACAAACAAACCAGAAATCAATTATCTGTTGCCACGCTTTATAAAAATATTACTTTGAAACAGGTGCGATAAAATAAAATATTTCAGAAGTGCAATGAATACTAAAGTGAAAATTCTGCTTTGGAGTTAATCTCCCAAGAAAACAATTTATCCTATCACAACCGTAACAATTGCAAAAGCACGTGAATAAAAGATTTGCTGAAATAATGAAATGGTTTGAATTTCATTTACAACAATAAAAACTTTGTTAAAATTCATGTTTTAAAACATTTTGAAACATGAATTAAAATTGAACAAAATGTCGCATGGATCGATGCCATTTAGAAGCTAATTCTTTTTATCTTTAGGATGATATAAAAATGGGGTTTTTGCGATAATAGGATCCGAAGTTATTCCGTAAAAACTTTAAAATTTAAAGTAATTTTTAAATAATTTAAATTCTAATTAAAATTTCGAAAAATCCTTTGTTATTGAGCACCTACTCCTCAAGAAGCAACCGCCTGCCAAATTTCAAGTTTCTAGTCCCAGTGGTTTGGGAGATTTCGTGATGAGTGAGTCATGGTATTTGCCTTTTATATATAAAGATTATAGCTTTATTATTCTCTTACTATCTTTAGTTACTTTTTAATAATAATTTTTTTATATATGTCATATGCTTCATTCTCATAAATTCAATTTTGTTAATAGGTTTTAATCCTTATCAAATTCGTAATCATTTTTATCTCATGTGTAGCATTTGCGATAAAAGTCGATGATTAAGTCAATTGACGACTATCCAGTAGTAAGGTATGCGGAGAGAAATGACAATCATTTGTCTATCAATCGAAGTAAAGAAAACCGCGGGAACAATTGAAGTAATTTCATCACTTTCGTTCACTTTCAATTATGATAGTTGAACCCAAACTTTTGCCGATCACAAAAGAAGCACATGATCAAAATGAAAATTTATATATTTAAAAGAACAAGGGGGAATTTTGTAACTTTACCTTCTAGGTCAGAGTTTCGAACTCTCATAGTATGAATTAAAATTCCTTAATACTACCTACCTTCTATTAATACTACCTTAATAATAATTTTTTGCTCATGATGGATAATTGTTCAGACCGAAAAAGGGTTACGACAGGGCAAAATTAAAGAAGTCTTGAATTGGCAAAACTGTGAATACGGTGGTTCGAATTCCCTTGATATTTATAAATACTCCTTAGTATTAATTGATAATCCCTTAATATTAATTTATTGTTCATAAATGGAATATGGGAATATTTTTGAAGCTAAAATAGAATAACGATTGGCAAAGTTTAAAATCCAGAGTTGTAAAAATTGTGGATTTGATGGTTTAAATTCCTTTAACATTTATTTCATTCAATATTTCATTTTTTGAATAGATCTAATTAAATCTTTCTTTTGACTATCACTTCGGCGAAATTTTGTTTGACTGTCACACCGAAAAAAGAGCTGGAGTTGTTGATTTTGTTTTTTACTAAAGCAAATACAACATTTGCTAGTAGATTATAAATGATCTAGTCTCGTTTTTTCTCACGGGAAAGGATTTTTTAATTTAATTCAACTTTTTTCCGCTAAAAAATGAATATTTATGAATAATATAAACCGCAATGTTAAGGTCTTGATCGCAGAAACACTTGCCGACCTTATTAGAAATTCTCGCTTGACATGCTTGAGATGATCCGTGATCTGTATTTAAACGACAGCAGTCGCCGGCTTTGCATTATCGCATCAAAACCTGATACTGAAAACAGCAAAATCATGCACAATAAAACAAGGGCCCTCTTGTTGTCTTTAAAACATTTTGATTTAAAATTATGTTACGATTTTGGAAAAACATTTCGATAAATTAGATTTTCTTGCATAATTTCAGGCAGAAAGATAAGATGTGTGAAGAATTCTAATTGGTAAACTGGATGCATTACTTAGAGTTGGATACCGAGAGTCTATTTCAATAAATTTCTAGATGACACATTTAGTTTCCAACCGAGCCATTCCATTTTGTCAGCAATTTCAGCAGTAAAATTTTGACTGATATCTACAGATGAAATAATCTCTTTTATCTTTATTCAGTGCTATTTCAGGAAACAGCTACATTGTGTGGAACGATCAATTTCGCTAATAATAACTTAAATATATCTCCTGCAACTGGAAAGAAGTTTATGAAAACGCTGCAACTGGAAAAGAATTCTCAACGCTTGCATGAATCCATAAGTAGCATCTAAAATCCCGATTTCTTAAGAATGAATTTCGATCATGGGGATTAAAGGTTAACAAAGGTTATGGAAAGTTCTTAGAATTTTCAATCTTTCACATCCCGTACATGAAGAACTATGTTTGAAAATGCTGTAATTACTTGAAGTAATGATCATCAAAAGTTAGAATTAAATTAAGTCTTAAAGACAGCAATTAAATTAAAACATTTATTTACAGAAGAAAATGCACGCTACAGAAAAGATTCTCCTATAGTGTTGCATGACATAAATTGTACATCAAATGGCAAAAAATGATAACGGAAAAAACAAAGACAACCGAATTAAAGTACATTGAAATTCAACTGAAATAAAAATTTAATTGAAAAAAATTTAAATAAGTAATTACACAATCTTAATATAAATAAGTCATTGTGGCTATGTATGTGGGTATGTGGCTACGTTCCACATCTCCTCCTAAACCAATGGACTGTTTTCAACTAAATTTTGCACACTTACTTTTTAAGACAAGGGGAAGACACTTATGAACTTTTCAAAGTCCAAAATTTAATTAAACAGTCAGTTAATTAGAAATTAATCGAAACCGTTTTTCCGCTGTAAGTTCGGAGCAAATTATCTCCCAAAAATATTTTTATACCAACTTAAAATTCAAAATTTTACCTTTTTAATGATACCAATTTTATATCTGTGACATTTTTCCTACAATTTTTATTAATTTTTTTAAGTTCAATAATTGTTAATAACGTGCAGACGATTTTGAAATAACGCAAATTTATAGCTACTCCGTTGCTAGGCAACGGTTAGACTTTGAACTAATTTACATTTATTTCTGAAATTTTTGCTTATTTTTATAAATATATCTATAACATAAAGCAGAAAATACATGTATTTGTCTGTCTGTCGGTCGGTCAAAAGAATTCCTCCTAAACGGTGAGCGGCCATTTTAAAGAGCAGAAAATTATATTTTTAATGATATTAATTACATTGCAATGAAGTGTTTTCTCTGATTGTTATTAAGGTTTAAAAATATATTTTAACGCAATTCCTAACAATACTTTTTATTCTTAGAGAAATAAATTCAAGACAAATTACTGTTTCGCGTGCGGGCTTTTGTCAGTGTTAAAGTTAATATAAGAAAATATTGCTTTCTTTGACCATAAACAACAAAGGAGACTTTTCACTTCCGGTTTCTTGTTGTTGTAGCATTCACAGCTTTTAATACAGTTACACAGTGATCCAATGACGTTAGTGAATTATTCTCTCGATGTTTTGTTTAATTTTCTCAAATTTTTAACTGGTCCTAATGAGTGTGCTCTAAGCCTTCAAGCCTACTTAGTCCGGTTCCTATCGTAGGAAGAGAAAAAAAGATGTTCTAACGGTCTATCTGTCGCGAGAACTCCTAAACGGTGAATCTTCTTGACACGAAATTTGCACATGCCATTCCGGGACCCGTTCTTAGATTAATTCTAGTTTTTCAAACTGTCAAAAAAATTACTTCCTAAGATATTTAATTAAATAACGGAAATTAAGCCAATTTTCAGCGTTTTATCCCAGGTTTTCGCCAATAATTTCAGAAAAATATATTGCACGTAGATTATTTACATACTATCTTAAAGAGCAGAAAATAAACTTTTTAATGATTTGAAATGAAATGTTATGCGTTCTTTTTCTTAATTTAATAAACATTTCAAATTTATTTCATACACAATTTGTAAAAATGCTTTCTGTTATTGTAATTAAATTCAAACCATTGATCGTTTTATCAAATCCTTCTTCCCGGTATTTTTGTCACTGTGAAAGTTATGATAAAAATATTGTTTTCTTTGAATGTTAGCAAAAAGACAGAAATTTTATTTAGCTTTTATTTCAAAACATATGCCTCTTTCAATATGTTTGAGCCACAACAGAATGATGTTAATTACCCTCTTTCCGCGATGCTTCATTTAATTTTACAAGTTTTTAATGATCATAATGAGTGTTTAAAATCTTTCAAGAATGTTGAGCCCACTTCCTACCGGAGGGAGAGAGCCTAAGGAGAAAAAGAAAGAACACTATGCGTTTTTTTCCGGTCAGTGACAAAAACATTAAAGAGATGAGAATTGTAGTCCGGATAATGGCAAAAAATAAAAGATACGAAAGAGTTTCCGCTGTTGCCGTAGCAGTGATAGGGAGCGGAAAATGGAGTACGAAGGACTACGGGAATCTTGCCAGGTGATTCAAACTAAGGAGAGAAAAAGAAGAATGGTGTTTCAGTGCTGTTCCAAAGGGCCAGTTGATTAACGAAAATCGACGAAAAATGCTTCCGCGGAAAACACTTTTAGTAAATTGAAAGTGTTATAAGTACTTGGACGAGCAACGTCGGACATATCAGCTAGTTAATTATAAAACATTAAACATATTAAGACTTCAAAAGGGATAAAAATTTACTTTTGAAAACCTTAAACGACATATGAAAAATATCCACGTCTTCAGTATACTTGTCAATCATATGATTGATGATGACTTTATAGAAAAGCAGCACACAAGGAAGATCTCGTTGGGATTTCAAGGCAAATTTCAAAAATATAATTTAGATAGGATGAAGAAATATTCTGAGAATAATAATGATTACTTTTGTAAAATAAATATCGCATAAATTTAGTTTGTACTTGCTCTAGAGTTTTGCCTTTAATTTTATTTTAAGGATCCCAAATTTAATACAATATTCAAGATTTGTTGAATCTGCAATACTGAAATATTGACATTAAGACATACACTAACATTAAGCGTATTGAATTAAGCGTAAACACAAATGAGTCAATGAAAGTCAAAGTCGCATGATGAGCATTATATTAGAGATCGCACATCCAAATCCACGTCCTCTTACTTTGGGATGGCGGTAATTGCAAAAACAACCGGTTTTCGTTTATACCGGTTTTTTCACCTCCGGTTTAACTGGGCGGTTAAAACCGATGAAAATAACCTGTTTTCGGTTGTTTTTTTTTAAAGAAAAAACGTTTGTAGACAATTTTTTTATTAATAATAATATACAACAAGTAATAATAAGTAATCAAAAGAAATTATTTCCAGTTCCGTGTGTGAAGAAATTATGGTCTGCATCCCATAAAACTTGTTATTTAGAAGGAAATATTTCTGAAAACGAGCTTCCATTGTCCCGTCAGATGATTCACAATATCTGTCTTCATCCACGTATACAGACTGAGCCCATTAGGATCATAATAATATTCCCTTTCTCTTTCTCTCTCTCTTTTTGTCCCCTCCTTTGGCGACTTCGTAACTGTCGTTAAATATATCCTTCCAACATACATAAACAATAGAGAACGTAATGAAATGCAATAAATTGGAAATTATTAAAAATCCTGTAGAAAATTTATAACTCAGTGATTTTATGAATATATTTCCGCTTTGCGTTGGGGGGGGGGAAGAGTAGTACACGGACGTTATTTGTGCACTACTCATCTTTTTAAATATAAAATTCTACGGTTATAACATTTTTATCATAATTATCCATTAATCCCATACTTTTTATGCGGCATTCATGCAAGAATATTGTTCCATATTCATTTATTTATAAAGAAGTCTATCATCTTAAGTTCAGCATGGCACGTGTAAAACGGCAGCTATTATCATTGCGTGAACATTGACAGCCTAATTTGGAAGAATTAGATCGGAAACAGGAAAAAGAAAAAACGCCGAATCCAATGCCGAATCTAAAAGAACACCCACCAGATCCATCCATTCATCGCGTGAGGTTTCGAAATCACTTTTTCACGCCCATCACCTGCTCACTAAGCTACCAAAAAAAGTGCCCTAACTATGCGGCTCATTTAGGAACGGATACTTCATCCACGAATACCTTCGTCAAACATTTTACCCACGATAGTTCATTAACTTCCACGCAACGAACGCCTCCATGCCAATTAACCCTCAAAGCTATTTACTACTACAAGTAGGGAATACCACGCGCGGCCCACGAGAGTCGAATTTGCATGTATAAAAAAAAAGTAGACTACACGTGCAGGTCGTATAGTCTATTACACGATAGACTGCTGCCGGACGCGCCGGTGAAAAAATTCCCCGCATGATTCGGTTCGTTTGACAACCGAAACGAGTGACCGGATCCGTGTTTTCCCAGAATGGTCTTATTTGGACGGTGTGACGGACAAACGCGGTCAAACATTCCATCCACCCCGCCAATTGAAGGGTCGTCTCTCCACTGCTGCTTTTTAAAATTTTTATTTATCGTTTTCTACCTCGTATGGGATGTCCATTCACGTCTGTGTCACTGCACGTGTTCGACCGCGAGCACCGGAAAGAGTTGGACGAAAATAAAGACAATGTGAGCGAGGCAGTAAAAATAACCTAAACTAGCGAGTTTTGTGATATCGTGCTCTTAAAAAGGCTCAAAATTGTTCATCTGAGTCAGTTATTCTGCATTTAAATTTGATTCGCCGGTTTTACTTGTTCATATACGAAGTATACAAAGAGAAGGTAATAAAATCGCGAAAAAAATTTGACCTAGAGATTTTGATGAATCTCCGTTCTTTTAGATGCCCTGAGTTTGATTTTTTAAAAATTATGTCTATCTGTACGTGCCTACGACACCTCAAAAACACAAGTAGTTAGACGGATAGAATTTAGTATGGGGTCTTTACATCAGAATTGTGTATTTGTATTAAATTAATTCGTTTATGGGAAATTTGTCTTGCGTTTGTGTGTATGTAAACAGGATGACTTAAAAACGCAGCCTCCTCGCATATTCTCATTGAAAATCTCCATTATATGTGGACCGAATGCATTGGGGTGGTGATGCCCAGAAATGCTTAGGTATCGTCAGTTCTAGAATGCTTTAGAAATGGAAATGTAATAAACAAAATCAATTTTATAAACATATTCCTATCTGAGTATTACTACTTGATTGAGTTTATTTGTCGTTTGCTTCAATCCCATAAATACCAAGGCACAAACAGTTCTAGAATGCTTCAAACATGGACTAATAAAATAAAACATTTTTAAAAACACACTCCTATCTGAGTATTAATATTTAATTACTTTTCATTGTCTTCTGCTTTAAGTTACGAAATTTAACCCAACACAGCGCAATGATTATTGAGCAATATTTACATCGCTGCGATTTTTACCTTCTTTTCAGTGAATTTTGAATTATTTAACTATTAGTTAATGAATTGCTTACTTACTATTTATGCTAAAATACTACTAACTGGGAAGTCTAGTTATCATTGTCGTCTGCTGTTTGTTATGGAATTTAGCTCTTCACAGCGCAACATTGGCTTCGCTACTAAAGAAATTTGAATTAAACAGTTAATGCTTTCAATTGACTTTAATTAAAATTATTTTTTAGTATTTTTCATTCATTTCAATTTTAAGGCATTAAAAGGTTTTACAGGAAGCTTTTTCCATCTCCTGCAAGAGGGAGAAACTGCATATTTCCATCGATTTTATTTCTATAATTGTCGTTCAGTAGATGTAAAAAGGAATTTGTCTACTCGAGTAAAATTTTTTTTGAATGTTGATGTTACGTCACATGCATCATCAGTGAACACTAAAATGTTCGATTCTCAACTATCCGATATCACTGTATCTTTAAGACAGTGCACCCGATTTGCAATTTTCTGCAGAAAGTTAGAATTTCGGCGTGGTTTGAAAAGAACAAAAATTGCCTTTTTCTTTTCTTTTTTCTCACCCTCTCTCTCTCTTTAGTTCCTATTACAAATATTTCTCTGTTTAAGATTTAAGCGAAATATAAAATTTTTTGTCTCAGTAAATTGGAGAAACAGAGCTACTTTTTCTGCTTCACAAAAACAGCTTTATTATACTATTAATATCCCGTATTAAAAGTCTGTATTGGGACTCGCCAATTTCTGTATATTTCTCATAAAGCAACTTATTAAAAAGGATATGTAACGTATAATATTTATACAGTGAGAAAATTGAATGAGCGGTATTCATTACTTCCTCGTATATGAAGTATACAAAGAGAAAGTATTGTAATCGTCAAAAAATTCGAACTCGAGATTTTGACGAATCTCCACGTTTTAGACCTCCCTGAATCCGAAAAACCCAATTTTGGAATTATGATTGTGTGTCTGTGGACACGATAACTCAAAAACTACTACAGCTACGGGGATGAAATTTAGTATGTGATCTTTACACATAATTTGTAGGTTTCTATCAAGTTTTAGACAAAATCCGTCGGCGGGATGTCTGTCTGTCCGCGTTCATGTGAACACTATAACTCAAACACTTGAATAGATAGATGGATAAAATTTGGTACACATTTTTATCATCATGAATGTAGGTCCGTATAAAAGTTTGGGCCAAATCCGTCAAAGGGTTGACTGTCTGTTGGTCTGTGTAATTGCATGCTTTTGAACGCAATAACTTCTTAACAAAAAGACTTAGATCAATGAAATTTGGTATGCGGTTTTCTAACCTTGATTATAGATTTGTGACCAATATTTGTTTCAATCGGTTGGAAAAAAGGTCTTCAAATTGCATTTTCGCTGTCTTCACTATTCTACGACGAAAAAAAAAAAAAAAAAAAAAGCCCGCCCGATACACGCGTTTTTTTACCGGCCCGTTTCTGTCTTGGCTCCCTGCCAAATTATATTTCTCGAAAAGGTTGCATATTTAATTTAAGTTTAGTTTTATTTTGTATGTGGTAATGCATTTTTTGCTGTTAGTGGATATTGCGATCTGAGATATTGTTGGCTAGCTAAAAGCTACAAATCAAAAGCGGGCACAAATCTTCTAGGGACTTGGATAATTGAAATTTTGTATGTGGTCTTCTAATCTAAATTGTAGATCTGTGTCCAATTTTCGTTTAAATCGGTTGAAAAATAGACGTTCAAATTGCATATTTGGTTTTCTTTGACATACTATGACGCAAAAAAAAGAATGACACGACCGCTTGACACGTTTCACTGCTGTTTGGCTTATTTATTTCATTAGGGAGTATACGAGAATGTTTACTGGAGACCACTCCCGCTGGATTTTATTCGATTTGATTTATTAGAATAATATTTCTTTTTTGTATATACTACTTTTTGTATATACTTGAAGAATATTGAAGATTGATCTCGTAATTTTAAATCATGACTAGATAAAGATTTGATCTCATTTTTTTATTAACTTCCTACTTTGAATTTCCATGAGAGGTATTTTCTGAATGGACTTCGTAAATTCAATCAGTGATAAAATGACAAGACCGTCACCTGAGCTCGTACCCTATTCTCCACATTGCTAAGCCATCCAGACATGAGAACTTTTTATCTATAACAGAAGTTTCAAAGTTTATTAGGCTCAAACAGACAGAATATCTTCAACGAAATCGGATCCCAAAGCCGAGATTAAAGCAAAAATTAAAGCGGAAAGCTTGTTCAAAAAATTCCATATCATACTATTGTAAATTTAGACCCACCGTCGGGTATATCTTCCGGCTGGCTTACAAACCCTCAGAATTCAAATCAAAAGTGAGAACTCCACAGCAAGTTCCCAATCGCTGATCAAGAAATTGAGTCTACGCCATCAGACTACCATCAACCAGAATGCTTGTAGATTATTTCTGCTAAAATTAAGGCTAGACTTACGTCCGGACTAAATTAAATACATGATATACATGACGTAGAATTTTGTACACAAAATTAATTATCACATTACACTTAAGCAACGAATTATCAAAGTTTGACAAATATTTTTATTTCAGTCAATGACAGTATTTTAAAAAATCCCATTTTAGTTAAGTTATGGATTCTATCTTGGATAAAAAGCAGAAGAATATATCTTCAAAGCCACTATGTGATTAACTGTGCAAAAGAAGAAATTCAAACTTGGGGGGGGGGGGGTCAATATTCGACAACAACCTATCAAAGATGATTTATGAAAGCATCACTTTTTTTCTTGTAAGATTTCGCATAAAAATATTATATTCATATATCTAGAAATAACATGTATACGATGATCACGGATCGCATCCATATGTCTGCATAAATTGAGTTTTGTACTCTAAAATATTACTATGATGGCAGCAGAATGTTTAAAATGCATGCCACAAACTATATAACCATCAATTTTGGTACGCCTTCATTTATACAAAAATCTCCACAAATGTAATTAGTGTATGTCCCAGGGCGAAGTAATATTAAATGATGACGAACGAAAAATGAAAAGTTTTAAAAACTCATAGCGTTAAAAGCGATGTCTCTTATCAAAATTACTGTAAATTAAACGGTATGATTGTCAATACTGCTGATAAATCTGAATTTAATTTGATGTTTAATAGGTATTAATTGAACTAGGTATATTTATTGGTTCCTGTTTGTTATGCTTTTTTCTTTTTCCGGGTATGCAAAAATGAGTGATTGAAAGCAACAGGTGAAGCCATTTTTCAAATGGACATTTTAATGGGAGGTTAGAAGTTTAAATACCAATGATATAATTGCGTCTCTTTCGGTTGAGTTAAGATTCTCCATACTGAAACCATGAAATTTTATATCTTTCTAAGACCTTCTCGAAGACCACCGCAATTGAAATTTTACCTGAAGCTATTTCTTTCTACTCGTTTCATTTCAATGCTTAATTCGACAGTGACTTTTTCATTTCACACCACATTATATCATCGTTAATACAGCCTGCCTAAGCTCTTTCTTGTTTAGTATATGTAGTTGAGTGTTCAGAGAATATCTCCTTTGGTGATCTGTTAACAAACATCATCTGTTAAAAAACGATGTTCGTTACCCGAAGTGTCAGCAAAAATAATTTCAGAGAATATTTCCACTTGTGATCTGTTAACGAACGAAATCCGCTTAAAAACGATGTTCGTTACCCAGATTGTTCGTAAAACTATCGTCGATTCACCACAGATTCTTATGAAAATTTAATTAATTCAGTCTGTAGACGTGAAAGCTAAATAAAAAGATATAGTTTTTACCGCGTTTATTGCATGCTGTAACAATAATAAATACGCGTCTCTTGCTTGATTTCTATAATGAACCCTATTCTTGACACTCTACTCTACTTAGGCTCCATTTAGATCATCTAAAGTCTTTCTAAAAGTTATGCTGTAGTCCATTGCAATTAGACCGAAAAATGGCAAATAGGGGAAAAAAATTTATATAGTTTTGAAACTTTGGTCAAATACTTCTTTGACCTCAAGAATATCAGAACCGAGAAGTTTCCACCTCTCAGGGGGGAGCTTCCGCCCCTAGGGGGAAAAAACTGAAGTGAAGTGGAGTGTTAGGTCAGTTATTCCTAGATTTCTTCAACCCTACACATTCAATGTTAGAAACAGTATAGACGAAAGTCGTAGAGCATAAAATTCTGCGTCGAATGAGTACCAACACTATACATTTTGTTGCAGTAGTACGATTACAAACTCTTATCAAAGTTGCAATGATTTTTCAAATTTCAGAAGAAATTCATTATTCTTACAGAAGACGACGCATACAATCAAATATTCTATCTAAATAAAGTTTGTATGTATAAGTATTCATTTTTGTAAGCACATACATATGTCAGAGTACCAATACCAGAGCGCTAGTGTGGTGTGGAAGTTAGAGAGAGTACAACTAGTCCATTGCAATGAGACCGAAAAACGACAATTAGGAGAACATTTTATAAAGTTTTGAAACTTTGGTCAAATACTCTTCTGACATCAAGGAAACGGAAACCGTAAAGTTTTCATCTCTGAGGGGGGAACTTCCCCCCCAACCCCCTCGAACTTGCAAAACCATCAAAGCACAAAATGATCGTACCCAGCTTATAAAGCAATAATTAACATTGCTTATTTTTTTAATTGCAATAAATTATTTTCATAAATATTCTAACTATATGTAGCCTCTTGCTGGACATGTTTTATAATATCTTTGATACAGTTCCAGAGCGACCAGTTGGTAACACTGACAACCTTTACTTCGTTCTTGACGGAGGCTCTCTTATTCATCGTGTAGTATGGCCAAAGCAAGAGACTTTCGGTGATGTTTACACCACATGTATGTCTTGTATCAAGAGGCATTACGGC
Organism: Araneus ventricosus; assembly: GCA_013235015.1. NCBI lineage: Eukaryota > Metazoa > Arthropoda > Arachnida > Araneae > Araneidae > Araneus > Araneus ventricosus. The sequence continues at coordinate 14,862 of BGPR01001094.1, read as the reverse complement.
GATGAAGTAACAGTTGTTTTTGACGGATATATCGAAAGCAGTGTTAACACAAAGGTTATTGAACGCCAAAGGCGAAGGATGAAGCGTACCTCAAGAGAAATAATTTTTAATGCTCTCCTTGACCCTCAGAGACAATTTCTAAGCAATCTTGCAAATAAGGAGCGTTTCATTTCGCAAACTCGCTAGCCACTTGGAGAACGTAGGCATATGCACGTTTGTAGCAGCAGATGATGCTGATGTACATATTGTGAAGACCGGTATAGAGACATATGAGAAGATTAAGAAACAAGTTGTTGTAATTGGTCAAGATGTTGATATTCTAGTTTTACTTACTGCTCTTACTCCAGACTACATAGATATTCTCATGTTGAAAGAGGGTAAGGGTAAGGGTAAAGTCAAAGATAGGTTCTATAGTTCTAAAGATCTGCAGAATTCTAATCTTGTGATCGAATGCACACACAAAAAAATCCATTCTCTTCCTTCATGCGATTAGTGGTTGTGACACAACCTCAGGGTTCAATGGAAAGTGAAAACTACAAGCAGTGCAATTGTTCAACCTCAGTAAATACCTGCAAGATATCCCTGAGATCTTTAATAACCCTAAATCAACTTACACTGAGACTGAAAGATCAGGAGAGAGGTTCACCATCGCATTGTACAGCAACACGAAGAAAGAGGAAAGTAGATTGAATAAGATGAGCAATTGCACTGCTTGTAGTTTTCCCTTTCTATAGAATTCTGAAGTTGTGTCACAACCACTAATCACATAAACGAAACATCACCGAAAGTCTCTTGCTTTGGCCATACTACAGGATGAATAAGAGAGCCTCCATCAAGAACGCAGTAAAGGTTGTCAGTGTTACCAACTGGTCGCTCTGGAACTGTACCAAAGATATTATAAAACATGGCCAGCAAGAGGCTACATATAATTAGAATATTTATGAAAATAATTTATTGCAGTTAAAAAAATAAGCAATGTTAATTATTGCTTTATAAGCTGGGTACGATCATTTTGTGCTTTGATGGTTTTGCAAGTTCGAGGGGGGTTGGGGGTTGGAAGTTCCCCCCTCAGAGATGGAAACTTTACGGTTTCCGTTTCCTTGATGTCAGAAGAGTATTTGGCCAAAGTTTCAAAACTTTATAAAATGTTCTCCTAATTGTCGTTTTTTGGTCTCATTGCAATGGACTAGTTGTACTCTCTCTCCTAACTTCCACACCACACTAGCGCTCTGGTATTGGTGCTCTGACATATGTATGTGCTTACAAAAGTGAATACTTATACATATAAACTTTATTTAGATAGAATATTTTATTGTATGCGTCGTCTTTTGTAAGAATAATGAATTTCTTCTGAAATTTGAAAAATCATTGCAACTTTGATAAGAGTTTGTAATCGTACTACTGCAACAAAATGTATAGTGTTAGTACTCATTCGACGCAGAATTTTATTCTCTACGACTTTCATCTACACCATTTCTAACATTGAATGTGTAGGGTTGAAGAACTCTAGGAAAGACTGACCTAACACTCCACTTCACTTCAGTTTTTTCCCCCTAGGGACGGAAGCTCCCCCCTGAGAGGTGGAAACTTTTCGGTTCTGATATCCTTGAGGTCAAAGAAGTATTTGACGAAAGTTTCAAAACTATGTAAATTTTTTCCTCTATTTTACCTAATTGCAATGGGCTACTGTCACAGTATCTGCTATGATAATGTCAAAGTTACGGTAACTCGAATTTCTATTGCCATTGAAGCCACTTTTTTATTCGTTTCGTTACGATGTATAATTCGAGTGACTGCTTATCACACCAAATTATATTCTCTTTAATAAGGCTTATGTAGGTTTCTTCCCTGTTTAATAGAAACAGGTGAATTTTATCAGAGAATATTTCCATTCTTGATCTGTTAACGAACATAATTTTTCCGTAATGTTATCCGTATTAAAACGACGTTAGTTACCCTCATTGGTTAGAAATCAAACATCGATTTACCATGGATTTTTTTATGGGAATTTAAGTAATTCACTTTGTAGGCACAAAATATAAATATGCATGTAATTTCTTATTACATTCATTTATATTAAACGTTTATTTATATTATATGTTTAACGATAATAAATACATAGTTGTTGCTTGATTTCTCTGATGAACATTATTTTTAACACTCTATTCTTTTCAGGTCCCCTAATATCATCAATTTTTGAAACGGAAGTTTGAGAAAAGCACTTAAGAGGACAGAAATAAACTATGTAGCTCACAAAGGTTATGCTTACAATTATATGAGTATTCTTGCTCCTGAAAGAAATTGTTCATATTTACATAACAGTTCAAAGATCTTCTCAGATGCATAAGTTTTTTAACGAACGTAATCCGTTTAAAGATGATGTTCGTTACTTGAATTGTTCATATACCAAACCTTGATTTACCATAGATTTTGATAGAAATTTCTCTAATTCAGTATGGAGACGCAGAATTAAAGAAACATAGAAGCAATTTCTCATAATGATTATTTATATGCTATAACAATAATAAGTACATATATCTCCTGCTTGGTTTCAGAGAACTTTTCTTGTTCCTCTATTCTTTTGAGATCCCATAATATTATCAGGTATTTTTTTAACAAAAAATTCAGAAAAGTACTTAAAAAAAAGAAAAAAAAATGAGCAATATAGTGTACAAAAATTTATGCAATCAGTTGCAAGAATCTCCTTCAAGAAATTGTTCATAGATTCATAAATGTTTACATTTTTCAGTTTCCATTGCATTTTTCGTTTCCATTTTTATTTTCATATGGTGAGTTTATTGCTACTTTTGGAATCTCTTTTTTTTAATATCAATATCGTCTGTTTATGCCCTCCCCCCCCGAGGCTATGCAACACATAGTAATAAGATGTTCTTCCATATGCTTTTCGCTGATTCTTTTTATTGCATAAACATGCAAAGTTACAAACATTTTAAACTGCATACGAGCTTCATAAACGCTTGGCAATGCGGAAAACTTTTTCAAGCATATACACTGGTGCAAAAAATTAAGGAAAATTTCGTAAAATGCGAGAAATTTGCAATAAATACGAAAACTATGCTTCGAAATCAGTTCTGGAGAATTGTGTGACGTTCAAACGAGTATCATACACATTTTGCAGTGAAGAGTAGCAATTAGGGGGACCACCAGAAAGGGATGAAGGCGAAAATGGAGTTTCACCCATCCTGTTTCACAGAAAGCTGATAACGAGATGCAACTTTTATCAATTGTTATTTTTGATGTGCATAATATTTACATGTATTTTTATAAACACAGCACAAATATTCGGGAAAATATGAAGGTTTTCTTTAAAAATCCAAAATTTTTCCGCATGTGTTTTGCTTATAACATGCAGAGTTTTCATTCAAATTATACGAAATTTCCAGAACACTCGACAATATGTTTCAGAAGTATTGTATTAAAATCTCCAGAAAATACGTTGAATATTAGAGGAAATATGAGTGTTTGTACTAAATACTTTTTTACTGCGCATGTGCGAGACGCAGCGGAATTTTTCTTTCATAAATTAAAATCCAGATATATAGAGCAACTTATAAAAAAAAATCCAGTTGAATCCCATTAAAATTCAGGCGGATATCGGCATTTCAGTGAGGTGAATTTCAATTTCTCTTGAAGAGAAGCTAAATGATGACGGTTCTTGCACAAACTGATATTTTCTAAACTTGAATATTCGAATGGTATTCGAAGAAATGCAATTTAAATAATGTATTTAATTTATAAGTGTACATGATGGTAGTATTCATGATATTCAGTTTTCCTAAAATCAATGTTACTGTTCGAAGATTCAAATTTAAAAAATATTAGTTTGTACAAGAACCCTCATCACTTAGCTTCTCTCAAATATAAATTTAAATTCACCTCACTGAAATGCCGACAGGTTTCTGAATTTTAGCGGGATTCAACTGGAATTTTTTTTAAAGTTGCTCTATATATCTGGCTTTGAAGTTATGAAAGAAAAATTCCGCTACGTCTCGCACATGCGCAGTAAAAATTATTTAGTACAAACGCTCATATTTCCTGTAATATTCAACGTATTTACTTCAAAGTGTAATACAATACTTCTGTAAGATATTGTCAAGTGTTCTGCAAATTTCGAATAATTTTAATGAAAACTCCGCATATTATAATCAAAACACATACGGAAAAATTTGGTATTTTTTAAAGAAACATTTATATCTTCCCGAATATTTGTGCTATGCTTACGAAAATGCATGTAAACAGTATGCACATTAAACCATAACCTTCGATAAAAGTTACATCCCGTTATCAGCTTTCTGTGAAACAGGATGGGTCAAACTCCATTTTCGCCTTCATCCCTTTCTGGTGGCCCCTCTAATTGCCCTCGTGACCGAATCTTCACTGTAAAATGTGTATGATACTCAATTAAATGTCACACGATTCGCCAGAACTGATTTCGAAGCATAGTTTTCGTATTAATTGCAAATTTCTCGCATTTTACGAAATTTTTCTTAATTTTTACACCAGTGTATAACGCCGTAGAACTTTTTTCAGTCGAAAAGGAATAGCGAAATTAAAAAATCGGAAGTTCTAAGATTTTTTTTTTTGGGGGGGGGAGGATCTTTCCTATCTCTATCTCTCTCTCTCCTTCTTTCGTAAAGGCTTAGTTTAGTTTAGTTCGAGGTTTACGCCACAAGGGCCATATTTGGCCATACTGCGCCAAATAGATGGTAAGAATTACAGATTAAAAGCAAAAATTAAAATGTCAGAGAAGAGAGATGTCGTTTAAAAATATAAAACTGCACGGAAGAATAAAGTTCATAATACGAAAAAAAATTTAAAATTCGTAAAAATTAGATAAAATAAAAAAAATCCAATTCATTTGAAAAAGTTTAAAATGTTTTGATGGGGATGACCTAGCACTAAGTCACGACTGTTTAACCCCTCGAATTATCGCATTTTTAGGCTTATAAACTAAAATTTAATCATTAATTAGCTTTATAATTCGACAAAAAACTTACGTAGAATTCGCATAAGCATCTCAAGTATTCTGTGCCTTCTTAGATGAATGAAAACGACAGCCCCTTTCTAAAACAGGAGGGGTCATCTTATTAGATAGCAAAAAAAAAAAAAAATGCGAGACTTAAGGGATTAAAGATGATGTTCCAAAAAACCATAATCGATGGTGATTGAAAACAGGGCATTCAGGTAAAATACGGATGATCGTAAAATCTACGTGGCATGATGAGCATGTTGGACACTATTCACGAAGCAAAATCTTTTGGAAAAATAAAATCCTTCCTGTACAGATATCCCCTTTTCACGAGCTTAAAGGAAGTTCATCAAGAACAAAAGGGAAAAATGCACAATTAAGAAACCTTAATTAATTAATACGTTAAGGTTCAGGACTCTTCGAAAATCCACGTTAATATCTTCACGCTTAAGTCCATCGAATGTTCATAACTGCGTGAGCTCTTTCAAAAGTAATTCTGCAATCAAGCAACAATTGTAACGCCTTCCTTATCCTGGCCAAACAATTATGTAATTATCACTAATAGACGGAAGGTTAAGCTTATGAAGATTAGAAACTGCAGGATGGGGCAAAATAAATCGAGCCTGACCAATTAATCAGAATGTTACACAGCATTACCTTCTGCAAATAACTAATTGAGCATCAGGAATTCTAAGCAAAGCCATCTGGGACGATTAGTAGAGGTTTTAAATACCTTTTCATCAAACAATGCTTTGGGAATGTGAAGTGAATTATTCTGTTGGCTGATCAAGCCGATTTCTGGCGCTCATAGTAGGAAAAAGAAGAGATGAAAACTGTGGGAGAGGTGGCCAAGGGTTAAATGGAGTTATTTTCGCTTCCTGAAAGCCAACAGGATGGTTTCTAGAAGTTGTCTTTTCAGTAGACATTGAGTTAATATGACAGCTGGTGGGTCTTGACAGCAGAGAGTTTGCTTGAAATTAGGTTGATTTCAGTCAATTCAAAAAATATATTTTTGCTTTAGCTCAGGAAAATCGTTGCTAATTCAATTATATTTAGAAGCATAAAAATTGAAAGGGGAATCTTTAAAACTGTTTTCAGTAATATCGAAAATTCACTGCTAATTAAATTATATTCCCTAGTATAGAAATGCATAGGCGATCTTCTAAATAGATTATATTTGGTAGTAAAGGAATGCACAGGAAAATCGCTGCTAACTAAGCGTGTTTATTCTATATTGATTTTATACAATTTTATGCGCTTAATTATTCCCTTATTTAAAAATATTTTCTTAGAAAACTTAGTTGACTTCAGTTCTTAGAATCATTTGTTACAATTTATTAATATGTTTGATAATGTTTAATAACTGCGCTATTTTGGGTAATGTAATATGCCATGCGACAGATTTTTGTACTGTTGTTCATGGCAGCCCTTACTTTGCTTAGAATTAAAAAAATATTTGGAATCGGAGTGTTTCTGTATTCAGAAGATAGATTCAATTCTTGAAGACACTCATCGTTGGAACTACAGTAATTTTGTAACTATTTTAATTATGCATTATTCTTGTTGTGCGTTATATTTTTTTATTGAAATTGTTGATAAAAAATAAGAAGAAAAAAGCTGACGTTTTTTTGTACTTTCTCTTCTGCAATATATATATAGATATTTAGACGTCCCTAAATAAGAAAAATAAATTTCTAGATTTATGTCTGTTTGTCCGTGTATATGTAAGCACGATAATTTGAAAGTGTAGCAAGTTAAATGTTTGAAATTTTTGACACGTGGTATTCACGCCGAAATTTTAGTTCTGAATCAAATTTTGAATCAATTCTACCAACAGGAAGAGCAGATATACTCAATTTTCCAATTTAAAACTCATATTCAATTTTGTTCTTTGTATTACGAAACTAAACAAACCAAGTACTATATTTACAAACATTTCTTGAACATACACGTTGCCACTAACTTTCAATAAAATATTGCATTAATTTTTAGTTATTGCGTTTATTTACAAGCTTGTTGACTCTCTAACTGCTCCAGTGAAAATATTAAATACATTATTTGTGAGCAAGTTTATGATTAAAAGTTGGGAAGTGAGAGAAAAATTGATGACATTGAAATTAGTATAATTGAATAAATAATTTTTAGATATTTAAAATGAAGTAAAATTTGTTTTCTTCGGTTGCAAATTTCCGAAACTATCAGTGACAAACATCGGCATTACGAAGACAAGGAACAACAGACAAACTATCAGTAAATAAGGAAAGTTTGGGTAATTTTAGAAAATTTTTAATGAAGCCAATCGAAAGCTTTTGATTTCATTAAACATATACAATATCCTGTCCACATTATTAAAGGCATACTTTCATTAAGGTGTTCGAGGAAATAGAGTAAAGATCCTTCTCGATTTCTTTATTTCGTATCCACCTGGACTTAGTATTACACACGCCAAACAAGTAAGGTCTAACAGAATCATTACTGTAAAAGTGCTTTTGTGATCAAGCGATGCTCTTTGCAGGAAAACCCACTCAAGTTGACGAGTTGCGGTGATATTTAGGATATCTTATCTTTTGCAAATTCAAAACATTTAGTAAAGCAAAACTCTTTAATAAAAATTAATTTTAAACTCATAAAAAATTCTTGATTGTTGCAAAACCTTTTCATTCATTTTCATTAAGCAGCATTTTTTAAAAATTTCATTGGCAGTAGTACTTTGCTTTGCAGTATACGATTTAGAATTCAGTGCTTGTTTCTATTAAATGAGTATTATTAAGAGTAGTCGTGGAATCTACTTTTCTGTTCTCAACTCCAGCATGAAGGAGGCCGACAGGCACAAAGAAATGGTAATATTTGCTGCAATATGAACAAAATTTACAACAAATCTTTTAAGGAAGCAATTTTGTGAGATTAATAGGCTAAAAGGATTGTAAAGTTCTGCAATGTTTGAACAGTAACAGGGTTTGATAAATTTTAATATTACATAAAGAAATGTGGTAACAAAAACAAATACAGGGTGGTCATAAATTATCCCATTTCAAAAATTAATTTTAAAAAATTAAAAATGTTACAACTGTGGGTTTTTTTTAAATGAGAAAGCAAATGAAAAAAGTTTTTTTTTTATTATGGGTAGCCATTAATGGCCATTATGGGTTACCATTACGGAGTTTTAAACTTTCTACAGGAGAGATTTCCATACGCAATGGCTACCGATCAGCAGAAGATGTGCGTTTTCTAGTTTCCGTTTTTTTTTTTTTTTTTTTTAAGTTTTTCTTGAATATCTCGTAAACGATTTAGTTTTCAAATTACAATTGATTTAACAAATTAAATCAATTTTTCTTCTATCTTTAATAGTTTCGCAGATAATGGCTCTCAAAAATGGGAGATGTCCAATAATTTGTGACCACCTAAACCTCCATTACGGCGCGTTACCTATCTGCAAAAAAAGAAAAAAAAACTTTTAAAATGCACTCTCCTTTAAAAAAGTCGTAGTTGCAACACTATTAGTTTTTTTATTATTATTATTAATTTTTGAAATGGGTTCAATAATTTATGACCACCTTGCATAATAAAGAAGCATCATGCGACAAATAAACAAGTAATAATAAAACTCTGTAGAGAATAAATAAAATTTACATAAATTTTGTCAACAAGAAAGAATATAAAATAATGTTGGATGGTTCATTTATTCAACACCCAGGACAGTCAACTCAACCCAGGTCTGTGTTATCAAATAGGAAAAGCTGGCAATTGCCTAAGGGCCAATGATTTTGGGTAGAACGAGATTTTTTTTTTCTCTCAATATTTTCAGGGTAATTTCATTATTCATTCCAATTTTAAGAACCGTGTAATCTAATTTATTCGATAGGTAGATTCTTCGTAGAGAGCGTAGACGACGTTTTAGAGAGTAAACTGATTCTCCAGAATGCTGTAGGCTGGAAGAGACAAAACCTCAATCTTGCCACTACAACTTAAGTAAATAAATAAAATGAACACAATAAAAATTAGCATCAGCCAAAAATTTCCGTGTATAGATAGGGTTGTCGAATATTTTTTCTATTGAAAAAGGGCCATGCACGGGGTGGATAAAAGGCAATGCGCAATAGGTGCACGCCAGGAGTTCCAGGCTGAAAGAGGGTCCTGAAATGTAAATTTTTAAAAATATTGACCTAATTTTTATCATTCGTTTATCTCATTTTTATCATCAATATTGAGTATTAAATTAACTTTCTTTTTGAACTTTACGACTCATTAAATGTTTTGTTGAAAATAGCTGCTATTTATTCAATAGTAAAACACAGCATAAATTTGCTAAGATAGTGCGAATTACATTTACTTTCATGCAACGAATCCTTTACTTATTTCTATAATATTTATGCATGCGTGCTTAAGATATAAGAATAAAATTGCTGAATTCAAAGTGTCATAATTATCAACAAAAATTAAGTAAGCTAATTATAAAATTAAATAATGGTAATTATTCATAAAAATATAATTATAATGATTAAAAACACTCAAAATTATACTATTTTAAAATGTAATAATTAAAAAGTCGAAAAGTACAAGTATTTATGTGTAACGTTTCACAGGGCCCCAAAGAAATTCAGCGCCAGGGGACCCCAACAAGCTTAATCCACCCATGGGCACATGCTTGCAAAAAAATTAGGGAAATTCTGTTTGCAGCAATTACACAAACTCTTCAATATCTGTATGCGTTAAATATAAGTATCAACTTAAAACTTCTCATTGTTTAATTCTAGAAAAAAACAGACATTAAAATCAATTGAAAATGCGTGTTTTGCTACGTCAGCGTCGACCTCATCCTGTTCGAATACATAATCCCTTTGACAGTCCTTGGCAAGAAAATAAACAGTCCTCCATTAAAACAAGTTTCAGATAAAAAAAAAAAGTCATTCCGAACTTTTGTGAGATAAATCGACATCAACAGAATGAATCATCTGCAGTGTTATCTCACAGAGCACCTTGGATGGGAAGCTCTGAACTGTTTTGCAACAAAGATTGCGTCGTATAAAAGAAACGAGGAATATCAGTTAACCTTTCACTGATATCTTCAGACATGTGACATGGGAACCATTCTCCGATAGAGCGATGCATTCATCTGTCCGGTCTATAAACGTGTTAATGACGTCGGTTCAGGGTATTCCCAAAAAACTTGTTCAGAATGAAAATTTTCAGAAAATATTCCTTGAATGAAAACAAAATAATTCATATCATGAATAGTTTTTGAGTTTATCTCAAGATAAGATGATATTTTTTTGAGGATCGTCGTAAAACATATTTTTCCTTTATGGTCTGATTTCGATTATGATTTTTTCACATCGATACAATATGTGAATGAATGCATTACATATTGATACAGTGATAATGGCTTCTAGAGTCTTGTTTACCCAAATACATGAAACAGTTCATGAAAATATTTCTAAATATTCACTCATTTATACCCATTCTTGGTTCATTTTCTGCCTTTTTCCTATAGAACATTCCTTCCCTCCATTTTCTCATATACTGTCACGGTATGGCATGTTTTGTGTTTTGCTTCGTAGTATAGCGAGAGGAATCGAGTTTGCTTTATTTTGATATAACAGAGACGAGACATTATATGAATTTTTAGTTATTTTATATTTATTATTTTTATTTATTATTCTGTTTACTTACGAGAGTAGTACCACTCTGTCCCTTGAAAATATTTAATACATTTATTTGAGATCAAATTATTGTGCCTATAGCAAAAAAAAAAAATTAATTGTGTAAAAAGAGGAAAATAGTAAGCAACCAAAGCTGCATCAATGAAAAGATCTTTTTCTTTCATTTTCAGATGGTATAAAAAATATTTTCGTCTGATAAAATCTTCGGATTACACCAAAATTACAATGTAGAAGACAACAATCACAAACTACTAATGAAAAAGGTAATTATGGACAATTTTAAATGATTTTTTGGATGAGAATGGAGAACATTCGGTTGTACAGTGGGATTTGGTTAACTTGAACTTTTTTATTCTAATTTTTTGATAATTCGCAGTTTTCTCTGGTTCCTTGAAGTTCCCTAATATTATGTTAACAAGACACAGTTTTGTTTAATACGAATTTTGATTTTGGTCCCATCAGCTTCGAATCATCCACGTTACTATACATTACACATGAACGAAGTCATTTTTGAATTGACTTTTGAGTCTCTGACACTCCTGACTTTTTAAAAATGTGTCCCGTTATACCCGATTTAAGAACAAGGTTTTAAATCTTAATCTTTGAACGAAATTTCTTTTGCAAAAATGTTCCAAAAATAACATAAAAATCTGTAAAAGATAGTTTATCATAAACAAAAGTATCATAAAAAAGGAATAAAATTATTAACCATAATCATAATCTGTTTGGTTTTCGTGCAGCAATTCGTGTAAAATAACATGAATTGCGGCGAGATAACTCACAAATTGTCATTGTGACATTGTTGAGAGGCCTCAACAATGTCACTCTCCACGATGCTCTTCTTGTTTATGAAATTTGGTTCAAAATTTCGACCAATAAGCTGAGTACCACCTAATGTATGTGACTTTCACTTATCCGCCTCTTCTGATTACCTTTTTCAGTATACTTTAAATGCTGAAGCAATAAAAAAAATCCTCTCGGCAGGCCGGAAGGCGAGGGTAGATTCCTTTTGTCCGGAGATACAAGAACGCTCTAAAAATGAATAATTTTAAAACAATAAATGCTTGCATAAGAGAAATATATGTTGTAGATTAATTGCTCTTCTACGAAGCAAACTCGGTTTTCATAACCACATTAATTTCAAAAAGATTTTTTTAAAACTAAAAGTGGCTGACGGTTTCAATTTTAAAAAAAAACCCTTTTCGGCAAGCTTGAAGGCAAAGGTAGATTCCTTTACGCTAATGTTACAAAAGTAATGAAATATTACATATTAATCAATACAGACAAAGCCAATGACTTTACTGTTTCTACACATTGCAATATTTGCGCTGTGATTCTGTTTTCATGACATCTAATTTTTTCCTATATCAAAGTTTTATCATTCCATTTTTCATTCCAAAAGGTTATGCTAGATTTATTGGTCAGTAAATTGGTCAAATTTTTTTTTTTATATCCCAACACATATTCATTCAACACGTAGGAATCATAAAGAAATAAACATCCCAGCAGCGCAAATATTCCCCTAGATAACATTAAGCCAGCCTATCTGAAACAGTAGCAAGAAATTGACACTTGACACGAATGAAGTACGACTCTAAATTAGTTTATTTAATCTTCGTTACCATATAATTGTGCGAACATTACTTTGTCATATGGTAAAATCACATGACATGAAACATTTAAACATTACTAGAATGGGCTCATTTAGAGAACTCCCTGGTTACAGAGATAATAGTCACTAAATTCTTAACACATAAGAGAATAAAAATTATTAAACATTGTGAGTTCCAAATTTAACACGTGTGTTTAAAGCATAGGATATCAATGCAACCATTTTGAACAGGAAATTTAAATCTCCATCGACAGTTAAAAGCAAATACTCAGGCAGGAAACCCCAAAACAATTTTAAAATTAATGAGATATTTTTCACTATAAAAAAGGATAAAGGGAACTCTTAAATATCTATCTTTTTTGGCTATTTTATATTAAATTTATTAAACAAATCTTGGTGCAGCCATGTTTAGTTAAATATGAAATTAAAGTAATCTGTCAAATTAACTAATTATCAAATTAACTATTAAAATTAACTGTTTAATTAATTAAAATTAAATATTTACTTAAATAAAATTAAATATTTAGTTAATTGTGACGATATCATCACTAAAAACTTTTTTATGGCTCATAGTATATGCCAGCAATCTTAATCTTGTAATGATCTAATAATTATCTCAATTTAAATAAAAGTTATTTTGTCTGTATGTATGCTTCACATCTCCTCCTAAACCACTGGACTGATTTCAACCAGACTTTGCACACTTTTTATTTAAGACAAGAGAAATTTCACCTTAACTTTTCAAAGCCCAAAAGTTACTTACAATTTCAGTTAATTAAAAATTAAGCAAGGCGTTTTTCCGCGATATCTTTGGAAAACATTATCTCACGAAACTATTTTTACACCTAACTGAATTTTTTTTAAAAAATTAGCATTTCGGAGACAAAAATTTCATTTCCATACAAATTGCTTCTCTCATTTTAATATTATTCAAAATTAATTTTATACAGAATTCGCAACAATATTCTTTATTGTTGAAGAACAAGAATAATAGGAATATGTATAGTTGCCAGAATACGTTCACAGAATTCTGAACTAATGCTAAAAGAAAATTTTAAACGTAGACGATTAATAATTTATATCAGGACCAAATAATGATTGATTGATTTTCATTCTTTAAATTAATGAATAATTAGCTAGTTAATTTAATTGTTTCAAAATATTCATTGAAACCTTTGTTTCTTTTACTAGTAATTGTTAACGAAATTTGAAGTACCTATGTAACAAATAATAATTTATGGAGAAAACAGCTGTTTTTAAAAATCGTTTGTTTCAATTGATATTCTCATTTTAATTAAAAACGTTTCAGATCAGAAAAGGAATTTGTGTATTATAATATTTATACAATAGAAATTTTTACATTAAAAATATTAAACATGAAATCATTTTAATCCGAAGCAAAGCCAGGTATATCAACTTGTTTACCGTATAAAAAGTGGAAGTGAATGCGGCTGAAGGGAGCACATAACTTCTAAGTAATTCTTGCTGTCAAAAAACTTTCAATATAAAAGTAGTTTGTTATGATAAGGTGATAATTCCCCTAATTGAAATTTTCTTTCTATCTTCAATTGTAACGGAGCTATGGGGAAAAGATAATTTGAGGGAATTGAACATCGCTTTTCAGCTCATAACTTCTAAGCAATTTTAGCTGACAAAACTTTTAATATAAAAGTTGTTCGTTCTGCTAAGGTGATAATTCGCCTAATTGAATTTTTTCTCCTATCTTTAGTCGTACAGAGCTATGGGGAAATGATAAAATTGGAGAGGGGATTGAAAGTGGAATTTTAGCTCATAACTTCTAAAAAATTGTAGCTATAAAAACAGTTTCAATACAAAAGTTGTTTATTATATAGAGGCCATAATTCGCCTATTTTGAGTTTTCATTCTATCTTCAATAGTAAAGGAATTATGGGAAAATGAAATTTTCAGTCCCCCACCATTTCCACCTCCTTTTAGCTGGTTAGACCATCTACAAACTCGGTCGATATTTTCACCGAACTTACAACATATCCCTCGCCGGTTAAAATCAAATCAAAATTACTCTAGTTATCGTGTTCACAAGATAACATGGGCAAAAGCGTTATATATATTGTTACAGTCATGGAAAGTCGCTTCCCAGCAATGCAAGTCTTATGGTTGGGAAGAGAGTTTTTCAAGGTGAAGCATGGAGTGATCTCAGCGACTCTCGTGGCACGCATGACCTTGGCGACAAATTTGGCGACCTTGGCGACAAATAGATTATTCCCGAAAATGCAACCCTTTTCTCGATATTTCTATTAGGGGCCGAGATCCAGGTTTTTCATCAAAATTCTATGTGACGTCACGGCCTAACGGGGAGAGTATATAAGACCGCGTTCGGATCACAGCAGCGTGTTTGATCTACTGGTTACTTCACTGTGAAGCGTGAACGTCTTCGGAGTTCTATCCGCTGTGTGAGCTAATCAGCTGGTGAGCTGAGCTGTTATTGTCGTGACTAGTTATTTGCTGACTGTTTGTGCTGTTAGATATCAAAGTGCTGAACTGTCATTACCTGTGAATTGTTGTCTATTTACATTGGTAATCTGTGCAAGGACCATTGTTTCCTGTACCTGTGCTACGTG